>CM074751.1:7607317-7929817 GCA_037367245.1 Phrynocephalus guinanensis | reverse complement strand
GCACAGCCCTGGTAAAATGTTGATTCTCCAACTTTCTGGGGACTTTTCAGCTCCCAGAATCTACAGCCTGTATTGTCAGTAATAAAAGATTGTGGGAGTTGTCCAAAACACCTGGAGTGCGAAAGGTTTACTATTCCATCCCAGGACAATTTGCAGCACATTAATTTAAATTTTAGAGCATTTGCAAACTACCCTGAAATGCTCCTTTGTCTGTGAGGGGCTTGACCCACACTGAGGGGGGACAACATCGGCCCTTAACCCCACAGTTTACATTGGATGGGGGCACAAATGAATTTGAATTAAAAACCTGAGGACTAAATAAACAAATCATAAAGCTCAATGCAGGAAAAACCTGCTGTGGACTTGTTTCTTTATTTACAGTGGGCAATCATTATTTTTGTTCAGCTGCCTGGCATCGTCTAAATTGGTTTTGACTAGTTCAACACTGCCTTTGTCCACTTTCAGCCAGAGATTCTCTGATCCATTGCAAAAGGGTGCTCCGCAGGTTTTCAATTCTGAGCTGAATTGGAGTTTAGCTAAGCCATATATAAACACTGCCAATTACCACCTTGTTAGCCCATGAAGGCAGCTTCTATTGCGTGAGTGCTATGCAAACCATACTATTGCCTGTGCCCCTTTGAAAGCTCCTGATTTGATATACTCTGTAAATACAAAACAGATCAAAGTATATTCTCCCTGCTGTGTAGTTGCACCGTGGTCTTATTTAGAGTAGACCCAGTGGTTTCAGGCTGCCTTAGGTCCATTCGGAAGGAGATAGATAGGTCACCCTCCTACCAGAAACTCTTTTCAGCTCAGCAGATATTTGTGGACTGAGGACATTGTAGTCCAGAATGTATTGAGGACCAAGAACTAGGGGACATCCACTCAAATTGAGGGTTGGGAGAATGGGAGCAGACAAAAGAATTTTTTTTACCCAGTGTGTTGTTAGTCTGTGGAACTCTCTGCCACAGGAGGTGGTGATGGCATCTGGCCTGGATGCCTTCCAAAGGGGATTGGACAGGTTCCTGGAGTAAACGTCCATCACAGGTTACAAACCATGATAGAGATGTATCATCTCCAGACTTAAAAGTGGGGTACTTCAAGGACCAGATGCAGGGGAGTGGTATCAGGAGACAGATATTTAGTCTCGTGCGCTCCCAGACGCATCTGGTGGGGCCACTGTGAGATACAGGAAGCTGGAGTAGATGGGCCTTTGGCCTGATCCAGCATGGCTCTTCTTATGTTATTATCCTATCACTACAATGAAGTATCTGCTAAAACAGCCAGGTGTGGGTCAGACCCTCCATAAAAGTATTAGGCATGTTTAGCCTGACAAAGAGAAGACTGAAGGGGGAACATGATAGCAGTCTTCCCATACCTGAAGGGTTGCCACAGGGAAGAGGGCACTGATTTATTTTCAGTAGCACCTGAGGGTACGACAAAAACTAATGGAGGAAACTCATCAGAGGGAGAGCCAACCTGGAAATAAGGAGAAATTTCCTGACAGTGAGAGCCATTAAACAGTGGAACAGCTTGCCTCCCAATGTTGTGGGTGCCCCAACGCTGGAGACTTTGAAGAAAAGATTGGACAGCCATCTGTCCAGGATGTTATGAGGTCTCCTTCCTTGGGCAGGAGGTTGGACTAGAAGACCTTCAAGGTCCCTTCCAACCCTACAACAATTCTATGATTCCATGAGGGCATTTGAACTGTTGGATATGGATATTGGCATGATACTTGTAGCAGAGCTGTGCTTGCACCTTTTAGACTGATGGCCTTATCTTCTTCACCTCAGGATTGGAATCAGACATGGCATACCAATACCCCACGCTTTACTTCCTGTTTCCAGACGACCATAATGATCTGGATTCCCTGTATCTACCTTTGGGCCTCATCCCCTTTCTATTACCTTTACCTCCAAAAAAGCTCCAGGGGCTATATCAGGATGTCAGCTCTATTCAAAGCAAAAATGGTAAGCATGGGCAATTATTGTCTGAACCCTAACTCCAAACTGGCCATGCTGGGTGCGAATTCTGGCCATGGAAGTAAAAAAAAAAAAAAACCCAACCTCTTCATTTGAGAAATAAGAACAGGAGGTCTAGAGGAAGGCGACCGAGATGATTGAGGGTCTGGAGCAGAGATGGGCACGAATCAAAAAAATGACATTTCGTTGGTTGGTTGTCGTTTGGAGGGTCCGTTTCGGTTCGTTTCCATTTTTTGCGAATTTTTGCAAAAAAATCATTTTCATTTTCGTTCGTTTCATTACCGTTTTGTTACCATTTATTTCAATTTTTTATGATTTTTTTTTAGCATTTAAAGCAGTTTACTGTATTGCAGTAACGGAAACGAAACGCACAACAAAATTTCCGGCGTTTCTGTTCGTTTCGTTGCATTTTGGAGACAAAATTTGTTTGTCATTTCGTTGCGTAATGAAACAAAAAAACGAAAATGGAAATAAAAAATTGTTCGTTTTGTGCCCATCTCTAGTCTGGAGGAAATGTCTTACGATGAGCGGCTTAGGGAGCTGGAAATGTTCAGCTTTACAAAAAGAAGAGTGAGAGGGGATATGATAGCTATGTTTAAATATTTGAAAGGATGTCACATTGAAAGAAGGGACTGGTTTGTTTTCCATGGCTTCAGAGACTAGTACTCGGGGGAATGGTTTCAAACTACAGGAAAATAGATTCCATTTGAACATTAGGAAGAATTTCATGACGGTGATTGCTGTTCGGCAGTGGAATATGCTGCCACGGAGGATGGTGGAGTCTCCTTCTTTGGAGGTTTTTAAGCAGAGGCTGGATGGCCATCTGTCGGGAGTCCTGTGATGGGGGTTCCTGCATGGCAGGGGGTTGGACTAGATGGCCTTTGAGGTCTCTTCCAACTCTATGATTCTATGAGGTGCCTGTCAGTGATGGCCCAAACATGGTGAGTGTGGTGTACCTCACCCCAGGCCTGTGGGGTGAGGCACATTCCCTCCCTTTTGACCCGGAGTTGCCTGTGATGAGTGTCATTTGACTTCCTTTGCCATCTGCTTATTTATTTATAAACAATATTTTCTGTCGGATGCTCCTTTGACCAAGACATCCTCCATGTTTCCAGGTCCTTGGCATCATCTTCGTGGCGTTATATTTCTCAAGCACAGTCTATGTTCTCTGGGAAGTAAACCAAGGGATCCCACCAGCCCCAGGCGTCATCATCACTCCTGCGTTACAGGTGGCCACCATGGTAATTCCAATGTTTTTGTCCTTATTTTTTCATGTTAGAGCACAATTTCATTTATTTATTCATTCACTTGCTTCTTGCTGTTCTTGAGAACTGTCAGTACAGTAATACCTTGGTGGACCCTGGTATAATAAATGGTTTGTATAACATGAAATCTGTACAACATCAAAAATTCCGGAGATAGGGGAAATTTGCGTAACAGAATCGCCTATGGGGCGAATCCATATAACATAAAAATGGTTGCGATTAGGGATTGCTACTCAGTTTTCAATGCATTCCTATGGGAAATTTGCATAAAGGAAAATTTGCTTAACAGAATTTCATTTAGAACAAATTAATTCCTTTATACAAGGTACCACTGTACCTTGGTTTAAGAGTGTTTTGCAAGATAAGCAAAATATTTGTTCCAAATTTTGCCTTGGTGAACGAGCAATGTCTTGCAATACAAGCATTGGAGCCGGTCACACATTATCACTTCTCTCCTCCTCTGTGGCTGGATTGTGGGTGATTTTCTGGAACGTTCCCTCTCAGGCAAGCCTCCAAAGCAGAGGGAGGAGAGAGGAACGGTGGTCTCCCTTGCACCAGCCACAAAAGTTTTCAAAAGAGAGTGTAAGTTAAGGATTTTTTAATATATATATATAAAAGTTCCTTGATGGCACTGGTCATGTCGCGGATAGATTACTGCAACACTCTCTACATGGGGCTCCCCTTGACCCTCGTTCGGCGACCGCAGCGGGTGCAGAATGTGGCAGCCAGATTGGTGGTTGGTACGGGCAGGTTTGACCGCATCACCCCTATTCTGGCTCGCCTGCATTGTTTGCCCGTTGCCTCCCGAATAAGGTTCAAGGGTAGAGCACTGAAAACTGTCGGATGCAAAGTCAGCAGCTCAGCGGTTCAAATTCCAGGTGCCACACAGAGGAGCGAACTCCCACTGTTAACCCCAGCTCCTGCCAACCTAGCAGGTCTAAAGCATGTCAATGCAAGTAGATAAATAGGTACCACCGTAAAAAGTGGGATGGTAAAACAGTGTTTCCTTGCAGCCATGCCGGCCACATGGCCACAGACTTGCACAACACTGGCTCTTCGGCTTGAATATGAAATGAGCGCCGTTGGTACAGTCGGACACGACTAGCACACATGTGCAGGGGGAACCTTTACCTTTACCTTGTCATTTATGGAATCCAGTACTGTGGTACCTTTAAAACAAATTTAATTCATTTTATGGGTCAGTTTGTTGTAAGAAAATTTTGTCTTACGAAATGAAGTTTCCCATAGGAATGCATTAAAGATGGATTAATCCATTCAATTGGCTATGGGCTGCTTCATTGTGTTACAAAACGTGGTTTCCCATAGGAATGCATTGGGAATGGACTAATCTGTTCTGGAGGCTAGATAATAAATAACCGGTCTCCCCTCCCTCCCGGGTACACACTGAAGTTTTTTGTCTTGCAAAGCATCCCATAGGGAATTTTTTGTCATGTAAAGCATGCCTATGTCTGGATTTTTTTTTTCTTCCTAAGAGTTTTTTGTCTTAGGAGACATTTGTCTGAAGAGGTACCACTGTATCTAGAAAAGGTGGACGGCCTTCATCATATAGGGCAGTGGTTCTCACCCTGTGGGTCCCTACATGCTCCTGGACTGCAACTCCCAGAAATTCCTTCCAGCACAGCCAGTGGTGGAGTCTGTTGGGAGTTTCAGTCGAGGAACATCTGGGGACCCACTGGTTGAGAACCACTGGTGTGGGGGTTCAATTTGGGTTATTCTAGCTCTAGGTTTCCCTCCTCAAGCAGGAGTTTCACAAGATGGCGTACAAGACCGCCTCCTACTCTTATTGTTCTGTTTTGTCATTCTGAGCAGAGGTTGGGCCAAGTTTTCTGGAGAATTCTGTGAGCCGCAGAACAAAGAAAAGGCAACGTTTCTAAGCTACAGTTCTAAGTCTGTATGTGTGTTGCGTCGTTACAGTTGTGATTGACTCTTCGTGACCCCATGTCCACGGAGTTTTCTTGGCAGGGATACTGAAGTGGTTTGCCAGTTCCTACTCCAGGCGCCTACAGCACCTGGTATTCCCTGGTGGTCTCCCATCCAAGTACTAACCAGGGCCAACCCTGCTTAGCTTCCAAAATCAGGCGAGATCGGATATGCTTAGGGCATCTAGGCAGCTCTGTCCAGTTCTAAGTAGGCATGATAGAAATGATCAGTGATAAGGAATTCCCCAGTGTTGTTTTCTGTATGTTTGTTTATCTGCCAGGTGTATATATATTATTTATTATTTATTTATTTTAGAGTATTTTTATCCTACCTTCCTCCTTAGAAAAGGACCTAAGGCAGCTCTCCTTTTCTGCTAGTTGCCTAATTTCAGGGTTCACTGCTGGAGGGTCTTCCTTATTCCTCCTCATGCGAGCTGCTGCGTATCGAGGCCAAACTTTATAATAATAGTATTTTTGCTGCCTTTTCCTCCTCTTAGATCCTTGTTGTATTTCTAACCGAGAAGGAGCGACTGAAAGGCATCCAGTCTTCTGGCGTTTTGCTCCTCTACTGGTTGCTCTCTTGCCTCAGCGCTGGCATCCACTTCGGCTCTAACATACAACGTACTCTGGAAGGTGTAAGTCAAGGGGGTTAACTCCATCGGATAATTTTTGTCAGTGCCTCTGTATTGAAATAATTAACCCACGGAGATGGCTTCTTCTCAGAGGATCCTGGAGAGGAAATTGTCGTCAGACAAAATTAAATACAGTAGGACCTCCGTGGGAACTGATTCATTATCCACTGATTCAGTTATCCACGGATGGTGGAGGAAAAACTTTAATAAATAATTCAGCAGCCGCAATGAAAGCTACAGTACTGTCACAAACAGCAGCCAGCAAGCAAACTACTGTCACAAAAAAAGCAGTTTCGGGGATTTTTGGCGTTCTCTCTTATCCATAGTTTTCATTATCCACAGGAAGGCCTGGAACCAATTCCCAGAGGATACCGGGGTCCTACTGTAATAGATAAAGAATAATAATATTTTAAAAATGGAAAAAGAGGATAGTGAAAGAATGGAATAATTGTGGAAAAAGAGATAGAAGACATTACAGATAAATTCAATAACAACAACAACAACAACAAATTTATTGATTAGCCCAACAAGCCATATCAAATACAGAAGAAGAAAAAAGAGCATGAAAAACAATTAAAAACACAGTTAAAATAGCAAGATTAAAAATTTCTCATTCATATGTCAGCATCTCCCCTACAGGGAACACCAATTTGATCTATGAAGGTGGATCTTACCCTGGCAGCCTTACATACAAAATTAGCAGCACCACGGACAACCTGCACCTTGGAACTGTCGAGCAGGAAATCAAGCTGGAAGTTTATGTTCCAGTGGGCAATTTTGACCATCAATTTTGATAAATGTGAATGCCTTAATGCTGTGTAAAGCTCACAATCAAATAAAATGTGAGCCGTATCCTCTATGCGGGTAGCACCGCATATGCAGGATCTGTCTTGATAGGGTAAGTTGTGGAAGCGCCCATATCTATTCATGGACTCCAATAGATCAGATCTCACTCTGGTATAGTTTCTTCTAAGGGAGTGTGGTAGACTGATTGTTAAGTGTTTTTTGCACTGGAAGACCTGTTTATTTTTTGCTAGCCAGCTTAGTGCTTTATTGTTAGAGAGGAGCTCCATGTCCTGTTAGGCACTAAGATCTTGTACTCTTTGTTTAAAAAAAACTTTGGCTAAGTGACCATTGGAAAGCAAACTTTGGACTGACAACCCGGAGAAGGCAATCATAACACCGATTTGTCTGGCCCACGAGTTGGGAAGGGTGGAAGCGGCTTGTTCAATTAGGCAAAGCTTGGGAAGTCTATCTTGGCTCATCGACTGGACCTTCAGCCAAAATGCAAATGCTCTGGTTACTGTATGGCTGGCAAGAGCAATATACCTGTTTCTGCCCTTACGGCATATGTGGCCGTATTTTTATCTGTCCCTAATAAGTTTCTTAAGAAAAGCAGAGAAAAAACACCGGAACAGATGGTCAAATTTCTGAGTACTATATGGTATTTTTTAAAAAGTCTTTTATCCTCAAGCACAGAAGCAATCCATAATATTGTAGTAACAATATTAAAATTCAAGAGCCTACGAATATGGAAACTTGTAGGCCCATCTCACTGATAAATCAGGATTCTAAAATAGTTACAGCAATCTTGGCTGACAGTTTAAATAATTTTATTGGTAAGTATATTGACCAAGATTGGAATGGATTCTTAAGGGTACTTAATACAATCCACATGGCAAGAGAAGTAAGAATTAAAACAGGAGTTTTAGCATTGGATATTTTTCAAAGCGTTCAGTTTGGTGGAATAGGATAGATTAAAAATGCTGATAAATTATTTAGAGTTTGGTTCTCATTTTAGAGATAGTGTACAATACAACAAATGCGATTCAGAGAAGACAGCAGCGAGGCAATAATAATTACATGCTGTCAAGTCGGTTTCGATTTACAGCAACTCTTTCCAGGTTTTGTTGGGAGGGGGCAGGGAGTGCTCAGAAGTGGTTTTTTCATTCCTTTCTTCTGGGTGGTTTGTCTCTTAAAAGGAACACCTGACCAGGGTATACAGTTCACTAATATAATAAGCTAAAAGCCTGTTTGATTTTTTTTTTAAAATTTTAACCACCCACTTGATGAGATTTTGACCACAAAAGGGAAGCCACACTCAATAAATAAATAAATAAATAAATAAATAAATAAATAAATAAATAAATAAATAAATAAATAAGGAATTAAAGCAATTGTTATCTCCTGTGTTGCAATCTGTTTAATAGATGGCATACTCCTTTCATTATGAAGCATTCTTATTTTCTACAGCTTCGTGCAGATATAAAATTAATTGTGCTAGTGACACTCTCAATGGTGCTGCGATAATAGGACAGAAGTAGATGCTGAGATAAATTCATCTTCCTGAGAATTCTCAGGAAATACAGCCTCTTCTCTGCCTTTTTCACCACCATATTGGTGCTTGTAGTCCATGAGAGGTCCTCTGAGATGTAAGTGCCCAGATATTTAAATCTACCAACCCTCTCCACCTCCTCACCATTTATGTACAATTCTCTATTTAGAATGGCTTTAGATAAAAAACAGATTGTGCCACTGATCACCAATGTTCTACAAGGACATGGCACTTGAAGAAGAAAAAGAAAATTGACCTTGGTAGTAATCAGAAGCTCTTGATGTATATACAAGGAAGTGTTCTTCAAGATATATCTATGATGACCATCAACTCTTTTTTTTCCCATTCAGCACTTCAGAGAAGATCCTTTCCACCATGTCACCCCATATATTTATTTCCCCTTAGCCTTACTGGAGCTCCTGTTGTACTGCGTTGTAGACCAGCCTCCCTTCTTCTCTAAAATTGAGAACGACAACGTAAGTATCTGACCCTTCTGCTTTTCTTTTAGAGAACTCTCGTGGCTTTTTATCAGCAGTAGACTAGCTTTCTTCCCTTCCCTTGATTGCTTTAGGGGAAAGAGTGGGGGATGCTCTTTTCTTAAACAACCAAACAAATCAAAAGAGTAGCAAATTAAAGCGTGACCATATGTCATTTATAAACTCCTAAGTTGACATAAGTTATACAGTTGACATCAGTTCTTTTAAGGTGTGTCTGTGTCAAGGCTGATCAGCTGCAGATGTTGTTAGACTGAAACCACCAGCAGGGACAAGGATGACCAATGCTGGGAAAAGCAGTCGAACAACATCTGGAAGGATGCAGCCTTGACAGACATTTAAAATGTTTGTTTATATCAAGAGCTGATTTAGGTGGATGATAATGAATCTCTAAACAGAGCTCTCCTATAAGCCTGGCAAGTACCCTGGCATTAGAATCACAGAATAGTGAAGTTGGAAGAGGCCTACAGAACCAATGCAGGAATGAATATCAAAGGATATCTGCTAGGTCAGTGGTTCCCAACCTGGGGGTCGGGACTCCTTTGGGGGTCCAACGATCATTTCACAAGGGTCACCATGAGCCAGTGAAGAAAAAGGCACAAACGGCATGGGTCTTGGGGGCAGGAGTGAGTTACAGCTTGATAGGTTGGAGGGGATGTCAGTCAATGGCACCAGAGGCTGCAATTGGCTGAGAGTGCCTGTAGACTGTAAAGGGAAGTTCTCTATGGCACGTGTGGCAGTGGCTTGCCAAAGGGGGCTTGTAGCCTCTTTCAAGCAGGGCAAGGAGTCACCACAACATAAGGAACTGTATGAAAGGATTGCGGCATTTAGGAAGGTTGGGAACCACTGTGCTAGGTTAAATGTGCAAATTAGCTCATGAATAATTTTGCTAGTGGCATAAATTTACATTGATGGCCAACATCACATATACTGTAAACGCCCATCATTACCATTGATCCACCTAGATCAGGGGTCCTTAAAGTTTTCAAACGGGGGGCTGGTCCACCATGCCCCAGATACCACTGGGGGCCGGACCACAGTCCCCCCCCCAAAAAAAAGGCCGACATAGAAAAAAGGGGGGGGGGAGGGACAAGTGGGCGGAACCCCCATATGCCATGATCATTGGCTTGCTCGCAAAGCAGGGGGTAGTGGGGGGTTGCAATTGGTCCCAGGGCCTTAGGTTGAGGACCCCTGACCTAGATCTATGCTGGTACAAGTCTACATAGGGTTTCATTTGGAGGTGGGGAGGTGTCCCTATTCAGATATATTAGCTGAACACAGAATTTTCTGCATGCAAAGCTCAAGCACTGCCAGTTATTTTCAAATCTAGATGCGAGGATACAGGTAGATCAAACCTAAGAGCCCGAGCTGAATATGATTCAGCAGTGAGTGCAATGTGGCTGCAAATCAAGGCCAATGCTATTTTAGACAGCGTTAACAGAAGAAAAGTCTCAAATACCATGAAGAACTAGTCCCCACTCTGTTCAGCACTGGATACCTCGCTTTGTGAAGGATGCCAACAAAAAATGGTTCAGAGGAGGGCAGCGAGAATGATCAAGGGACTTGAAACCAAGCCTTGTGAGGAAAGACTGAAAGAACTGGGCAGGTTTAATCACGAGAAAAGAAGAGTGAGGGGAGGGAGGGTAGCCGTCTTGAAAGGCTGTTATACAGAGAAGGGGCAGGATGATCTCGTGGCGCAGTGGTTAAATGCCTGCACTGCCGCTTGAACCGTGCTCACGACCTGGGGTTCAATTCCAAGTAGCCAGCGCAAGGTTCACTCAGCCTTCCATCCTTCCGAGGTCGGGAAAATGAGTGCTCAGCACACTGGGCGGAGGGCAATGTGTCGCCTGCATACTATAATTAAAACTGTAAACCACCCAGAGACTACTTGGAGTGGTATGGGGTGGTATATAAGCAGAATACTTTGCTTTTGCTTTTGCTTTGATCCGTTTTCAGACAATGCAGAATGCAGAGGACCTAGCAATGAGCTCAAGTTAAAGGAAGCCAGATTTTGGATGAATGTCAAGAAAAATGTAACTGACAGTAGAACCATTTGCCTTAGGAAATGGTTTGGATCCCAGCCTTGATCAATTCAATTATTCTATTATTCTTTGGTTGTTGTGAGGGTGGAAGGCTCATGTTTATCACATTTATATCCGGATTTTCCTCCAGGATGGAAGGTCAAGGAAACAGAGAGCTAGTGTGTTGCTTGGTTTGAGAAATACAGGTTCTTGACCAGTGGTTCTCACACATGGGTTCCCCAGATCTTCTTGGAGTGCAGCTCCCAGAAGCCTTTGCCATCACAGTTAGTGGTGAAGGTTTCTGGGAGCTGCAGTCCAAGAACAGCTGGGGATGTGGAATTTGAAATCAAGAGTTCTAGAGTGTGCTAAGCTATGGGTTTAAATTAACCTGGAACAGTCACATTTGCCTCACAAGGTTTAGGTCAGAAACGGAAAGGATGAGACCCCTGCCATCCATTGAAGAAAACACATTTTTTTTACTAATAAGTTCTTTTAAGGATGAATTTTTCACCCCATTTTACCCCAATTACCTGAACAGTTTCATTTCATTCATATTTTAATGTGACACACACGTACACATATATATGTTTATAATTTCACAAATCTGAGAGGTATTTCACTTTACAAACTCTTGCAGAACCCGTGTCCTGAATCGAGGGCTTCTTTCATTTCCAAAATCACATTTTGGTGGTTTGCCAGGTAAGTCAACGAGCCGTGTTATGTTCCTAAGTAGCTAGCAGCTAACGGCCAGTCCAATTAAGTAATTCAATTATCCTCTTAAGCCATCTTCATCCAATTTGGCTGAAATGTTACAGCGTTCCAAGAGTGTATTGTCTTGGGATTGCATTCTGCTGTCACTTCGGACTTCCCCCATTTAATCAGCTTAGCTTTGTGTGTGTTTCTGTGTGTGTGTTCCTGGGGTGGCAATCATGGCACGTCAATGCCAATTTAAGCTGTGGCTACTGCCAGCTCCTCCTGTTTTTATTTATTTATTTATTTATTTATTTATTTATTTATTTATTTATTAACAAGATTTTTTAGCCGCCCCACTACCAAGAGGTCTCTGGGCGGCATACAACAAGTATTAAAAACTATAAAACAATAAAATTATTAAAACTATAAAATACAATACAATTAAAACAACATACAATACCAATTATAGATTATACAACTCCGCTGCTCATGTGTCCAACTGAGTAATCTACTTAAAATGCTGGCCAAACAGGAAGGTCTTTGCCTGGCGCCGAAAAGCCAAAAGTATTGGTGCCAGGCGGATCTCCGTAGGGAGGGCATTCCAGAGTTGGGGGGCAACCGCCGAGAAGGCCCTGCTTCAACATGCCAACCCTCTTATCTCTTTGAGGGATGGCACCTTCAGCAGGGCCTCCTGGCCTGATCTTAAAAGTACGGGCAGGCTCATATGGAAGAAGGTGGTCATATGGAAGAAGGTGAGCCTCGTGGCGCAGTGGTTAAATGCCTGTACTGCAGGTAAAACTGTGCTCACGACCTGGGGTTCAATCCCCGGTAGCAGGCTCAAGGTTCACTCAGCCTTCCATCCTTCCGAGGTCGGTAAAATGAGTACCCAGCTTGCTGGGGGGGGGCAATGTGTAGCCTGCACACTGTAATCAAAATTGTAAACCGCCCAGAGACTACTTGTAGTGGTATGGGGCGGTATATAAGCAGAACACTTTGCTTTGCTTTAGGTAGCCAGGTCCTAAGCCGTTTAGGGCTTTATATGTAAGTGTTAACACTTTGAATTGGGCCCGGGCAGCAACTGGCAGCCAGTGTAATTGGGAGGTGTGGTCCAAAACATCTGGAGGGCTGAAGGTTCCCCACCACTGCCCTAGACTGTTCTCTGTGAAGAAATGGTAAGACATAAAGTACAGTACTGTATATCCTTATGGTTTTCTTAGTCTGTGTACAGTATCCAACGACAGAAAGGTTATTTGCATCAGTGCAATTCTTTTTTTTTTCTGATCACAACTGCCAGAATCTCTCAGCTAGTCTTGAGTCCAAAATACATCTTTTCCCAAGCTCCAGATGATCTCAGCACTGCCCTAGCAGTAAAAGATACACTGGTCAGAATCCTCCTGGGTTTATATGACTAAAGAAGCACATTCACAGATGATAAAGCAGCTACTGTACTCAGGACTGATTTAAGAAGGTGCCAAGTAGAGATGGGCACGAAACGAACAATTTTTCGTTTCTGTTTTTGTTTTTTCGTTACGTTACGTAACGAAATGACAAACGAATATTGCCTCTAAAATGAAACGAAATGAACAGAAACACCGGAAATTTTGTTGTGCGTTTCGTTTCCGTTACTGCAGTATGAGTGAATTGCTTAAAATCCTTTAATCACAAAAAATGAAATAAAGGGTAACGAAATGGTAACAAAACGAATGAAAATGAAAACGATTTTTTAGCAAAAATTCGCGAAAAACGGAAACGGACCGAAACGGACCCTCCAAACGACAAACGAAATGCCATTTTTTTATTCGTGCCCATCTCTAGTGCCAAGTGTACAAAAAACATGAGAGTGACATCACTAACTATCCTCTATTAGCTGCCAAAACTTTCACAAGTTTGCTTCCACACACAGGGGAAAAAATTAGGATTCTGGTCAATAGGAATACTTATCAGGATGCCAATATATGAAATAAAAGCAAAGCAAAGCAAAGTGTTCTGCTTATATACCGCCCCATACCACTACAAGTAGTCTCTGGGCGGTTTACAATTTTGATTACAGTGTGCAGGCTACACATTGCCCCCCCAGCAAGCTGGGTACTCATTTTACCGACCTCGGAAGGATGGAAGGCTGAGTGAACCTTGAGCCTGCTACCGGGGATTGAACCCAGGTCATGAGCACAGTTTTACCTGCAGTACAGGCATTTAACCACTGCGCCACAAGGTGAAATAAGTGATCATTTGTTTCCCATTGCCAGAGACAACTGCCTACATCACATTATCAATGGAGTCTTCGTCTGGTGATAACTAATCCTTCACTCCTAGAAATTTAAACATTACAGTAGGACCCCCATATCCACTGATTCATTATCCACTGATTCAGTTATCCACAGATGGCAGAGGAAAAAATTAAATTAAAGCAGCCATAGAACAAGCTATAAAGCAAGCTGTTGTCACAAACAGCAGCTGTAAAGCAAGCTACTGTCACAAACAGCGGCCATAAAGCAAGCTACTGTCTCAAAACAGCAGTCATAAAGCAAGCTACTGTCAGGTAACAGCAGTTTCTGGGTGGGCAGGCGTTTTCTCTTATCCACAGTTTTCATTATCCACGGGAAGGCCTGGAACCAATCCCCAGCGGATACCAGGGTGCTACTGTACTGTTGTTTTTGTTGTGGTTTGGGTTTTTTTGGCCTGCAGTGTCTTGATTTCTTCACCCAATTATGTACTCAAATAATAACCTTTCAAAACACCTTGCACTGCTATTGGTGCTGCTATTTTACAGGCTGATGTGGAAAGGATATTGGAAACCGCTACAAACAGAAGACCTCTGGTCGCTAGCAAGAGAGAACTCTTCTGGAGAAATTGTAACCCAGGTTGAAACTGCCTGGGAAAAGCATCGCACAAGGTTCCTGCCTGAACGGTGAGTGCTTTGTCCATTAAACAGCTCATTAGAGATCAATAAGCTACTTTCCCCCCAGAACGTTTGAAGTCTCTGATTGGCGGCCCCTGAGCAATCAGATGATACACTGAGAGTGGGATTACACTAGTGGCGGTTAACCTTCCGCACACCAGATGTTTTGGACCACAACTCCCACAGTCCTTTGTCAATTTCAATATATTGTATTTTAACGTATTTTAAGTGTAGGGTATTATATTGCAAAAATAGGCTACAGGCGATACCTTCATAGGCCACTATTAAAAATAAAAAGGGACATTGCAAGCTTTTGAGTGCAGTCAATCACCCTTCTTCAAAGCAGGTCCTGGAAGTTCAGACATGGTGAAAGATGTTCTTCACCAGGAGGTTACTTTTAAAGTCCTTATTTAGATGATGTTCTTAAAATCCATGGCTAGGTGATGTTGTAGCTAGGACAGGATTCTTGTTGGAGGCAAGCAGGGCAGTTGTAAAAGGCTGTTTCTTAAGTCACACCCCCGTTCTTCAAACAAAGGAACATGGGTCATATACCACCACCCCTCCCTTACCCAGCCCCATTTGGCACTACAAGACATACAAATCCCTTTTGGCCTGCCAATTGGAACCTAGTGGACCTACAATTTTTTTTACCCTAAACCCAGAATGAAGCACATGGATCTTTCGTATCAACCCCTTTCTCTCCCCCCCCCCCCGCCCAGGCCAAAAGGGATTTGTATGTCTTGTGCCACAACCTTACTCTGGTCCTTTGCATCGTCATCCAGCAGCAGCAGAAGGGCCTTTGGTGGGATCTTGGTATCGGTGGACCAGTTCTGGAACACTTTCTCCAGAAAGGTTCACTTGATAACTCCTCAGATCTTGGAAGAATTACTTTTCTAGACTCCAACGGCCAGAAACGCCCAGGTATCATTTCCCCATACATCTGCCACCATTTTGTTTTCTTCTATATCTGCCCCTGCTAGAGATTCTGAGGGGTGTCATCCCAGCAAATAATTTTCTAGGTCTCAGCCCATTTGAGCATCCTTTCAATGTCATCTAAATCACCTTTAGGGCTGGAGGCCTTCATTATATTAAATGGTATTGTATTGTATTAAGCCAGTTGCACACATTTCATCCATATTCAAGATGGCACATTTCATCCATATTAAATACACATGGGTTTTCAATTTCTATACTGCCTGTCTGACCAATGGTCACTCTGGGTTGTTGACAAGGTGTTTTTAAATACAGTTTTAATTCTGTGGATTCCTCCTGTGCATTTCTGTGCTTCCTTCTGTCATTGTTCGGATTCCATGGCTTTATTCCATTAATTGTCTTTACATTGTGATGGTTATATTATGTTGGTCAGCAAGCCAAGAAACATGATTGAAAGATGATAGGGGGGGAACAGAGTTAAAGACTAGTTATGCTGTTGATTAGAATTACAGAGTCCAGGAAATTCGGAAGAGAGGAAGCAAACGGCGAAGATTTGGATGAAACCACCATTTTGTTACGGCCAGAAAACAGTGAAAGCAAAGCCCTGCTGAGAGCTTTCTGGAGTGTGTTTGGGACATATTTTCTTTTTGGGAGCCTCTGTTTAGTCATAGGCGACGTCGTCATGTTTATGGTCCCAAAGACACTAAGGTAGGTGGATAGTTAAAAATGCCTTCCTAAGAAGAAATACCTAGCCAGAGAAGCTCCACAGAATCACAAGAGTTGCAAGGGGTCTTACTGACTGTGTCTCAACTTCACGAACCTCCAGATATTTTGATCTTCCACTCCCAGAATACCTGACCATTGGTTGCGTGGGCTGGGACTTCTGGAAGCTGAAGATTCAAGTAGCTGAAAGGCCCGGTCTAGTCCTCGGCTAAGTGCAGACTGGCATTGAAACGATTCTGGCAATAGCCTGTCCTGGCTTGGGTTAAGCATTGAGCACCTCCTAAACCAGGCATGTCCAAACTTCAGACCTCCAGATGTTTTGGACCACAACTCCCACAGTCCTTTGTCATTGGAAATACAGGCTTGGAATTCTGAGAGTTGTGGTCCAAAACATCAGGAGGGCCAAAGTTTGGACAAGCCTGTCCTAAACCAAACTCTTGTTGAATGGCACTGACTGCTTGGAAGAGTATCTGGATGTTTAGCTGAACAAAGAGCTGCTGTGTATGTCACTGTATCTAGTCAGAGTTTGGGAGTTCAATGCCCTCTTTGCCTTACTGGCAGGAGCTGGATTTGATGATCCATAGGCATACCTGTCAAGTTTTGGATTTGAAAATAAGGGAAATTTTCTGACACCCGCCGCAAACCACCACAACCAAGCTCCAGTATCTCTCAAATTTTAAGATAGCTGTACAAGAATCTAAAACAACCACTTGTAAACCACTTACTAACTACAAATAGGTGATCAGAGTCTGATAGGCCCAGCTTTGTTGACACTGAAATGCTGTGAACATTCTTGTGTTATAATACAGACTAAATGAAAACGCAAAAGGGTATATGAAGCACATTTATTAATTTTACATGCGGGAAAGAGGGACAAAAACAGGAGTTTCCCAGACACTTGACAGGTATGCACTGGCTCCCTTCCAAATCTGCAATTGATGATTCCTTATTCACTTTCAGTGGCTGGTTCTTGACTTTCCCTCTGGACTGAAAGTGGAAAAGTCTGCATCGCAACCTGAACTGCAGCCCTTCAGATGTTTGGAAGATGCTGCCATGTTACCCCTCAGTCCAGAGATAGGCAGCGTTTGTGGTGCAGGGTCACTGATGTGCTCCCTTAGATGTAAATGGGCTGGAGGCCTTTTGCCATTTCCTAGTGGTTCCCTTTTCTAAACCTGTTTTGGGGAAGAAAAGGACTTTTTAAGATACAAGCAGTGACCAGCCTTTTCTTATAGACTGAGGGAGGTTTAAAGATACAAGTTTGTCCCACAGGCTTCTGGGAGTGTAATATGCCCTTTGGCCAATGGCAAAATTGTGGTTCAGGAGTTCCATGGGGCCACATATGGGTGGCAACACATACTTTTCCATGCCCCTGCCTTTATCCTCTCTTCAGGCAAAACTCAGTTAAATCGCTATAAACAACTCGCGGATGGCAGTCATGTCAATACATGTTTATTATTAAAATAGTCTAAGGTTTTGGTGGCAATATACAGTGCCATCTTTGTCAGGGAAGACGCAGGATATTGACACAGGCTGTTGTCATTGAAATATTGGGCTATTTTAATAATCAACGTGTCCAGACATGACAGGAAACCCATGAGCTGTTTATGCATAGTGTTCCTCACAAAAGGCAGAGATATTTAATTCATTTTGATATTTCAGTTTTATTTCAAAGAGACCATAATATGTGGGATTCCCAATGTGGTGCAGTGGAGAGAATGATGGACTCAGGCGAACAGGTTTCAAACACCTGTTGAAGCCACAAAATATCTCACTTAACTTGCGAGCCCTATAAGGGTCAACATAGATCAATTCTGGCTTGGTGACACAACGCACATCCATAATATGTAGGTGCCCAAAATTTTATGCACAATATACAGTAACTGGTGGAGGAGGAAATTTAGTGAAATGGGAAGCAGAAAGTGATAATTTCTTCATTAACACTGGTACTTGACTTTTAAAATGCTTTCCCTGGTTTAATTGCTGTTGCTTACTAGAAGGGCTGCTTGTCAGAGTAACCTAGCACGCTGCTTGTTCACTATGGTGGTTACTTCAGGTCCTTCTTTGTTCTGTGACTAGTTTTATACCGTGACAGTGTTGGTCACGATCACGTGGTTTTGTCCCTGTTTCAGTGTTCCCATGGCCACGATAACTTGTCTCATGACAAATGTTACCTCACGGTCTTGTACCGTAACAATAAATTTGTCTAGCTTCCTTTTTCTTTTGGGGGGGGGCTTAAACATTCTTTTCCGCTATTTCGCTTCTGAAAAGTCAACATAAAAAGAACCCCAGACACAATTTTCTGAGAGAAATGAATGTTATGTTGTGTGACAGTGGTTACTACACGGTGTCTTGTCTCGGAACAGAACGTGGGAACACAGTGTGACAAGGGAAAACCCTACCCCAGCACCATGTACAGTATTGTCATGCTTAGTACCCAGGGGCGTGGTCGAGACAAATTTCAGTAGTTGCGCGACAGATATGAAGTAACATTTTTTGTACCACTCCTAAGCTCAACACTAACAGAGACAAAATGGACGTGAAGTAACCGCCTATGTGGCCAGTACATCCAAATGTGGACTTCCTCCGAAGAGTGCCTCTATCTTTCATTCCCCTCTTGTAGTCTTCTCCTAGATTTCATCACTGACCAAGACGCTCCTGTTTGGAGAGGGTATCTTTGTGCTGCCATTATGTTCCTCTTGGCTGGTCTCCAGACACTGTTTGAACAGCAGTACATGTATATGTGTCTTGTTTTGGGATTAAGGTTAAAGACAGCTGTTACTGGCCTTGTTTATCGGAAGGTAAACCATGCTTTTCACAGATCCCTGCTATTTATTTTTTCCTTTAGACTCAATAACATGGAGAATGATATCTGGAAAATTCTGACAAAAGTCTCAAGAGCTAGGCCACAACAATGAGTCCTAGGGCCATGGAGAGCCTAGAAATTAGGGTGGCCAGATTGTAACCTTCCAGATGTTGTTGCAACTTCCATCATCCTTGCCCAGTGTAGCTGTTGATGGCTGAAGTCCAGAGACATCTGGAGAGTCATCACCAGTTGGGTGGACATCACCAGTTACCTATTCCTGTGCGTGACAGAGGGACTGGGAATTAAGTTTTAGGACAGTGGTGGTGAACCTTTGGCACTCCAGATGTTTTGGACCTTCCACAATTCTGGGAGTGCCAAAGGTTCTAGAACATATAAGGGAAGGGATGTGAATGCTGCTGTAGGTAAAACTGCTAAACCACCGGGCTTGTCGATCAGAAAGAAAGTCAGGGGTTTGAATCCATACAACAGAATAAACTCTCATTGCTGGTCCTAGCTGCTGCCAACTTAGCAGTTCAAAAACACGTGAAAATGTGTGTAGAAAAATAAGTACAACTTTGGTGGGAAGGTATCAGCGTCCTGTGCACTTCCACGTTTAGACATGCCAGCCACATGGCCACAGAAATACATTTACAAATGTCAGCTCTTTGGCTTAGAAACAGAGATGAGCACCACCCCCTAAACTCGTAAACGACAGGACTTGATTGTCAAGGGGGACCTTTACCTTCCCCTTCACCTTTGCAAGTATGGAAATGGTGATGCGGCAGGAACAGAAATCTGAATGAATTTCTGCCAGAGGTATTGGTGGAATGAGACAGAATAAAATAGAAGGCAAATGCAGTGAACAATGGACAGAGAAGCATTTGGTCGCAAGGGTGCTGCAGTGGCAGTGAGTGTAGAGGGCAACCATCTTGTGAGAGGGAAAGGGCCAAGAGGAACGTCTTGTAATGTTGTTCCCTAATCCATTGGTTCCCAATCTTGGGTAACCCAGGCATTCTTGCACTACAAGCCTCAGGAACCCTGGCCTGTACAGCTGGTACTTAGAACTGCCATTCAACAACGTCTGGGTTACCTCAGGTTGGGAACCACTGGCCTAGTCCACGGCATTTCTGGGGCTGGAGAACAGCGGAAGGACGAAAAGAGGCCATCCTTTGGGCCTGTGTGGTGGAAAGCATGCCAGGTTGTTTATGTGTGACTCCAGGCAGGAAAGAAAGTCAGTGCTCCACTTAAATGCATCCGGAGAAGCATATTGTACAGATCAGGAGAGGTAGCAGTACTACTGTGCTCTCCTTTGGTCGGACCCCAGCTGGAAGACTCTTTCCAGTTCTGGGCATCACGGTTTTAAAAGGCTCTTGAGAAGCCTGAAGGTGTTCAAAAAATGGAACTAGAACTAGTGGAATCAAGAGGAACTGGGCACGTATTATTTATTTATTTATTATTTATTTCCTGCACTTATATACTGTGCCATTTCCAGAGGACTCTGGGCGGTTTACAAAAGAAAACCAATAAATACAATTGTTAAAACATATAATAAAAACAATAGCGGAGAACAACGGTGGGCACTGGTCAATAGAAGCCCTCAATAAAGGCAGCGGGTGAGAGAGAAAGAAGGGAAAGAGGTAAAAAGAAGAAGAACTAAACAGAAATGGGGTCGCCATAAGCCTCCTTAAAGAGCAAGGTTTAAAGCCTTTTTGAAGGCAGGCAGGGACGATGCAAGGCGCAACTCACTCGGTAGCCGATTCCACAAGGAAGGGCCGACCACCAAGAAGGCACGACTACGAGTTGTCGATTTTCGCGCCTCCCCTTGGGGTGGCCACCCTGAGTGAGTGCGCCCGCGACATCCGAGTGGGCCTGGCCTCAGCTGATCTCTGCGAGATACGCTCCGCCAGGTAATCAGGTCCCAAGCCGTAGAGCCTAGCGAAGGCTGTGAGGTAACATAATAGCCATCGTCACATATTCCAAGGGCTGTCACAGAAGATTTGCTCCATTGGGTAGTACCTGAAGTAATGGATCTGTAATATCCTGTATTATAAGATAAAGGATTTTGACTACACATTCAGAGGCGTATCTTGACAGCAAGAGCAACAGGGGAATGGAGGGGGTGGACATCACCTTAAAAGACCTTTAGGAAAAAAAGAACTCCCAGACCTATAATTCAGTAGGAACCCAGGATGAACTTTTGGAGCTCTCAAAGTGCAGGAGGTAGCACATCCTCTTGCCTCCACACCATTCTGGAGCCATTTCTTTATGCCTCTGACAGGGCCCCTTGTGAGTTGCAAGGACTCCTTGTGACTTGCAAGGATGCATGCATGGGGCAACAAGTCCCTACGGTGGGACTTGAGAAGAGTGTGAGGAGGCAGCTTCCATCGGGACCCTCTTCGCCTGAGGCACCCTTAACATAAGAAGAGCCATGCTGGTTCAGGCCAAAGGCCCATCTAGTTCTAGCTTCCTGTATCTCACAATGGCCCCACCAAATATGTCCCCGCCCCTGCATCTGGATCTTGAAGTACCCTGATTTTTAAGCCTAGAGATTACACATCCCCATCATGGTTTGTAACCTGTGATGGACTTTTCCTCCAGGAATCTGTCCAATCCTCTTTTGAAGGCATCCAGGCCAGATGCCATCACCACATCCTGTGGCAGGGAGTTCCATAGACTAACAACGCGCTGGGTGAAAAAATATTTTCTTTTGTCTGTTCTTACTCTCCCAGCCCTCAATTTGAGTGTATGTCCCCTAGTTCTGGTATTTTGTGAGAGGTAGAAGAGTGTCCCTCTATCCACTTTACTCATGTCCTGCATTATTTTGTATGTCTCAATCATATCCCCCGTCAGGCGCCTTTTTTCCAGACTAAAGAGCCCCAAATGTTTTAGCCCAGAGGTTATCAACCTGTGGGTCCCCACATGTTCCTGGACTGTGCTCAAAGGGGTTTCTGGGAGTTGCAGTCCAGGAACATCTGGGGACCCACAGGTTGAGAACCACTGTTTTAGCCTTTCCTCATAAGGGAGGTGCCCCAGCCCAGTAATCATTTTAGTCGCTCTCTTCTGCACCTTTTCCAGTTCCTCAATGTCTTTTTTGAGATGTGGTGAGTAGAACTATACGCAGTACTCCAGGTGCGGACTTACTATTGTTTTGTACAATGGCATTATAATGTTGGCTGTTTTATTTTCAATCCCCTTTTTGATAATCCTTAGCATGGGATCCCTTGCAGGTCACAGAAAATCCTTGTCACTCGCAAGAGTACCACAGGGCACGTTCCAGCGTGTGAGGAAACAGCGTGAGAATGGCATGAGGGCAAGAGGGCTGCTCTTCCTCCCAGTCTCATAATTTGGCCTGAAGTAGTGGTGGCTCCTGCTGAATTAGAGAACAGAGATTTCTCCCCCCCCCCCAAAAAAAAGTCACATCCCTAGTATTTAAAGTTGAATTGTTTTGGGCTACTGGGAATTATTATCAGCAGAGGTACATTTAATGTTTATTTGTCTCAGGATGCTAGCTCTTGTCTGTTACAGAGGCTCTAAACTTGTGAATTGCGGGTTTGATTTTCTCTTCTCTAGATCTTAGTCGCATCAAACACAGCCAGGAAAGCAACAACCGTGGGTGAAATTGTCAACCTGGTGTCTGTCGATGTGCAAAAACTCATGGATCTCGTTATTTATTTTAATGGGACTTGGCTTGCCCCCATCCGAATTATCATCTGCTTTGTCTTCCTTTGGCAGGTAAATGAAAAGAAATTACAATCCACATTCCTCTTAAGTAGCAATGGGGAGGGCAAGAGAAGCCTGAAGACTCTTTTTGAACCTACTATAAATGAGTTTTGTTCCAAGAAGCACCTTAGATCTTCACTTTCTATTCTAGTCACAGAACTTAGAATATAAATATTCTCCTTTTATTCATTTACACCCTGCTTTTGGCTTTGCATCCTCTTAGCTTTTGGGACCATCTGCTTTGGCTGCAGTAGTGGTGTTTCTCTTTCTTTTGCCACTGAACTTTGTCATCTCCAAAAAGAGAAGTCAATTCCAGGTATGTCTTCTTTCCTGTGAGTAGTCATCCAATTTCTAGGATTTAAACAATCTTAACTCAGGTTAGATCACTGGTTTGTCTATTTTTATACAGCAGTCTTCTGCAACATATTGCCTAGCAGAAATTTTGGACTACAAATTCCACTGTCACACAGTCCAGTGCTGGCCTTTCCCAACCAGCTCTTTTCAGGTCAATAAACAGTCTATTGCAGTGATGGCGAACCTATGGCATGGGTGCCAAAGGTGGCACTCGGAGCCCTTTCTGTGGGCACCCGGCATCGCCCCTTCATAACCACCTGTATACAGGTTAAATTACTGTATTGGCACTTTGCAAAAAAAAATTAGTGGGTTTTGAATTGCATTTTGGGCACTCAGTCTCTAAAAGGTTCGCCGTCACTGGTCTATTGGGAGTTCACTTTGTTGCATACAGACTAGACCAGGTTAGAAAAAGCTCACCTCTCGATGACTAGCAGCTCTCCAGATGTTTAGTTAGGCATCTTTTCAACCCCTTCTCTAGAGATCCTGCAAGTTGAACTTGAGACATTTTCTGTGCAAAGTCTGTGAATCTGGGAACTGTAACAAAAAAAAAGTTTGTCTTCCAAGAACCTTCTAATGTTGGGGATAATTGCCGTGCAATGGTATCAGGTAGAGATGGGCAAGAAATGAACAATTTTTCATTTCCATTTTCATTTTTTCGTTTCGTACGTAACGAAACGACAAACGAATTTTGTCTCTAAAATGAAACAAAACGAACAGAAACACCAGAAACTTTGTCGTCCGTTTCGTTTTCGTTACTGCAATACACTGAACTGCTTTAAATGCTAAAAAAAATTTACAAAAAATTGAAATAAATGGTAACGAAATGGTAACGAAACAAACAAAAACAAAAACAAATTTTTTTGTAAAAATTTGCGAAAAACGGAAACGAACCAAAACGGACGCCCTAAACGACAAACGACAAACGAAACGCCATTTTTTTTATTCGTGCCCATCTCTAGTATCAGGGTCAGGCTAAGGGAAGAACAAACTCCACAAAGGTGTGATTTTTTTTAACCCCCCAGCAGCGTGGATTGTTTAACAAATAGGGTTCTGTTTCCCAGGAAGCTCAGATGAAGCATAAGGACAGTCGTGCAAAACTCACCAGCGCCATTCTCGGCGACATTAAAATCCTCAAGCTGCATTGCTGGGAGAAGAATTTTATGGACAAAGTGTTCAGGATCCGAGCCCAAGAGCTGCAAGCTCTCAAGAAGTCTCAGCTCCTCTTTTCTGCATCTCTCACATCTTTCCAGTCATCCACATTTCTGGTGGGTATTCTTAGATGCCCTGCGAGTCGGTTCCTTCTGCATCTGCCCCTCTCCAGCTGTGTTCCCCATTATTCCTCTGCAGATTTCATTCATCATGTTTGCCGTCTACACGCTGGCAGACCACAGAAACATCTTGAATGCGCAGAAGGCCTTTGTCTCGTTGGCTCTGGTCAACATACTCAACACCGCTCATTCTTTCCTGCCGTTTTCCATTAATGCTGTTATGCAGGTGAGTCGCAGGTTGACTTGTAATGCCGCACCTGGAGTATTGTGAACACTTCTGGTCACCACATCTCAAAAAAGACATAGTGGAACTGGAAAAGGTGCAGAAGAGAGCGATTAACATGATTACTGGCCTGGGGGACCTCCCTTATGAGGAAAGGCTAAAACATTTGGGGCTCTTTAGTCTGGAAAAAAGGCGCCTGAGGGGGGATATGGCTGAGACGTACAAAATAATGCAGGGCATGAGTAAAGTGGATAGAGGGGCACTCTTCTCCCTCTCACAAAATACCAAATCTAGGGGACATCCACTCAAACTGAGGGCTGGAAGAGTAGGAATAGACAAAAGAAAATATTTTTTTACCCAGCACGCTGTTAGTCTGTGGAACTCCCTGCCACAGGATGTGGTGGTGGCATCTAGCCTGGATGCCTTCAAAAGGGGATTGGACAGATTCCTGGAGAAGTCCATCACAGGTTACAAACCATGATGGAGATGTGTAATCTCCAGGCTTAAAACCAGGGTACTTCAAGGACCAGATGCAGGGGAGTGGTGTCAGGAGACAGATATCTAGTCTCTTGTGCTCCGAGAGGCATCTGATGGGGCCACTGTGAGATACAGGAAGCTGGACTAAATGGGCCTTTGGCCTGATCCAGCATGGCTCTTCTTATGTTCCTATGACTTCCCCTAGGGCTGGACTGCATCAGTGTAACAAGAAGTGCTACATATATATGCTTTTTTTCCCCTAGGCCAAAGTTTCCATAAGCCGTTTAGCTGCCTTTCTTCATCTTGAAGACCTGGATCAGACTAAAACGGATTCTGCTTCTTTAGACGGCAGTAAGTCATGTCTATGTGATGATTTTCCCATTACTGTTTGGGACTCTCTTTTATCAATGAGACAGCAGCATGCACTATTTTTCCATTTTAGGATGAGCCAAGTCATCTGTCTCTGGTAATCTAGTCATCAACTGTTGTTTAATTATATCTCTGTTCTGCAGGCTAGTTATGGTCAAACCCTGTTGGTCTTGGAGCATCATCACCCTTTAAAAACAACAACAACAAGGTGTACATACTGACAGTGTTTCTCTAAAACAAGATGTGCAATATTGTGCACCCTTTGTTTTTTCCCACTGCTGTGGTTTGGAATTTCCTTGCATGTCATTTACATGATCAGAACAAAATGGGAACTTTTCCCCCGGAAGCAAATAATAGGTGCCGGACACCTAGTCCAGATGGACAAATATTCTGACAGTGTAAATCAGTTCTTAGATTCCCAGCTTAATACATATGGTTATTTATGTGCTAATTAGCTGCTGTAAAATCTGCTTGAGAAAGAACAAGATGAAAGGAAAACCTGGGAAAGCATGTTTGTGAGTTGGTTGGTTGATTGGTACTACTACCATTCCCAAATCCCCAAGAAAATATGACCATTCCCTCTGCAGCAAGAAGCTGGAATTCTGGGAGCTGCAGTCCAAAAAGTAAATTTTCTGAGAGCCCGAAAAATGTGAAACAAATATTATAAGGGATATTTAAATATGTGCATTTAAGTAGAAGATATAAGAAATTATTTGTCTTAATGTATATTAATACATTCTGACTATAATTGTTTCTTTGTATCTTATTATTTTTTATTTTCTGTTCTGTTGAATTGATGTTTTAATTATGCTGCTGTTTGTTTTTGTTGTAAACTGACCCAGAGTGGTCCTTTACCAGATGGGTGATGTTAAAATGAAATAAAACACTCAAACTCTAAATTTCTACATTCTGTTGGCATAATGTGTACTTGTAAGGTCAATCATGTCAACAGCAGGATCAGTTTTGGGGGAAAGTTAAATATTTCCACTCTCCCTTCTGAGACTCCTGTGCAATCTCTTTAATTGTTATGAAGGTATGGAAGCCTCGGGATGAGAGGAGGAAGTCTTCACATGCCAAAATAGCCATTTCTGTAAAGTCACCCCAGCAGTGATGATTTTTAGCAGAAAAAACGTCCCCTTCCATCCTCCAACTTCCACAGGTTCCCAGCGATGAAACTGATTACACTAAAGCAGGTATCTCCAAACTTCGGCCCTTCCTGATGTTTTGGACCACAACTCCCAGAATTCTAGGCTTAGATTGCCAGTGACAAAGGACGCTGGGAGCTGTGGTCCCAAAACATCTGGAGTGCCAAAGTTTGGACATGCCTGCACTAAAGCTTTGGGAGGAAAATTGGAAATGTTGTTTTTCTATAAACTCACCACAACTGATGAAATCATCAGCCCTACACAATGCATGTCATGGCAATAGGACTACAACCAAAATTTGTTGGAGAATAGACAAGGCCAGGTCACAGGAACTGTGTTATTTTGTGGGCTCAGCCCTTTTAAACATCCCCCCCCCAGTACATTTCTTTCTAAGGAAAAAAGAAATCCCAGGTTTACTGATAGGGAAGGTGACAGAAGTCCTCGTTCTAGCTAACAATGTGACTAGAGATGGGCACGAATCAAATAAATGGCATTTCGTTTGTCGTTTGTCATTTAGGGGGTCCGTTTCGGTTCGTTTCCTTTTTCGCGAATTTTTGCAAAAAATTCGTTTTCGTTTTCGTTCATTTCATTACTGTTTCGTTACCATTTATTTCAAATTTTTGTGATTTTTTTTTAGCATTTAAAGCAGTTCAATGTATTGCCGTAACGAAAACGAAACGGACGAAACCTGTGGAGACTCTCTCTCCTTGGCTCTTTACGGCCGCATTCAGCAACCACAGGGGTTGATTTATTCTTGAGTAGTGATTTGAGCTATTCTGTCCACCCACTTTTCTCGCCATCTTACATTAGTATCATTATTAGTATCATTATTTTGATTGTTTGTTAGCTTTTCTTTATCGATTTTGGGTTCCGTTGTTTGGTTTGCTTATTACTTTTACGTCTATCTTTGGAACCAATTATTATTTTTTGTGCTCTGTATTATGGAATTTTTATATCTGTTAACCGCCTTGAGTTCCTTTCGGGAAAATCTGTGGGACTATATAAATAAATAAATAAATAAATAAATAAATAAATAAATAAATAAATAAATAAATAAATAAAGGAAAGACTTGGTTTTTCTCAAGTGTTAAGCAGAGTTGTATCCAGTCACTTCCAGCAATATCTAAGGCAGCATAAGATCTTGTTTGCACAAGGTTGATTTGTTACATTTTATTCTTCCATTTTTTCCCTAAGTAGCTCAGGGCACTCAGCAGGGTCCATTGCTTTCCTAGTCTCCATTTTTATCCCAATAACAAGTCTGTAAGGGAGGCAAGTTTGGCAGATAATAAACTGACGCGGGAGTCGCCCAGGCTGAAGCTTGTTCTGCTCAATACTAGTCTGACACTTTAGGTGTTCAAATCCTGTGGTGATGCTAAAAGACCTCGGTAGCCGTGTGGTCCTTCATATGTTCTTTGTTTCTTAGCCCAGGACTCCATTAGGATACGGAATGGAACCTTCAGCTGGTGTAGAGAGAGCCCCCCATGCCTTAAAAGGTAAAGGGTCACGAACTGTTTGGGTCTTTTGTTTTTAATGTTTTGCCCTTGAAAAGGAGGTGACTGATGGATCAATCATCAGGAGAAAATCAACAGGATTACAGTAGGACCCCAGTATCCACTGGGGATTGGTTCCAGGCCTTCCCGTGGTTAATGAAAACCATGGATAAGAAAGAATACCAAAAAGCCCCCCAACTTCTGTTTTGTGACAGTAGCTTGCTTTATGGCTGCTGTTTTGTGATAGTAGCTTGCTTTGCAACTGCTGTTTGTGACAGTAGCTTGCTTTGCGGCTGCTGAATTATTTATTTAATTCCCCCCCCCTCCAACCGTGGATAACTGAATCAGTGCATAATGAATCAGTGGACACAGGGGTCCTACTGTATATGTTTCCCCTCTAACCTTCTGACACCTGACACCAAAACAATGAAATAGCATCAAGCAGAAATACAAAAACCCCAGTGCTGATCATGTTGTCCCTATTGTCATCTCTGTCCTCCCCATCTCGGCTCTGTAAGTGTTCCCACGTTGGCATCAGCAGGCAGACAGAAGCAAGAGGGTTTAACAGGCAAGGTGGTCCATGTCACTTTACCTTCTGCCTCTGATGTCTGAAGTGCTTGCATTAGCACAGGTGCTGGTGGGGTCACCCTAGTCAACACTGGCTGTTTGAGGTCCAGGGTCACCACCACCACCGTCTCAGCACTCCAGGTTCATAGAAGCACAGGAAGGGGTCTGACACTGAGTGACACCTTTGCCCTGACTGGCAAGAGGTCTTCAAAGTATCCAAAAAAGCATTTCCCTGGGCTTGGTTGTAGATGCCTGGACTGCATCTGGGACCTTCTGGGTGCAAAGCAAGGAGAACCATAGAATCATGAAGTTGGAAGGGGCCTATAAGGCCACCGTGTCCAACCCCTTGATCAAGGCAGGAATACAGGCCAGGTGGAGTTCTTAAAATTCTCTCGAATGCTTCCAGTGTTAGAGCACTCACCACTTCTCGAGGTCATTGGTTCCATTGTTGGACTGCTCTAATGGCCAGGAATTCCCCCCCCCCCTGAAATTCAACTCAAATACAGCTTCCTACAACCTGAGCCTATAGTTGCTTGTCATGCTTTCAGGGTTGATTGAGATCCTGCCCCTCCCCTTTATGACCAGCTATCAACTATTTGGAAAGTGCTATCAGATGTCCCATAAGTTTCAAGGCAAAACATACCCAGCTCTTTCATTCTTTCCTCAGAGGGCTCAAGTTCCAGCCCATAAGAACACAGGAAGATCCGTGCTGGATCAGGCCAAAGGCCCATCTAGTCCAGCTTCCTGTATCTCACAGTGGCTCCACCAAATGCCTCTGGGAGTGCACGAGACTAGATCTCTGTCTCCTGATACCAATCCCTGCATCTGGTCCTTGAAGTACCCTGGTTTTAAGCCTGGAGATTACATGTCCCCATCATGGTTTGTAACCTGTGATGGACTTTTCCTCCAGGAATTTGTCCAGTCTCCTTTTGAAGGCATCCAGGCCAGATGCCATCACCACATCCTGTGGCAAGGAGTTCCACAGACTAACAACATGCTGGGTAAAAAAAATATTTTCTTTAGTTCTTGTATTTTGTGAGAGGGAGAAGAGCATCCCTCTATCCACTTTACACATGCCCTGCATTATTTTGTAACCCTAACCCTCAGCCCCCGATCATCCTTGTTGCCCTCTTCTGAACAGAGCTATAGCTGCTCCCACCCCACTTTTGCTGTGGTCTGTTCCTTGCCCCATCTCTAAATACCCTGGAAGGGGACTCATGATTTGCTGTCAAGTCTGACCTAAGTTATACCAGCAACTTGGCTCAGGGGTGGGTTCTGTGGGGGACTTGGAGTTGTGTGGGACCCTTTTGTCCAAGTCACGTTGTCAAGTCCCCATTGGCCTCCCTGCCTGCCCCTGCTGCCCACTGGTTCCTTCAACGCATGCACAGGAGGCAAGGCCCAGCTTTGGGAATGGAAGTCAGCTGCTGTCTCTGTGCATGTGCTAGGCCAGCTGACCTTCAAGGTCGATTGTCTCGACGCATGCGCCCCCCGGGGGGAAGGGGGGAAGCAAGCAACTCAAGACTCAGATATGGGGCTCGGGACCCATGACTTGGACTTGGTCCTCAGTCTCAAAGACTTCCCAGCATCCCTGGTTAACAGCCACTAGAATGTGTGGTTCCACCTTTCCAGGATCAACCTGGCGATAACCCGGGGCAGCCTGTGTGCCATCGTTGGCCACGTGGGAGCGGGAAAATCGTCACTCCTCTCGGCGATACTTGGTGAGCTGCACAGATTAGAAGGCTCTGTAGCAACGAAGGTAAACCCCTCTTATGTCTTCTATAGTCTTAGTTTTTTTTAGTTTCAAAAACAGACCTGAAGTTTGCAATTGTTAACTTGATTGTCATCCAGAACGACTGTATTTTTCCATCTATAAGACACCACCATGTATAAGACGACCCCACCACCACCACTTTTCCAACCTAAAATTACCATTTCACAACCATGCAGGCCTCTCCTTGGCCTACTTCCTTGTATAAGACTACCCTCAATTTTTAGTCTAACAATTTTAGAGAAAAATATAGTCTTATACGTGGAAAAATACTGTATTATGGTTGCATATTGGAACCCAAATGTCATAATTTCATCCTTGTTCACATCCAGTAGATTGGAAATTGCAGAAGTTTTTTTTTAACTACAATTGACAGTTAGTTTAGTTTCCGTTAGTGAGTTTTCAACTAACAATTGATAGGGAATTGAGTCCTGGCAGCTTTGAAAAAGAGGGTATTGACATGAAATATCAACAATGTTGTTCTGTTATTTTACTAGTGGCCAAAAGGTATCACCTTGCCTAGTTGTATTTGTACTTGTATTTTGGCTACATGGCTTCCCAACTTGTTTTGCTTACAATTTATAGTTCAACCGAGTAGGCTTGTTAGATGGACAATGGCTGAGGGTGCATGAAAGTCCCACCTCTGCAACCCTTCCAAACATTTCCACAGACTAAGGGCGCTTTTACATGACCCCTAAGATCCGCTGGTCACTTAAATTCGGACCAGAGATCTTAGCGGTTTGTCGTTCTTCGTGCGTCCCCACCCCTCCGCACTTCCTGGCTGCTGACTCCGTGAGGGGAGGGAGAAAAAAAGGGACAAAAGAATAAAGGCTTACCTCCCGGGGCCCCGTTCCTTCTCTTAAAGGGGCGGGAGGCAAAAAACAACAACAAAAAGAAGCGAGGAGACCCGGCACATCCACATCAAGATTTTTCACGTTTGGAGAGCAGGTACAAGAAAAGTGCGCTGGGACCCGCTTAGGTGGGCATGGTCGCACTTAATTTTCAGTAAACTCCGGAGCTGGTGGGTAAACAATTTTAAGCTCCGGAGCTGGGAGCCATTTCCAGCGGAGTTTAGGGGTCGTGTAAAAAGGCCCTAAGTTGACAGAATCCCCTGAGTTGAGTTGTAATTCAAACTCCCCACACACACACACCTCCCAATTTATTTTGGGGGAGGAACTTGTGCCTTTGTGTTTTGAAGAATCTTAAACATTTTCTAACCTTTACCAATCATAGTTAGAATCAGAACATTTCATTCCTATTTTTAATTGAATGAAAAACAGAGTCGCTTCCTGCCGACGGAATATACAGAATGTCGCCAGGGGTCCTGCCCGCCCATCCTCACTTGTCCCTTCCATGTCGCAGGGCTCTGTCGCATTTGCTCCCCAAGAATCCTGGATCCAAAATGCTTCTGTGGAAGACAACATCACATTTGGAGAGAAGATGGACCAGAGGTGGTATGACCGGGTGGTTGAAGCCTGTGCGCTGCGCCCAGACCTTGGTCAATTCCCTGCTGGAAATCGAACACAAATCGGAGAGAAGGTTCTTGCTTCCTTTTTTTTGCCTTGCCTAGCCGTGGCCTGAAGGAGGAACCGGTCACTGATGGAGATGGGCATTCTGCATTCCCTTACATTCCCATGCCATTCTTTGTATTCTTCATCTCTGTGTGTGTGTTGTGTTGTTACAGTCGTGACTGTCTTTTCGTGACTTGGCAGGAATACTGGAGTGGTTTGCCAGTTCCTACTCCAGGCGCCTACAGCACCTGGTATTCCCTGGTGGTCTCCCATCCAAGCACTAACCAGGGCCGACCCTGCTTAGCTTCTGAAATCTGGCAAGATTGGATGTTCTTAGGGCATCTAGGGAGCTATTCTTCATCTAGGGTTGTTTTACTGTGGTGTTTTTAATGTTGGTTCATTCTGCATAATGAGAGGGTAAGGTGTGCAAAACCAATCATTAAAATAAAAGCAGTGAGATTTCATTCCTCCTACACAATTCTTTCTGCAGAGCAGAGCTAGGCATAATTTTACCTTCTCTTCCACCCTTTCCTCCACTCCTATATCTGATCTGGCGCGCAATTAATTCCCTATTGGCTGTACTACATGGAGATTAGAGATGGGCACGAAACAATTTTTTTTTGTTTCCATTATTCGTTATTTGTTTTGTTACAAAATGAAATGAATAATGAACATTGTGATGAAATTGGAACGAACCAAACAGAACCACGAAAATTAGGTTCGTTACATTTCGTTTTTCGTTAATGGCGATGTGCAATGAAATGAGCTGTTTTAAATGTTTAAAAATGCCCTGGACATCCATAAAAACGCAGCAATAATTATTTATACTGTCTGATAATACCTACCGGGGGGTCCTTAAAACGTTTGTTTTTGTCTTCTCCCATCGCGATGTATTTTTCTTTTCCCTTTAAGGATAACAAAATGGATGTCGCCAGCCACAAAATGGAGGCAAGCCATGTGATGGGATCATGTAAATTATTGGACAACTTCAACCAATAGCATGCCCAGGTTGCAGACTGGGCAGGTCTGGCAGCCACAGAGGGCATAAAAAGCTCTGGCAGCCCCTGTCCTCCTTGCAGTCTCCGGTGGGAGTTAGGGTGGGATTGCTGTCTCTGCGACTCGTTATTTTCACTTTAGGCCAGCCAGGCAGGTGTGTGTCACTGTGTTCCTGCCGGCTGCAGCCTGGCTCTTAGGGGAGAGAAAGAAGAGATCTCTCTCTAGCTTCAGTCCTTCAGCCTCCCTGTGTGCGTGCGTGCGTACCTCTCGGTGAGTACCCTCCCCTGCCCCGCAGTGCAGTCACTCTGCGGCTGCCTTGCACCCTGGGCAATGCCCACCACTGCCTTTGCAGCCTCCCTGCGTACCTAGTCTATACTGTGTCTCTGCCAGCATCAATTTTATTTAGTGTTTTCCCTCTGGTCTGGGGCATTGGGGGACGCTTGTGCACGGAAATGCTTTAAAAATCGCGCAAAAAGCGGGTAAAAACAAATAAATGAAAACGATTTTTTTTCAAAAATTTGCAAAAAATGAAAACGAACCAAAACGGACCCCCCTCAATGAAAAACGAAAAACCAAAATGCCATTTTTTCCGATTCGTGCCCATCTCTAATGGAGATGATGAGTGCTGCAACCCAACACATTTCAGGGACACCATGATGGGGAGTGCAGAGGTCCCAAACCCGAGGGGCTGTTGATAAGTCAGATTGCTGCGTGTGTAAAGGGCTAGTTGGCCCGCACAACACTGAAAGCCACATTTTAGACAACCGTAGGGTTTGAGCACTGCAGGAAATTGGGGGAGAAAAATACAATGTGAGTCTCAATTATTTATGGGAGAATGTTTCTGTTATTTTTAAAACCTACAATTATGTGCAAGAGAATTTCAGATTAAGAAGAAACGTCTGTTGCAAAGCAGGGCATCAATATTTCTGGAGGACAAAAACAAAGGATTAGCTTGGCCCGTGGCGTTTACAAGAGGGCAGCGGTTTACCTACTGGATGACCCCCTTTCTGCCGTCGATGCCCCGGTTGGCCAGCACATATTTGAACAAGTTATTGGACCAAACGGCCTATTGAAGAATAAGGTACTTGGAAGCTCAGCTACGTCACTCTCGCACTGGCTTTTTCTGTTTCTGCCTTTTCTTCCTTTGCGTGGAAGGCATCCTGTGTGAAGTCCTGAAATCATGCAGTTAGATACAAGGATTCTGTTTGGAACAAGCAGCGCAACGACACTTCCCCTGCCATAAGACCGCCATTCCAAGCCCCTTCCTGCAGGTGCTGAAAAATGAGGATTTTAACTAACACTATTTTAATGAACACTATACTGAAGGGATGGCGAACCTATGGCATGCGTGCCAAAGGTGGCACACAGAGAGCTTTCACCTGGCACGCGACATGCTCCCTGCCCCCCCCCACTTCCCCCTTCGCTGGACCAGCCATGAGGAATTTGCAGAGGGGGAAGTAGGAGGGGCATGGAGCATGTCGCGTGCCAGACTGTCCCTACTGCCACTGTCCCCATTGCCGCCCTCGCCCCTGCCCCTGCCCCCTGCCACTACCAACCCCGCCTCCACCGCCCCCCCTCCGCCCACTCTCACTCGGGCGCGCTCCGCTCTTAAACAGGAGGACGCGGCGGTGGGAAGCGGGAACCAGGCAAGAGCGCTCTCGTGCACAGCAGCAGCCACCCCCTTCCTGAGGGGCGCCTTGAACCCCGCCCCATTACCCGCTTTGTAAAGGGCTCTGGCATCCCCATCTCCCCCCCCCCCGGTTCAGCCATGTTAACCCACAAGGGGGGGTGCCGGCGGGCCCTCAACGTGTTGCCTCCACCGGTGCTCGGAGGGCCGAGGGCGGGCGCTCCCTCCCCTGAACCCCGCTCGCCCACGGCCGGCCTCACTCCGGCCGCTGACTTCCGCCAAGCACGCCTTCTCCCTGGATGAGCGTTGGGGGGGATTTTAAATAAAGATTTCATCCCGCCTGCAGGAAGCTTTTTAACACGAGGCAGCCGAGCGTGTCGACGCTGGCTTTTTTCTCCCGCTGCTCGCCACCGACCCCACCTCCACTGACCCCCGCCTCCACCGCTATCACCACCGCCATCCCTGCCTACTGCCACCACTGCCGATGACCCTGACCGTGCCGCCCCATCGCCCCTGCTGCCCTCACCCCCACCACTGCCCCCTGCCACCAATCCTGACCCCCCGCTGCCGATCCTGACCCCATTGCCATCGCCCTTGCCGCCCCTGCCACTGCCGCTGCCCCCGCCTCTGCCACCATTACCATTGCCATCCCTGCCCTGATAAGAATAAAATTTGTCTAAAAAATAGATATTGGTTGGTTTTCTTTGTTAGTTGCCAATGCACCATTATAAGTTATAAATGCATCATTGGTGGTTCATCAAAATTGCCACGCTGAGTTAGTTATATAGCAAAAGGTTTATTTAAGGCAGATAGAGTTATAACACAGAACAATACAGTCTAGTAAATAGGTTAGTTTAAGAGATCCTAGGAGCAGCATGGCCAGAGGCATTGCTGTCCAGGACTCTTACAGTAGGTTAGTCTAAGGGATCCTAGGAGCAGCACGGCCAGAGGCCTCGCTGTCCCCCCGGACCCTCTGTGATGGTCTTCCGTGGTCCTTTTATACTCTTTTGCATGATGTGGTGACGTATTTTAGTACGCATACAAGTGATTGTTTATGTTGGCCTATGTCCATCTGGATGCCTCTGGTGAGCCATCCTGTCTCCTGCCTGCAAGAGGTTTTCGCCCACGGGTGTGAAGTGTGCCAAGTTTGTTGGTTCAATTTGACCTTATGCCCTGTGAGCTCATTTGGGTCTATTTTTGATTTTGAGGCATGTTAACCCGTTCCTATCAGTCCTTACTTTTTCTCTTCGCGAAAGTTGAAAAAAACTAAATAAAAAGCTATTCTTGAACTAGCTCTGAAAAACTCTGAAAAGTTAAGGAGTATAATATCCATTAGCTTAAGCCTTATGTCTGCTGGATGATTTACTTGAGGTGACATAGTGCTTTTTGTTAACAGTAAGGAGGTCTTGTTTCCTTAGGACCTAAGATTGCCATTTTTATAATCACAACTTCCCCCATTTTTTTTTCAGCATACATTAAAATCATGACACAAAATTCAATTAAAGTCTCCTTAGAGGGTGATATTTGATTGACAGTGGGGTGCTCTGCTGTTTGAGTGTTAGGTAAAGCAGAGACCCAGGATAGTATCAAGGGTATTCTGTATTGGGATCAAACCAGGGGCATAAATCAAACTATTGTGTATTCAATAACTGGAGTGGCTTATCTCTGCAAACCATTTTAAACTGTATAATAGATTAACATAAGGGAATCAGGAGGGCATGGACAATACATATATACCATAAGGCTGAATGGGAGGGCTATGGGCATCAGTTAAAATGAAACTTTGATAAAATGAATTTGGGGAACAACTATTCTGTAAAACATGTTGATTGACACCATTGATGATGCTTTGTGGTGATAGGGCCCATTGAACTATTGGGGGGAAAAACAAGTGCTTTCTGTTCCTTTGACTGCTAAACAAAATGAACAAATATGTGGATACCCTTCTTGTGAATGACAGAGGTTCAGTTGACACATGAAAGTATCTTATACAATACAAAGGTAAGGTAAGGGATATGATAGCAAAGGTAGCACATAACAGAATTCAGTAAGGCTACTAGAATTACAGAAAATAATTACAGAACATACATATGCTTCAAAAACATCATAAACAGTAATTGCTTCTAAACATCAGCTGTAGATGGCTGCAAAGGTGTTGTGAAGACACTGTGAAAAATAAAATTTTAAAACTTTTGGACCAGTTCCGAAGGTCAACAATGCGGCCCGGTTGGTCCCCATGCTGAGAAGGGCAAGCTGCTTTTCACCCCGTTTGAAAATGCCCAGCCGTTCCCGAGATATGGGCAGGGGGCGAGCCCCCCCCCTGTGTTGACCCTTTCCCCTCCCTTCCCCCTCTCCTGCTCACCAAGCAGAACCCCAAAAGGACTGCAGCCAGGGACCCCGCCTGGGCAAAATAAGTCTTAGACCAATTTCTATATTCTCTACTCAGGCTGAAGGGGGGAGTGACTACCCATCTCACCCTTTGGGCCAAGAAACACCCTTAAAACATTGGTCCTCTTGCCTACCTCTGGCACCAACCAAAAATACAAAAGGCTTTTTCCTTCCTTCCACCTCTCTATTCTCTTCTCCTGTTTAACCCTCCCCTCATCCCACCACCCTGAGGTACCCTCTCCCCTGACCCACATCTCTCATCAACTGGGGCTGAAGGAAGGCAAGGTACCAAGAAGAAAATGGCCACTTCGCAGGCTGGCAGAGGCATCTGGAAACCACCATAATCACCAGGTATCTTCAACACGTATCCCAGTAGCTGCTCTTCAGAAAATCAACATTCCTGTCTGCCAACCCAGATTGTCATCAAAGCCTGAGGACACCCTCCATTGTCCTCCATTGTTTCATTCACACACCTGGAAAGGACTCTTATTCTCATGTTCCTAGTTTCTGTAAACACTCAAATACCCATATGTAATCCTGTAAGAACTCAAATTCTTGTGCCTCCAAATTCTTGTATCTTTCAATGTAACCCTACAATGGCTTGTATCTCTGTGCACTCAAATAATTGTGTTTCCCCAAATGCTTGTGTGTGATCCCATCAGCCCTTCCTGCCCCCCCCCCACTGGTTTTGATAATTGCTCCCTCTCACCCACTATTGACTTACTGATCTCTTCTGTTTACCGACATCTGGGAAACAAAACCACACTCCCCAGCCTATTGTGTCACCTTACCCAAACCCATTAACATTTGCTTAAGCCCCTGACAGCTGCCAGAGACCACCCAGAACTGCCCCCAACCAACCCCCAACCCCTTCTGATTGGGTCATTTGAACTGCCCCTGACCAATCCTCTGAGCTGCCGCCACCCAGAGAAGGGAGGGGGGAAGAATCAATAAAGGTTTGGGATTTCCATGTGCTCGCTGCTGAACGCCTCACTTCTGCCTTGAGTGATCCGTTCGCCTTACCAACTTTATTAGGCCTAATAAACTGGTAATATTGCCTGGATCTCTCTATGTTGGATTTTTTTATTGGCTCTTGTGAAATCCAACAGCTTGCAGCAGGATTAGCTTGCTGTGGTCTCAACATTGGCGTCCCTGGGTGGGCAAAGGAAGGGTTGTTTCTCCCTGAAACCTCCGGGGCCGCCCCCAAAAATTCATTTGGCCCCATTTTGGGAGCTTCCCTTCTGCGGGACTCAGGACGAAACCAGAGACGGCCCAGCTCTCTCCCTGGCGCCACCAGCCTGATTGCTGGGTGGAGGTAGCTAGACCCCCTCTGGCAGACCCCTGTAGTCCCAACGAACGGAGTAAGAGACATCCAGCTGTTAGGGTTCAAAGAGGAAGACCATCGCGGCAAGCTGAGAGTTCGGACGAAGAAGCTGGGACCTGAAGAGTGGTAAGAATTGCGAAACGCCCCGGAACCTGAGTGTGCGTGAGTGAGGGACGGCTCTACCCCGTCCGAGCGAGAGAGTGCGTGTTTGGGGGTAGGACAAGGGGGTCTCTGTAGGGTTCCCGGAACGGGGGCCCAAGTGGGGGGTAGGGGTGTAGCGAGCCACCCATGCCGCCGGAGGATTAAAAAACTCCCTCCCCTTGCGTAGGGATCCACAAAAACCTTGTCCTGCGGTAACTCCAAACTCCTGAGTGTGCTCCCCAGGTAGAGGTGAGGCCTGGACCGTGGGGTCGAGAGTCCCAGAGGGCAGTGGGACTCGCGTGATTGAGAGCGGGGAGAAGCCAGAGCCAAAAAGGGGGGGGAGGAGACGTCCTCCTGGCACAATCTGGGCCACTAGGGTCGCAGTGCGTGTGGCGAAAAAACTCCCCAGGCCTGGAATTATAAGGAGTAGGGTAAGGGAATTCGAAGGAAAATTGACGGATAATTAGGAAATCCAAATTTTTTTAGTGGAAGTAGGGAAGTCCCAGTGTTAGTGCCTGCCGTGATGGGAAACGAGTTGTCTTCCGCTGGTGTCCAAAAGACTCCCCTTGGTTGCGCCCTGGACCACTTCCCTGCCTTGGTGGATCCAGAGACTAAAATATATAAAAAAAAAATAAGAAAAAAAAGGTAAAACGGACTAAGCTAGCAAAACTCTGCAGAGAAACACTGGCTTTTTATACCACCTTGGCCAGGACCCTTCCCGAAGGCCACGGGAGGGGATTTTCTTTTTCCAATCTGGGCGGAGAGGCAGGCATTTGCCGGCAAGGCGGCCTCAAAACCCCAGTTTGTCAAGGGTTGGGAAAAACTTGCATCCTTAGCACCACCAAATGCAAGCCCAACCACCTAAGAGATCCTGTTTGAATGGGGAGGGCTTTCTCCACCTGACCCTCTCCTGTGCCAGCCTCATGGCTGACTCATCACCAGCCGATCACATCCCCATCATCTCTAGAAGGGGGTGCTAGTAGAGCACCCAAAAGTGTTCTGCTTCTTCATCCTCATATCTCAGTCCCAAGGGAATTCAAATGCTAGCCCCCTTGGGGAGACTCACCTCTGTCTTTAGAACTGACCAGACGGTCAGAATGCCCAAAAAGCCCCTCTTTTCAGGAAACCCAGGCACCTTCACGTGGGGACCCCCCCCACAAGACAATATTCCTCTGGGGCTACTTATGTACATAAACTAACCTCCTTGCCCCTTGGGTCCATATTACTGAATCCAGGGGACGTCTCCTTACAAGGAGGCTCTAGCAAAGGTATGTGGACCTGGTTATTCTGAAAATACCCAAACCCCCCCGATGCCAAGCACATTGGAGCTCGATTGATTTTCCTCTCCTACAGAGGAAAAAATCATTCAGCTCCAATCCAAAAGGGAAGATGAGCTTTCTTCACCTTTCTCTCTCCCTCTCTCTCTCTCCCTCCCTTGCTCTCTGCCTACCTACCTATCTATCTATCTATCTATAGTGGACCCTTGTGTGACAAACAGCTAGTGTAACATAAAATTTGTACAACATAAAGGTTCTGGTGATAGGGAAATTGACTCAATGTGGTCGCCTATGGGGACATCCGTACAACACAGAAATAGGATTGCTCTGTTTTCGATGCACCCCTATGGAAATTTGTGTAGAGGAGAATTTGAATTTGCTTAACATAGTTTCACTTGGGACAAATTAGGTTCCTTTGTGCAAGGTACCATTCTATCTATCTATCTATCTATCTATCTATCTATCTATCTATCTATCTATCTATCTATCTATCTGTCTATATTTGATGAAAGTAAGGGAGGCACAATGCCTGCCTAATTGAGTTTTTCCTAGAGTAGTTGTTGAGATGCTCAGGAGCTGCCTTTACTGTTTTTGTCTTTTTGAAGAAAAAGGGAGGGGGGCACGTTACCTGCCTCCCCTTTGAGGGGGGGGGCGTTGAATGAATGTCTTTTGAATCTGGGTCACGTGGTCTTGCAATTATTGCATGTGCTAATGTATGCCTGTGATCTCTGCTCTCTCCCTTACTTTGACTGTTATACTCCCTCGTTTTGTTATGTGTGTGTGTGTGTACGGAGAGCACATGGGAAAGCACAGGACCATGTGGATGCACCCCCCTTCTCCCAATGCCTTCCTTTCCTCATTTTCCTCCCTGGGGCGGAGAATGATGGTGCCTCTGAGCTTCTGCAGAGCGCACTCCCTGTCTGAGTAGCAAGAATGATGTGTATATGCGTGTGTGTGTGTGTCCATACAAGATGCCCCCTGACTCCCTCTGTGTGCTGGATGGTTTTGAGCTGCACATGGGTGATAGGGGTGCCCCTCCTTTCGGCCTGCAGTAATTTCAAGCTGGAATCCTAAAGCATTTCCTCCTTGTTTTGCTGAGGTGCCAGGCGTGTGTATGCGTATTCAATGTTTAACGGTTAAATGTTTTCCCTTCCCACCACCAGCTTGAGGGAAAAAGCCTATTGCACAAAGAGGCAAGTTCCCCCCCCCCACGGGTGGGCTGGCTCTGGGGAGGACCACCCTTTAGCTCCTCAATTTTAAAGGATGGCTGGATTAATCCTAGCCTGGCATGGCCCTGAAAAAAAAGTGGCCCTAATGTTTATTTGGCCTCTCCATTCTAAGAAGAGAAGGCATGTGTTTTCCCCTGTCTACCCCCTTTTTAAGGGGGGGGGCGACCCCCTCCACTGACGCATGTGCCAAGCACACTATCATATCCGAAAAGGGGGGAGCCTGGGATATGCCTGGCAGAACCTATCCCCCCCATCCCTTAGGGAGAGTAGGAGCCCCCTTACCCCTACCCCCCCCCGAACAAAGAACCGCCCCTCTGTACTCTTTTCCAGGTTCTCTAAAGTCTGGCAGGAAATGGGAGAATGGCTGGTGGGTGATCAATGGGCTTGGGCAGTTCCTCTCAGCAATACTGTCCTATTAAGTCAAACGGTTCCATGAGGGGCTAATATTCCTCAGGGAAACCTTTACACAATTGGCTAAGATATCGATATTTCCACCCTGAGCTGCAATTGGTTTGCAAAAGCATGGTTGCTTCCCGCATCATCTGCCTACAGAACAACCCATGGGGGATTAAACCTATACCCCGGGGGGTTCTTGTGCAGGCCTGTTACCCAGGGGAGGCATGGCAGCTGAATTCGCAGAAATGCCCAAGGCCGTGGCTAAGTGGGATCTTTTGGGGTTTCCTTGTGAATTTATCCAATGATGGTCACTTGCCTCCAAATTAAAAGGTCCCTACATTCGACTTATTGGCCACCAGCCTACGAAAAAGTTGAGAGGCTCAAACTTCGAACAACAGTTGGCTCAAAAATCTGCCAAAGAAAACGGGACCCGAACGGCCAAAAGCCCTGCCCATTGCTGCTCATCTGAGCCACCCCCACCGCCTGCCTAGAACTGCCTCCACTCAGACTCCCGCATGGTCACCCCCCTTTTGCTGCCCTAGCCCGAAAGCCTGACCCAGGGAACCAGCCCTTGCCGTCCTCTTCCAGGGAGTTGGGAGGGGGTCTCTCTCTTCCCCCCCCTCTCTCTGCAGGTGTTACGACTGTTCCCTCTTCAAGGAGACCTCCCAGTCTGGTGGTGATGGAGGGGCCACAGCCCAGCTGCTTGAACATGAGGGTGGAAGACAAATCCTGGATCCATTTTCCCCGGGTCAACACAGCCCCCACACCGGAGGAAGGGGGCGTGCCAACAGCTGGAGCCCCTCCGTCTTAAGATCATCTGGTGGAGAGCAAAGGAGGCCCCTTACCCAACCCTGATCCAACTGACTTTCTGCAGCCTCTCTTGGACGAGGAACTCACTGCTGTTTTCCACACCTAACCGCAGGAGTAAACCTCATCCCATTGGACTTTCCCTTAGACCTTTCTTGGACTTTCTCTGGACCTTTCCCTGGATTCTGTTCAATCTTCACCCAGATTTACATCGACTGGACCTGCCCCCCCCCCCATCTGTTCCTGCTTTGCTTGGACTTGTTTTGGGACTCCCACCTTCACTACCAGCCCTGGACTCTCAATTCGCCAATGCTGCCAGCCGCCTGCCTGCCCAGTCTGCCAAGAACTCCAGAGACTGCTCCCGACGCTTGCTAAACCCCTGAGCCCTTTGGTGAGTGCCGGGTCCCTCTCTCTCTCTCTCTCTCTCTCTCTCTCTCTCTCTCTCTCTCTCTCTCTCTCCCTCCCTCCCTCACGCACTCTCTTGCTCTCTCTAAAGCCCTCCTCTTACGCACTCTCAGAGAGCTACTGCTGAACAGTAAGCCTTTCAATCCAGGAAATGTAGAGCCTCCAGCTGCAGGACTGGTCTACCTGGAATTTGAATTTGGTTCAAAAACTTAACATTGTTTCATCCCTGAAATGGCTGACTGAGTCCCATAACACTACTGAACTGGGTGCCCAGATACTAAAAGTGTTTTTGTTTCCCCAAATCAGAGTGGAACCACAGGAATCGGTTCCCAACTGGAGAGTTATCCAGGGAGTTCTCTGCCTCTATAGAAACAATGGGATTGTTATTTGGTTTTCACCTATTGGCAATGTTTCCTAAGCAATGCATACAGCGTGCAGACTGAGGTCTTATATCTCAGCTTATTTCAACCTAAGAGGAAATGGAGGACCTTCTTAGGAATGGCTGGTTATCGTTGTATTTGGATTCCTAATTTTGCACAATTGGCTAAACCCGTATTTTGTGGGACTAAAACAGAGGGGTGAAAGGGTTGGCATTCCAGAACCTAAAGATCAAGCTTATCGAAGCTCTGGCTTGAGGTATACATGACCCATATTAAAGGGAGCTGGTGGAGACCAGCAGCCTATCTGGCCAGCCAACTGGACCAGAATGTCAGGGGCTGGACAGCGTGCCCTAGATAACACAGGCAGCTGCAGACCCAAGTCGAGAAGCAAGTAAGCTGACTTTGGGGACATCACTGACTCTTTATGCCCCATGTGCTGTTAGCGCAGTATTGGAGCAGAAGGGAGGCCACTGGATGTCGAATGCTAGAATTGCCCAGTACCAGGCTGCCTTACTGGACTCTCCAGGACTGCGGTTGGTAACATGTAATGTCTTAAACCCTGCCACCCTGCTCCTCATGGGAGACATTAATTCAAACAGTGTGCTTCTAGCAAGCACACAATGCATTGAAACAAATGATTCAGAGTACACAAACCAGCCAGATCCTAAATTGGCTATTTCCCTCTATCTAAATTCAGAGAATTGGGTGCATTTTGTGGCAGGAACCATCCAGAGATTGCACAATATTTAGACATATAAAATGGTCCCTGCATACACCCTAGCAGCCAGAATCCAGGGGAAGATGTCACTCAGATGTTAAAGTCTCACTTCCCATTGGCTTGCTCCCCCATGCCTTGCCCCAGATATGAATACTTCTTAGGGATAAACTGGCCATGTGTAGCTCCTAATGGACAACCATGTCCTATGGGAAATTTCCCTCCAATCCCGCTGAACGCGGAAAGGCACCCCCTCCCCCAGAGCCTTCTAATTAAGCAGGTGGCTGGACCCTAGGATATATGGAGCAGATCCACGTGGGAGGTGATCCTGTCGGACACCTCCAACCCGAAAAGGGGGGGATGTGAAGACACTGTGAAAAATAAAATTTTAAAACTTTTGGACCAGTTCCGAAGGTCAACAATGCGGCCCGGTTGGTCCCCATGCTGAGAAGGGCAAGCTGCTTTTCACCCCGTTTGAAAATGCCCAGCCGTTCCCGAGATATGGGCAGGGGGCGAGCCCCCCCCCTGTGTTGACCCTTTCCCCCTCCCTTCCCCCCTCTCCTGCTCACCAAGCAGAACCCCAAAAGGACTGCAGCCAGGGACCCCGCCTGGGCAAAATAAGTCTTAGACCAATTTCTATATTCTCTCTACTCAGGCTGAAGGGGGGAGTGACTACCCATCTCACCCTTTGGGCCAAGAAACACCCTTAAAACATTGGTCCTCTTGCCTACCTCTGGCACCAACCAAAAATACAAAAGGCTTTTTCCTTCCTTCCACCTCTCTATTCTCTTCTCCTGTTTAACCTCCCCTCATCCCACCACCCTGAGGTACCCTCTCCCCTGACCCACATCTCTCATCAACTGGGGCTGAAGGAAGGCAAGGTACCAAGAAGAAAATGGCCACTTCGCAGGCTGGCAGAGGCATCTGGAAACCACCATAATCACCAGGTATCTTCAACACGTATCCCAGTAGCTGCTCTTCAGAAAATCAACATTCCTGTCTGCCAACCCAGATTGTCATCAAAGCCTGAGGACACCCTCCATTGTCCTCCATTGTTTCATTCACACACCTGGAAAGGACTCTTATTCTCATGTTCCTAGTTTCTGTAAACACTCAAATACCCATATGTAATCCTGTAAGAACTCAAATTCTTGTGCCTCCAAATTCTTGTATCTTTCAATGTAACCCTACAATGGCTTGTATCTCTGTGCACTCAAATAATTGTGTTTCCCCAAATGCTTGTGTGTGATCCCATCAGCCCTTCCTGCCCCCCCCCCCACTGGTTTTGATAATTGCTCCCTCTCACCCACTATTGACTTACTGATCTCTTCTGTTTACCGACATCTGGGAAACAAAACCACACTCCCCAGCCTATTGTGTCACCTTACCCAAACCCATTAACATTTGCTTAAGCCCCTGACAGCTGCCAGAGACCACCCAGAACTGCCCCCAACCAACCCCCAACCCCTTCTGATTGGGTCATTTGAACTGCCCCTGACCAATCCTCTGAGCTGCCGCCACCCAGAGAAGGGAGGGGGGAAGAATCAATAAAGGTTTGGGATTTCCATGTGCTCGCTGCTGAACGCCTCACTTCTGCCTTGAGTGATCCGTTCGCCTTACCAACTTTATTAGGCCTAATAAACTGGTAATATTGCCTGGATCTCTCTATGTTGGATTTTTTTATTGGCTCTTGTGAAATCCAACAGCTTGCAGCAGGATTAGCTTGCTGTGGTCTCAACAGTGTTGAGCTGTGTTGGCTGCAAAATAAACAGGTAGATCTGCTAAAAGACGTGCAAAAGGGCACACTGACAGTCTGGTAATGGTGGTGAAACTTGCTGTCATTATAACAGTTCAGGATGAGTCTTAAAAGGAGAAAACACTGCCGTAAACAGTCTCTTTATGGTGCCTTGCTTCCATGGCTGTGCAACCAGTTCGTTGTTTTGCTTCAGCTGAGGCAGCTAGACGGCTGCAGGTGATGATAGAGACGTTCGTTATCACTCCACTTGAAGGATAGAGCTGATAACAGGCCGGAACGGTGAGACCAGGGGCTGTCGAGATGAGGAGAACCCACACGAAGCAGCAGACCAGTCTTGATGTTCCTTGAAAGGTGTAGATTAGGAGGCAGCACATCAGAAGAGACAGGATGGCAGGATTAACTGGATCAGCAGTTTGACTCAGGCAGGACTCATCGAGACTCTCAGGAGTAGACAGAGTATTAGAATTTGGAGCAGCCAAAAACCAAAAGGTGTTTCTGCAGGTAACTAGGAAAGTTGACTAGTAGAGAGACAGCTGTATAGATTATCAGCATGATCTGAAACAGATCTTTTTCACACTGCACAGTGGATATAACAAAGGGTGACACTTTTAAAATGCCGTGGTACCTTGCACAAAGGAATCAGTTTGTTCCAAATGAAATTATGTTAAGCAAATTTTCTTAACTGTAGTCCAAATTTGAGTACACAAATTCACACATCAAATATATTTTTGATAGAACAACACTAATTGATGGTATGGGATTGGACAATTGATTAAAATTACAGTGAGCTAGCTAAGACAGATTCAAAGAACAGAACAAAACAGACAAGCAGCAGATAGGATGAAAAGGGTGTTAATTTCAAATCTACTAAATAGTATTTTAACTTAACATATTTTCTAAGTGAATTAACATTTCATGGTGGCATTCAGATATGTCTCATGTCTAAACATGAACACATCTGGCTGTGGACACAAAACAATTGCCTTTTAATAATATTTTGCAATTTAACAATTCATGGTATTTTGCCAACTTGTCTTCCTACTTAAAAGTTTATCAAAAAACACAACATTACTCAACACCATATTTTTCTTTCACTTGCGCAGACCCACTGCAATATAATAAAATATCTCTTTCTATTTCTCCTTTTATTCACTTGCACAGACCCACTGTAATATAATAAAATATCTCTTTCTATTTTTCCTTTTATTCACTTGCACAGACCCACTGCAATATAATAAAATATCTCTTTCTATTTTTCCTTTTTTTTTTTCATAGGCTTTTCTCAGTCTAAATTCAAATTAGCAACATAGCATTATTGTTAAATATCAAGATCTAATTCATTACAGTATAATATTTATATATCATGGATCAGTGTTCATTCAAGAGTTAAATTGTCATGGATTTAAATTTCAGTGACATCTAATTTTTATTCTATTACAAGGGGCAACACAAGTGTTAGACAACACAATATTTGGAGGACAAAAGACACACCGGGCGTTTAGACACAACATGAATAGCAGCCTTAGACAACACACATATATGTGCGCAGATGGAATGAGAGAGTGTTTGGAATAGTTCTAAGTTTAAGTTGTTAGAAGGGAAGAATTCCATAAATCAAACTTTTGCAGTAAAATGATCAATTTGGAGTAAGATGTTCACTGCTAGCCTGAAAAATCACATTATATTGGTTTGGTGCTGTAAAAAATCAGCTATGATGGTGCTGTAAAAAAATCAGCTAAGCAGATATTTCCAGTTTCCACAGCAGAATTATGAATTATGAAACCCTATGCAGGAACAGGAAGAGAATTCCTGTCTTTAATTACCTAATAAATTATCACACAGACATTACTTCAATTAACCCCAAAACAAAGTAAATTCTCTAACAGTTCTATAATAATGTCCCTAAACTCTTTTCTTAAAAACAGAATCTCATCTCTATTACAATGCTTCAATTAAACTCAAAACAAAGAAAATCTTTACCTAATAAAATGTCACACAGGCTTCACTTAACCCCAAAACAAAACAAAATTCTCATATTTAAACAACTGAATTACACAAACATTCCAGGCTACACAAGCCTTCTCCAGACCTTTATTTTTTGCACACACACAAGGAAGGGGGATGTGGAACGCACTCTGGGTCTTATATTTTAAAATTCCGGCTACACAAGCCCATTTAAACAACATCTAAGAGAAAAAAAAACACATTCTGCTGTAGAAAAGGCATGGGTCTGCTGTCATTAGGAGATGGCCAAGTTGGGCCGCAATCATTATGCAGATTAAAAGAACATTCTTGGGCAGTAGGCTGTTGTGAAGGAAACGAAAGCTGGAGCTCTGGTGATGATGTAATATCATCTATTACCTTTAAAAGATCTCGGAGGGCTACGGACAGATTCTGCATGGCATCAATTAGTGTTTGATAAGGATTTTGAGCCATGTCTGACAAATCATGAACTGACGGGAATTGCTTTTTGTCTTGTAAAAAATCCAGTCTGCTGTTTCGGCTTTTAACTAAACAATATGCAGCAGAGGAATGGCAAAACACAAGAAGTCCTTGTCTAGTTTACTTTCTTAGAAAATAGATACAGAGTTCGGCTTTCAGAGGAAAAAGGTGTCGCTTTTGAAATGAGCACTTTTGAAATGAGCACTCTGCAATAGAAGCGGCAAAAGTCCTTGACTGTCTGATAAGAAAAGGCTTCAGAGGAAAAAAGGTGGGGGCTGCGTTCCTTTTTAAAAATGAGGAAGGGGGGGGCGGCGTGCCGCTTTTTAAATGAGCTCTTAGAATAAGGCAGACACTTGATTTGTTAACTGTTTCTGCCACACACACGTTACTTGGGACTTCTTGAGCCAATTAATATAAAAACAGAGATATAAAAACAGGCCATAATTTATTTCTGGGCAAGAAGAAAAACAAGTCAGGGAGTCAAATTCTGTAGCTAAACTATTTCTCCCCTATTAACCAAGCAAAAAATTTTTTGGCTTACCTTAGCTGGAAATGCAGATGATCAAAGGAAAATGGAAATAGAGCAGAGGTCAGAGGAGATTGTTATTGGTTGGAAACAAGGACAGTCCAAGGGAAAAAAAAAACAAAGAGACCCGTTCACCCTCGCCGCTGGCAGAACTTTCTCCAGCGTAGCGTGGTTTCCCGGCCAATTGCGCCATCTGATAAGAATAAAATTTGTCTAAAAAATAGATATTGGTTGGTTTTCTTTGTTAGATGCCAATGCACCATTATAAGTTATAAATGCATCATTGGTGGTTCATCAAAATTGCCACGCTGAGTTAGTTATATAGCAAAAGGTTTATTTAAGGCAGATAGAGTTATAACACAGAACAATACAGTCTAGTAAATAGGTTAGTTTAAGAGATCCTAGGAGCAGCATGGCCAGAGGCATTGCTGTCCAGGACTCTTACAGTAGGTTAGTCTAAGGGATCCTAGGAGCAGCACGGCCAGAGGCCTCGCTGTCCCCCCGGACCCTCTGTGATGGTCTTCCGTGGTCCTTTTATACTCTTTTGCATGATGTGGTGACGTATTTTAGTACGCATACAAGTGATTGTTTATGTTGGCCTATGTCCATCTGGATGCCTCTGGTGAGCCATCCTGTCTCCTGCCTGCAAGAGGTTTTCGCCCACGGGTGTGAAGTGTGCCAAGTTTGTTGGTTCAATTTGACCTTATGCCCTGTGAGCTCATTTGGGTCTATTTTTGATTTTGAGGCATGTTAACCCGTTCCTATCAGCCCCCCCACCACTGCCGATGACCCTGAGCCCGCTGCCCTGCTGCCTTTGCCCCCCCCCACCCCGCCCCCCCACTGCTGCCGACCCACCCCGGCACCGCCGCCATCTCCATCACTGAGTTTGGGCACTCGGTATCAAAAAGGTTCGCCATCCCTGCTATACTGTATCCCTAGCATGATCTCTATCCCCCTCCAGTGGCCACTTCTCATAGGTTCAGCTTTACACATGCAGGTTTCTAGGATTTTTCTTCTAATATTTTTTTTATCAGACAATAGATAAGTGAATCAGCAGGTACTGCTGATACGGAGGGAACCCACAGATACGGAGGGATCATACTATATTTGTTATTCAACAAGCTGCCCATAATGATTGCAAGCTGAAGAGCTGCAGGGCGGAAGGGAGCAGCATGAGGAACACAGATGCATACTATAGTTTGGAAAAATATTTGGCCACTATCAGTACTTTATTTTGATAGCCATGCCAATTCTGATCCCATATACCAGTGTTTATGAACCTATGGCATGGGTGCCAAAGGTGGCCCTCATAGCCCTTTCTGTGGGCACCCGACATCGTCCCTTCACAGCCATCTGTATTCAGGTTAAATTGCTGTATTGACACTTTGCGAAAAATTAGTGGGTTTGGAATCGCAATTTTGGCACTCGGACTCTATAAGGTTCGCCATCACTGCCATATAGACTATGGAGCCGCAAACACTCTGGTGCCTGTTTAGGAGATTCACAGCATGCTGTTTCTATATGGCACCATAGCAGTTTTAAAGTGGGTGGTTTAAAGGTTAATTATGCAGGCTCTACATTGCCCCTGCAGCAAGCTGGGTGCTCATTGGAAGGATGGAAGGCTGAATGAACCTTGAACTAGCTACCTGGTGTTGAACTCCGGGTCGTGAGCACATTGGTTGTGGTCCAGCAGTTTAGCTGCTGCTCCACTGATTAATGATAGCTGGTGTAATGGAGGCCAAGAGGTAAAAACAAACCAAATTTTCAGGCAAGTGCATAAGAACATAAGAAGAGCCATGCTGGATCAGGTCCTTGAAGTACCCTGGTTTTAAGCCTGGAGATGACACATCCCCATCATGGTTTGTAACCTGTGATGGACTTTTTCTCCAGGAATCTGTCCAATCCCCTTTTGAAGGCATTCAGGCCAGATGCCATCACCACATCCTGTGGCAGGGAGCTCCACAGACTAACAACACGCTGGGTGAAAAAATATTTTCTTTTGTCTGTTCTTACTCTCCCAGCCCTCAATTTGAGTGGATGTCCCCTAGTTCTGGTATTTTGTGAGAGGGAGAAGAGCGTCTCTCTGTCCACTTTACTCATGCCCTGCATTATTTTGTACGTTTCAATCATATCCCCCTCAGGCGCCTTTTTTCCAGACTAAAGAGCCCCAAATGTTTTAGCCTTTCCCCATAAGGGAGGTCCCCCAGCCCAGTAATCATTATAGTCGCTCTCTTCTGCACCTTTTCCAGTTCCACTATGTCTTTCTTGAGATGCGGTGACCAGAATTGTACACAATACTCCAGGTGCGGCCTTACTATTGTTTTGTATAATTGCATTATAATGTTGCTGAGAACTCTTCCTGGTTACCTTCATTCCTTGCTGCCTGTGCCTTATTCCCCGAATGGATAGATGATCAAGGAACCACCACCAGCCCCAGGCGGCCTCATCATCCCGAACTGACACAGATCCTCGCCCAAATCCTGACATGTCTTCTGCTTGCTTCTTGGTCCTTGGTTCCTGTCAGAGACCTGCTCGAAAGCAGCAGAGGGAAGCCAGGACAGGTCTTCTCGTTTTGCCCGGGATGGGGACACAAGCCATGGGACTCGCTGTTGCGTTGGACTTAAGGGCCAAAGGCCCAGCCCCAAAGACTTGTCAACCTCTCTGCTCTTTACTTACCTCTTACTTCTTATCAAAGCTACATGTTGCATTGCATTGTTTTATCTTTGACGCTCTGTGCAGATAAGAGTTTGAGAAATGGGGAGGGAAAGTATAAATACCATACGACAGAATTTAAGAAGATGTTCTGATGGCAATAAGGATGGATCATTCATTAGGTCAACATACCAGGGCCTGTTCTCCCTTCTCCCCCCTCTCCCCAGACTCGTGTTCTGGTGACCAACGCAGTCCATCTTTTGTCCAAGGTGGACAACATCATAGTGATAACAAGTGGAGAGATTTCTGAAATCGGCTCTTGGCAGGAACTTGGACGAAGACAGGGAGCTCTTGCAGATTACCTGAGGTCCCAAAATAAAGAAGAGAAGGAGCTACAAGTACAAAGTATGGCAGGTCATCCTCTCGACCAAGGTGGGTAACCATCGACCTCTAGAAATATGCAGGGCACCCTCGCTTCAAACGTTTAAAAAACTATTGAAAACTTGGTCGTATAGCATGGTCTTTCCTGATTTCTCAAACATCTAGTAAGACATTATCCTTCTTTTTACTGCTTATCTTCTTCTTCTTCTTCTTTTTAAGGAATCATCTTGCTATTTTCACTTTCATTTTAATTTATTGTTGTTGATTTATGTATACAGTGGTACCTTGTATGAATTCGTTCCCAATGAAATTCTGTTAAGCAAATTTTCTTTTATGCAAATTTCCCATAGGAACGCATTGAAAACAGAGTAATCCCTAATCACAACCATTTTATGTTGTACTGATTTGCCCCATAGGCGATTCTGTTAAGCAAATTTTCCCTATTTCCAGATTTTTTTTTAATGTTGTACAGATTTTATGTTATACAAACTATACAGTGACCCCCACACACCTATCGTGGGGGTTAGGGGCCCAACCAGACCTGCGATAATTAAAAATCCGTGAGATGCAGATGCAGGTCGGGTTGGGTCTGGGGACCCTAAGCTGAGGGCTCTTGTACTTATCCCCAGCCTGGCGCTGTAACGAGCAGGCCTGCGAGGGCCTTTCTGGGTCTTTTGGAAGCCCCAAAAGGGCCTCCTTGAGAACTGGAAGTAATTTCTGAGGCCTCCGACAGGCCCTCCCCCCTTACCCCAGGGGGTCTTTTTTCATATATTGTGGTCCACCGTATATGAACCGCGAATGTGTTCTGTGTTGTAAACCGCCCAGAGTAGCCGTAGAGTTAGATAGGCGGTTGTTGTTGTTGTGTCGTTACAATTGTGACCGACTCTTGGTGACTCCATGCCCATGGAGTTTTCTCGGCAGGAATACTGAAGTGCCTTGCAAGTTCCTACTGCAGGCGCCTACAGCATCTGGTATTCCCTGCTGTTCGCCCATCCAAGTACTAGCCAGGCCAGACCCTGCTTAGCTTCTGAGATCAGGCGAGATTGGATGTGCTCAGGGCATCTAGGCAGCAGATGGGCAGAATAAAAGTAAAATAAAGAAATAAATAAATTATATGGTCCCCAGCTGCCTATGTGTGCTCCATAGCACATTCACACATTTGATGGGTGGGGAGGAATTGGTTCAAAAATACCCCTGTGCCCTTGGGGGCCATAGGCAGAACACTGTTGTCAGAGTGTGAAGGGCCAAGGGTACAGAGTCAAATGAAGAATGTCATATCCAGAGCATTCACATTATCTCTTGTTTGGATTGGACAGGAGGAAGTCTGGTAACACATGTTTCTGGAGCTAGTAAATTTTTTTCTGGAGTAACACTGAACTTTGTGTTACACCACCAGCCCCAAGATTTATTAGAGATTTCCCAAACTTCTTAATTCCACAGGTGCAGGAAGGACTGACATGTCCCCTAAAGGAGATGTGACACATCCAGACAAGCGTGAAGAGTAAGTGCTCCTGGCTACGTCCATTCATCTAAGGAAATATTTCAGTTGCTAGCATGGGAGGGGGTGAGCTATTTGTATTTTAGCGTATTTTAATTGTATCATATTGTACTGTATTTTAATGTTTTTAATTGCTTTTAATTGTTCACTTTAGTTTTGAATTGTATACTGCTCAGAGACCTTTGGGTAGTGGACAGCATATAAGTTGAATGAATGAATGAATGAATGAATGAATGAATGAATGAATGAATGAATGAATGAATGAATGAAATTTGTTTTGCTCCATGCTGCTCAAGTTGTGGTTCCGCAAAGCAATAATGCTCACAGGGGCTGGCTGTGCCCTAAGGCAGAAAGAGGCAAATATACCTTTGTCCAAAAATGCAATGGAAAAGCAGCAGCTGTTCTTCCTTGATTCCCCTACCTTTGGAAGACAAAACTATGTCTGCTGTGCAAGCTGCCCTGGCGTAGTCAGCAGGACCGAGCATTTCTGCAGAAAATATCTGGTCACACAAGAGCCCCATGTAAAAATTTAAATTTCTTGACTATATAAGTGCCTAAGAAAATTGTGGCTTTCATATTGTGGAGGAGGAGGAGTACCCAACACTTCCCCAAATGAAACCAGGAATGCCCATTGAGACATTTCCTATGTTCCTTCTTGATGTCTCCACTGCCCACAAATGGCCATGTTAAGCCTTTTCCAGGCCTAGCGTGGCCTATGACAGGGTCTGTGGAAGAGAGTATTTGGCTTCCAAGCTTGCTGAAGTCAAAAGAACTTACCTGATAGAGCCTCTTTTCTAAGCTCGCAGTAAATATACCCCCCCATCCCACCCAGAAGATGTCAAACATCTTCTTCCACGCTGCTGAACATCCCTGAGGGAGCAGCTGCGCCATTTCAGAGGGTGCTTCTACCTGTGCATCGTCCCGTGGGAGTGCTTTTAGAACAGGGGTGCCCAAACTTTTTGTAAGGAGGGCCAGATTTGGTGGCTGAGAATGTATCAGGGGCCGGTTGCTCCCCGACCCTGCTACCCCACTGCAAGGCCCACCCACTGACCCATAAGCAACCCAACCTGCAGGAAGGAAGGTGGGGACTAAGGGAGGGAGGGAGGGAGGTGGAAACCAAGAGAGGAAGGAAGGAAGGTGGGGAACAAGGAAAGGGAGGGAGGGAGGCAGGGACGTGGGGACCAAGGAAGGGAGGAAAGAAGGAAGGTGGGGACCAAAGGAAGCACAGGGAGCCTTGGAAGAGGCAATCTGTGCGACCTTGCACCCCCCCCAAGCTCCCCAGCAGTGGCGACGGCTCGCCCGCCAGCCCATCCCAAAGCTCCTTGGCGGTGGCAGAGGCCCGCCCGCCTGCCCACCCCCACATCTTCCCCTGCGGTGCCGGTGGCGGCAGACCGCCCAGCCGCCCAAGCTGCCCAGCGGTGTCAGTGTTGGCAGAAGATTTTTTTTAAAAAAAAAACATGGGGCGAAGGAGGGGGAGGGAGGGGGCAGCCAGCCGCGGGCCACTCAGAATGGCCTGACGGGCCGGATTTGGCCTCCGGGCCGGACTTTGGGCAGGCCTCTTTTAGAAGTTTGTGAAGTGGGCTTGCTACCGACCTCCGTGGGCTCATGACCAGCGGGAACTTTAGTGCAGACCTTAAGTCTGAGCACTGCTTCTGAAGCACCACCATGTCACGTCCTAACCTGATCTTTCTTCTCTTGCCGTAAAGGTTTTCTTCAGCAGAGAATGGTGATTATGGGCCGGCAGATCTAGATACAGCAGGACTGATGGCAGAAGATAAGGAACTGCTCACTGGGAGGGTAAATCAAGATGATTTTTTTTTTCAAATACCTTTCAAAGGTTATGCCTACCACTCTTATATCCTCTTGCCACTGTTGAGTGGGGGTGATTGGTTCCAGAGGCCAGAACAACAGCCTGGCTTGTATGATGGCTCTCAGCAGGTGATAAGAGCATCCTGGCAGAGATACTGATCTGGGAGCAAAAGAGTTTCAAGTGTAAGACCCTCCAGGAACAGACGAAAAAAGACAGGGCTGTAGTCAAGGTGGCACATCGTTTGTACGCAGAGCCTCTCACGTTCAGACTTGGGCCTTTCCAGTTTTTTTTAAAAGCAGCAAGTAATGGAAAGTATTAGTTTGTTATTTGTTTATTGCTGACAGTTAGCTGTATTTATATTTTGCCTTTCTTCCAAGCAGCCCAGAGGCATGGAAAATATGTTTCTTTTCCCTGCCTTATCCTCACAACTACTCTGGGAGGGAGGGAGGGAGGGAGGGGGCTGGCCTCAGGTCACTTGCTGAACCTCACCACTCCATTGGGACTCAAGATGGGTCTCCCGAGTCCCAGATCAACCCTTGATCCAGTCCAGGATCTGTCTTTACTTTTTTTTACTGGAAGCTGCTGCCTGTCAAGGGCAGACAAGGACTGGGTGAAGCTGGAACGGGTGAGACCTCAGAGCTCATTGAACCCTCTGTTCCCTCTGTGGTAATCAAGCTGCCCAATGGTGAAGCATGTACACTACTCCCCCACTTATTGTGGGAGTTTGGTGTCTGGTCCTCCTGCAATAAAGGAAAATCCATGAAATGCAGAGTCCTTAGTAAACTGACCTTGAGCTGCTCTTGCCGGCTGCATTTCCAAAAAGAGGTTTTTAACCCCCTCCTGTCACCTCAGGAAACCTTGCTGCTAGGAGCTCAAGGTCTGCTGAGATGTCAGGAGGAGGTTAAAAAACGTCTCTTTGGAAACAGCAGCTGAGCAGCCCAATGTCAGTTTGATCAGGTGTTAGGGGTTGAGTTTAAAACCTCTCTTTGCAAATGCAACTTGCAGGAGCAGCCCCAGCTCTGTTGGCTGAGATGTCAGAAAATGAAGATGCCTCAGCAAGGGCTGCTCCTGCTGGCTCCGCTTGCAAAGAGAGTCTTTTAACCCCCTCCTGGCACCTCAGCTGTCAGGAGGGGATTAAAAACCTCTCTTTGCAAGTGCAGCCGACAGGAGCAGCCCCAGGTCTGTTTGCTGAGGCGCCAGGAGGGGGTAAAAAGTCTTTTTTCAGAAACCTGCTTCTCTCAAGAGAAAAACTCAATATACTGAGACCGTAATATATGAACCACGTTGTGGCGGGGGAGTACTGTAGTAAGTAGTTTTGTTCATACCAGAAATGAGCTCAATCAGCAATCAGTCTGGCCCGTCTAAGGCTGCTTCCTTTCCCCCCATCTCAGCCGGTCCCTTCTTCCTTTGTTTTAGGCAAAGGCTTCTGCCTACCTGAGCTACCTCAGAGTGGCTGGGACTTTCGTATGGGTGTACATCATGCGTTTGTTCAGCTGCCACCAAGTTGCCTCCTTTTGTCGTGGCTACTGGCTCAGCCTGTGGGCCAACGATCCTGTTTACAATGGAACCCAGCGGCACACGGGGCTCCGCGTAGGTGTCTTCTTTTTCCTGGGGTTGGCGCAAGGTTTGTATTACTTTAAATTCTTGGGTGCGAGGGGAGGCGTCTCTCTTTAAAAGCTGACTTCCTTGTGGAGAGGGTTTCACACCATATCTGGCAGACCTCACAGAAGGAGAGACATATGAACATAAGAAGAGCCATGCTGAATCAGGGCAAAGGCCCATCTAGTCCAGCTTCCTGTATCTCACAGTGACCCTGCCAAATGTGACCTGGAGTGCATGAGACTAGATCTCTGTCTCCTGATACCCCTCCCCTGCATCTGGCCCTTGAAGTACCCCGGGTTTAAGCCTGGAGATTACACATTTCCATCATGGTTTGTAACCTGTGATGGACTTCTCCTCCAGGAATCTGTCCAATCCCCTTTTGAAGGCATCCAGGCCAGATGCCATCACCACATCCTGTGGCAGGGATTTCCACAGACTAACAACGTGCTGGGTGGAAAAATATTTTCTTTTGTCTGTTCTTACTCCCCCAGCCCTCAGTTTGAGTGTATGTTGTGAGAGGGAGAAGAGCGTCCCCCTATCCACTTTACTCATGCCCTGCATTATTTTGTACGTCTCATTCATCAGTGAAATGCCCAGAACCAGTGCTCGGAGCAAAGATCGCTCTTCTTGTCGTTGTGATTTATTTATGGCCCAGAACCCTATCAGCAGTTCCCTCTTGCAGAAGGGAAATTGCAGAAGTTGCAGCGGCAAGCAGCTGTTCTTTAACAAGGTGCTGGTTTCATGGGAAGGGCTAAAATTCTCTCCTGGCTCACACTTTGGAATAACCACCCCATTTTTCTTGAACTCTTGAATAAGCTCCAGCAAGCTCTGGGGCTGAGTGAAGATTTGAACCTGGGTCTCCCTGCTACCCTTCTCCATCTTTCCAAAGGTCTCACCACCCTTTGCTGTCATTGTATCTGCAATACTGAATTAATTACGGTGATTCACATGGCCTTTCTAATTGTGACACTCACACGATGGAACTCAGTATGAGAGACCCACTCAGCTCCTTCCTTATACAATAATACCTCAGATAACGAATGCCCCTGTTAACGAATTTTTCGGATAACAAATCGCAATTTCCAGGTATAAGGCTGCCTCAGATAATGAATTTTCCCTATGGGCTGCCTTGGATAACAAATCACAATTTCTAGGTATAGGGCTGCCTCGGATAATGAATTTTCCTATGGGCTGCCTTAGATAATGAATTCCCAGCATGCATCAGTAAAAAAAGATTTATCCCAGGCTGCATCACATCTGTACCTTTAAAGTGCCCTTTATAAAGAGTTTTGAGCAAAAAACCAGGTGTCTGTCTTTTTCCTAGGCTCCGGAATGGATTAATTGGTTTCCCATTCATTCCTATGGGAAACTACATTTTGGATAACGATTTTTTTCAGATAACAAATTGCCTCAGAAAACGAATTAAATTTGTTATCCGAAGTACCACTGTAATGGGACTTAGATGATTGCTGAAAATGCATTTCACTTTTATTTTTTGGCCAAGCTTTTGGATTCATTTGGGTCCCCCCCCTCTCCCCAAGGCATTTTCAGGTTGTTTTCTGTTTAATAGGTATCTGACTATCCCCGTTGTTTCTGCTTGGTTTTCACTTGTCATTTTGTGAACTATCTTTGAAGGGATGGGCCAAAGCTATACGGCAGAATATACAGTAAATTACAGTAGGATCTCGCTATCTGCAGGACCGGTATCTGCTCACTTCTCCACAATCTGAAAATATTAAAGAGGGAAAAAATCCAAAATAGATATCTCTAATGATGAAGTTAACCAAACAGGCCACTGAGAAAGACAGAGACTATTCTCTGTACTGTATACTGTTTGCTAGAGAAATATTTTTCCATGATTTTGTTACCAGAACTGGTCACTAGAGGGAGGGAGGTGTATAGCATTCACTATTAATATAGCATTCACAGTAATCCACATTTTTCAGCATCAGCAGAAGGGCTGGGAATTAATCCCCCATGGATATAGGGATCCCAGTGTATCTTAAGTCTCCTATGTGATAGTGACCCACCTTTGACATTTGCACACGCATAAGAAAGATAAGTTTGATAACAACATGGATCTGTTTTTCATGCCATGTAGAGGTGGGCATGAAACAGAAAATCGATGGTTCGGGTTCTTTTGTTTCGGTCCCACCCTTGGTTCGGTTCGGTTCGGGTTCGTATGAATGTTTTACAAAAAATTTGTACGAACCCAAACTGAGCCAAACCGGTTCGGGTCTGACTTACTGGGCGGCAGCGACAGGGCCTTTTTTTCTTTTCTTTTCTTTTCATTTCATTCTTTCTTTTCTTTTTTCTTTTTTCTTATTTTTTTGGAGTGCTGACCGGCGGCCCCAGATGCCAGGTTGGTGCTCGTTTTATATTTATTTGTTTGTTTGTTTGTTTTAGAGCAGCGACCGTGTGCGCTCCTGGGGCCAGGTTGGTGCTTCTTTTATTTATTTATTTTTCCTTGATTTTAGAGTGCTGGCCAAGCAGCCCCTGGGACCGGGTTAGCACTCCTTTTTTAATTTATTTAATTTTTTTTTGTTTGTTTGTTTTTAAAGCGCCGACCGTGCGCTCCTGAGGCCAGGTTGGCACTTCTTTTTCTTCTTCTTGATTTTAGAGCGCCAACCACACAGTCCCTGGGGCCAGGTCAGCACTCCTTTTTAAAAATTATATATATATTTTTGGCTTTAAACCCAGGGGCTTTTTTGAGGCACTGGCTTGGGGCCAGCGCCTCTACAGGCCTACCTTTCCCCACCGAGTTCCAGGGCGAGGAGGACTGCGACGAGGACAAGGTAGGAGGGGTAACAAAAGTGAAGCGAACGAAACAGAAATTTCCATTTCATTTCATTTTTCTTTGATGGGTTGATTTATTATTTGTTTTGTTAGCTAACGAAACGAATAACAAAACGAATTAAAAGTTCATTTCATGCCCATCTCTAATGCCAAGCCAAACTACCTTCTTTTTAAAATTTTACCATTTCCCCCGTTTTATTTGCTTTAGCTGTTTGTTTCCCAAATGAAGAGAATTTATGCTTCTCCTTTTATGACATTCTGGTAGTTATTATATGAAATGTGCTTTTTCTAATATAAGTATCTAGACTGCCCCCAAATCCCGGGTGGTCAAAGGAGACCGATTTTGAAAGAATTGGTTTTATGAAGCACCACTCTCTCGAGCCCCCTCCACCGCTTGCAGCGTCGTTGGTAGGTTCTACAAGTCGTAGTACTCCAAAACTTTATTTTTCCGAACTAGTGATTTGTCGATTTTAGAAATAAAGAAAAAGTGGCTATTAATTTCCCCAGGATTGCCATGACGTTTACCCGTGAAAGGAAGGCATGTTCTCTGAAGCTCAAAAGACAGTCTCTCCCGTCTTACGTTACAGCCATTGGAAAGTTTGGATCGATGGCCGTGGTGTTCTTGGCCGGGACGGTGGCATCCCGCAAACTCTTCCGGCAGCTGCTGAAGGATGTTGTCCGTTCGCCTATGGCTTTCTTCGAACAGACCCCCAGTGGCAACCTGCTCAACCGCTTCTCCAAAGAGATGGATGCCATCGACGCCATCCTCCCGGACAAGCTCAAGTCCCTTCTGGGGTTCCTTTTTAACCTGGTGGAGATCTACGTCGTGATCCTTGTCGTCACTCCGATCGCCATCGTGGCCATTGTTCCGCTGACAGTCTTGTATGCAGGATTCCAGGTAGACGGGAGGCAACATGGTGGCAATCTTTTAAGGGCGAAAGATCCCTGTCTTCTACTTTGGTAGGACGAGATGCCATTCTAGACTCCCCCCCCTTTTCCTCCCCCCCCTCCTTAAAAAATAAAGGTTGGGAGATCCTGAAACAGATGCAGACTGGTGCAAACAAGTCCTTAACATACTTTTGAAGGCCAGCAAAAGGAGGATCCAGAATTGGGGAAAGCTCAGCTCCCTCAGTGCTTGGTCTGGTTTTTGAAGGGCCAGAGACTTTTTTTCTGTTGGTTTCTTGTAAGAGAGATGGAAATTAATGGAGATGAGAAGGATTGGTTGAGGTCCCCTCCACAGGGTCTCTCTGCTTGCTGGTAGAGTCCAACAGTCCCTCCACAGATCAAGGGAGCAGAGATATCCAATGGGTGCTACAAGGAAGTGGGCCTCAATTCTAAGTGAGCTTCTGGAAGAGCCATTTTCTGAAAGCTCCCAGCTCTGGAACAACATGTTGAGCCCACCTGGTCTCAAGGTATTCCTTCCGAGAGCGATAGACCTTTATTTTCTGTATGACTTAGTCCATAATTACATTCTGACCCATCACGACAATGCCTCCATCCCTTAAGAGTAGATCAAGAGGTAGCTGTAGATCATCTTTGATTGATTTTCCTCCTTTGCTTCACATCATTTTATCTGACATGCCATTTGTCCTTGTTTTCCACTCTGGAAAGGGGTGATGTGATATGTAGTCCAACAGAGCCCAAAGGCTGCAAGCTGGGGGAGGCAGAGGTAGATTAACGAAATGAACCAATGGCCAATATCTTTAGATAGATAGATAGATAGATAGATAGATAGATAGATAGATAGATAGATAGATAGATAGATAGATAGATAGATAGATAGATAGATAGATAGATAGATAGATAGATGCCCTAAGCATATCCGATCTTGCCTGATTTCGGAAGCTAAGCAGGCTCGGGCCTGGTTAGTACTTGGATGGGAGATCACCAGGGAATACCAGGTGCTGTACGCGCCTGGAGTAGGAACTGGCAAGCCACTCCAGTATTCCTGCCAAGAAAACTCCATGGACATGAAGTCATGAAGGTTGCTTCACCACCTTCTCATGTCATCCTTGCCACCCTCTGAGGTAGGCAACACAAAACAAGATGAGAACTCCAAAGTCACTGATTTCCATCTCACCTGGATAGGTTCAGTGGAGACTTGAACCTAGACCAGTGATGGCAAAGCTTTTAGAGACCGAGTGCCCAAACTGCAATTTAGAAACCACCTTTTTTTTCACAAAGTGCCAATACAGCAAATCAACATGAATCCAGGTGGCTGTGAAGGGGCGATGTCGGGTGCCCACAAAAAGGGCTCCGAGGGCCACCTTTGACACCCGTGCCGTAGGTTGGCCAACACTGCCCTAGATGTCCAAAATCTCTGACACTCTTGAGCGCTAGAGCACTCTAACTCCTCCACCACACTGCTAGTCTTCATAGCTGGCATCATTATGCCGCATGTCTAGGCTGATCTGGAACTGCAGAAGCTCAAACAAAACCGGATGAGATCTGAAACCACCGAGAAAGGGCTCACCAGATACTTTTGGAGAATTCTTTTTTCTCTTTTCCTCCCCAGAGCTTCTTTGTTACCACCTCATGTCAGCTGAAGCGTCTGGAAGCTGCCAGCCGTTCTCCCATATACTCCAACATTTCTGAGACCTTTCAAGGAAGCAGAGTCATCCGTGCCTACAAGGCCCAGCAGCGTTTTATTTGGCAAAACGATTTCAAGGTGGACAGAAACCAGGAGGCATCTTTCCCTGCAGTGGTGGCTGACAGGTGCAAAATTGCAGCCTCATTGAGGACGGGTGCCCTTTTTCAGAGAGATCCACTGCCTTCTTCTCATAGATCTGTGGTTACAGGCCACCTCTGAGATCAGAACACAGCTCGGAAAGAGTTGGGGCTTCTTGGACTACTGCTCCCAGAATGCACCAGCCTGCCTGACGCTGGTGGCAGCGGCAATTCTGGGGTGTTTGTGAAAATGAATGAAAAAGCAATTGAATACACATTTATCCCAGCTATGAATCGGAGACATATGCTAGTGAATTATCAGGTGCTCTAGAGATGCTCTAGAACAGTGGTGGTGAACCTTCGGCACGTAAGATGTTTTGCCCACAGCTCCCAGAATTCCAAGCCTGTATTGCCAATGACAAAGGACTGTGGGAGTTGTGGTCTAAAACATCCGGAGTGCCAAAGGTTCACCACCACTGCTCTAGAATGACCACGGAAAAGACTTTGCCCTTTTTGTATTCTCGAAGGCTTTCACGGCCGGGATCTGATAGCTGTTGTGAGTTTTTCAGCCTGTTTGGCCGTGCTCTGGAAGTTTTTCTTCCTGACGTTTCGCCAGACTTTGTGGCTGGCATCTTCAGAGGGCAAGGAGCTCAGGGAACAAGGAGTTCTCTCTCTGTGCTCTGGGGAGTTCTCAGAGAGGAGTTCTCAGAGAGAAACTCCTAGTTCCCTGAGTTCCTTGCCCTCTAAAGATGCCGGCCACAGAGTCTGGCGAAACGTCAGGGAGAAAAACTTACAGAACACGGCCAAACAGCTTGAAAAACTCACATCAGCTTCCTCAGTCATCACCTCTCTGCAAAAGAATGCCATTGGCCAGAATTTCCTCAGGATTTCCTCAGCTCTTCTTTTCCTGGCGGGCCAGTTTCCCTGCCCCACCCCATGCCTCAGGAGGCACTGTCAAGGATACAGAATTGCAGCAAGGCTGAGAACAATGAGGCTACTATAGTAAAAAAAACTGGGGGAGGGGAGCTGGGCTGCTACCAGGGTAACAGGCACCATGATTCCCGAGTATATCTTGGAGAAAGAGAGAGAGGGTTGTGCCGTAAAATTTGAACCAACATGTGTTGTCTAATGTACCAGTGCAGAGCAACAAACCTATTGCCGGGTTAACAGTTTTACTAGTACAGTACAGTGGTACCTCGACGTACAAATTTAATCCATTCCAAATGCATGCTCTTAAGTAGAACTACTCTTAAGTTGTGGTACCTATCTAAAAAAAATGAAAAAAAAAGTTAAAAAGTCAAAAACATGGAAAAAATATTTGTAAGTCGAGCAGACCATATCTAAAATTTGTAAGGCGGCAGTAAAAATGGCAACAGTTTTCTGCTCTAAGTCTAATTGCTCGTAAGTCAAGCTGCTCTTAAGTCGGGGTACCTGTGTATATTGGTTTAATTCTTTTCCAGATAGTACTATAAGAAAGTTATTGCTTTCTAGCTTTCAGTGGCCTTCATTTTAATTCTGCAAAACCTTGGGTCCTCTTGAAGAGGAAGGCGGGACAGAAGCCTTTTAAATCCTAGGGTCATATATTTATGTGTGAGCCGTGACTGGGCTTGGTTTTACTAAGGAGGGGTGTAAATGCTTGGGTATGAATGCTAAAGAGCCCAGAGCATCTGTCCTCTGTCCTTCTAGGTGGCTGGCCACAAACATCGAGTTTCTCGGGAATGGCATCATCCTCTTTGCCTCTTTGCTTGCTGTAATCAACAAATCACACCTCAGTCCAGGTCTTGTGGGGTTTTCGATCTCCTGTGCTCTACAGGTAATTTGACAACAGTGCCACAGAAGCAGCGGGCATGAAACAAGATGGGCAGCATGTGATGGTCCAAGATCTTGAAGGACTACGACACCCGTAGTGCCTGACCTTTGGCTATGCTGACTAGGCCTGGTGGGATCTGTAGGATAGGAGGCGTCTTCTGGGCCCATGTTTTCCTTCCCCCTAGACGAGAGATATTGGGGGCTGAGTGTCAAGCCCCACACACAGAATACACACACACACACAAACAAAGTTCATTCTTTGCCAGGTCTTTAGTGAAAGAATCAAGCAGGTTTAAGTTCTTTGCCAACAATCAGGTGCCAGACAGATAACAGAGTTCAAGCCGGGTAATTACCAGTCCAGTATCAACACAGGAATGTTCACGGAAGCCAGATGCCAAGCCAAAGGGAAAAGTCCAAACGTTGTCAAGGAAACCAATCCGGAGTCAGGCAAACAGAGTCAAGGTCAGGAACAGACAGGAACATGGTTGCAGGTCCAAGTGATGTGTTGCTTCCATGGAGAACTCAAGGTAAGCTTGCCAGCTATATTCTGAAACAGGAAACACGCCCTCTCTCCTGGGAAAACTCCTTGCTAATACTCAGGGCTAGTCGACCTGAGATTCCGTCTAGAATCAAAGGTCCTATCTCTGGATATCCTGGTAGCATGTCGTTGCAGAATCCTGCTCATGGCCCTTCTAGGAGGCAGGGATATGTTTTCAGCTGAGTGATCAGACCCAGCTGCTTGCTGACTTGAGCTGCAAGGCTCTTCCAGCGGCTCTTCACCCCTCAGGGTCAGGTTCTGTGGCAGGCAGGGTCTTGACACTGAGCTCCGTAGAGGAGGAAGAGCTCACACCAACATGCAAAACTGGTCCTTTTCATCTCAGCCGTTCTGTGTGTCAGGGTCTTTTAAGCCTTGTGTCCTCACTGAGTGTGTGCTTCATCTTGAATTCCAGACTAGAGTCTTCTCCTTCCTGCATTCTCACAGGAGGAGAAAGTTACCTTCCTGGAGGAAAAGTCCATCATAGGTGACAAACCATGATAGAGATGTGTCACGTATTGGCCGATATTACCACAGGTGGCAGTTTCCGATATTGGAAGCTCTCTCCACTTGCCATAGTTCCTGCAACCCACTTCCCCAGAACAAAAGAAATCCCAAGGGACCCCCAGAACTCAGGGGAGAGGAAATTAGACCATTTTGATTCCCAAAGAGAAATTACAACTGATGTCTTCATTAGCCTTGCCTCGTGCTTACATGATGCTACTGGATTCCAGCCAAAATATTACCGTGTTTTTTTCACATGAGGATCATAAGCTTATTTATACGTCATCATAATCTTAGAACGGTAGAACTGGGAGGGACCCTTTGGATCACCAAGTCCTACTCCTGTGTCAAGGAGGCTCATTGGGGAATTGAACTCCCAACGTCTGGCTCTGCCACCAGTGGCCTAAAGGACTGACCTGGGTAGCTGTTCTTAGTCTCCCTAGTCCAATATTGTCTCTTCTGACAGGTCGCAGCTTCCCAGCAGACATCTTTCTGGTCGTCTGCTCCTGATCCCATGATCTTTTGGAACTGAATGGCGATGGGGATAGAACTGCCTTTCTGGTTCGGTCTGATTAACGTCCTATCTATCTGTGCTTCTCTTTCGTCTGGCCAGATAACGGGCATTTTGAACTGGATGGTCCGCGCTTTGGCAGAAATGGACAACAACATCGTGTCTGTAGAGCGAGTGAGAGATTACTCAAGGACACCCAAGGAAGTAAGGGTTGGCCAGGAAGATGGGCAAATCCGTCCATTTTGCTTTCCCCATGTCTGAAATCTTAAAATGTCATCTGCAGTCTTTCCAGTCTCTGAAGGTGCCTGTAGCTTTTGGAAGTACAGTGGCACCTTGACTTAAGAGCGGCTCTACTTAAGAGCAATTCAACTTAAGAGCAGAAAACCGTTCACATTTTAACTGCCACCTTACAAATTTTAGATGCAGTCTTCTCTACTTACAATTTTTTAATTTTTTAAAATGTATTTATTTATGTATTCGAATTTTTATATACAGTACCTCTACTTTAGAGTTGCTCTGCTTAAGAGCATGAATTCAGAATGGATTAAATTCGTAAGTAAAGGTACCACTGTATTTTATTAAACTAAGAAGTATCTCCCTATGATCAGAGCTGGCCCGACCCACCCGTTCCTCTATGGGCTCTCTCACTTCGGGTGGCCACCCCTAGGGAGGCCCGCAGGGTAATAACTCGAAAACGGGCCTTCTCGGTGGCTGGTCCATCGCTTTGGAACAAGCTACCCGGTGAGATATGCCAGGCTCCCTCATTGGCATCCTTCAGGAAAGCCCTTAAAACCTGGCTGTTCAGGGATGCCTTTGGCGACTGCTAATGTGGTACCAACCTGTTGTTGTTCTTTCCCCCTTCTCTTTTTTCATGGCTGTTAAGTTTTTGCCTCTTGCCCAGTACTATTTTACTATTTTATATTGTTTTATTGTTGTCTGTTTTTAAGCCTATTGTGTGAACCGCCCAGAGTTCCTTTGGGAAATGGGAGTGGTATACAAATGCAAAAATAAATAAATAAATAAATATTGAATTATTCCTCAAATTCAGTAAGTACAGCTGTTCCATGCATGAAGGGGGTGGGTTTTGGGTTGCCACGAACTATCCTGATTTGTCATTTTTCCTGTGTGTGCCCATCTCTTTTCAAGAGCTAACTCAAAGCACCCTGCCCTGATGGGCAAATTGATCAGCTTCACTTTCCCCTTCATTTAAAATTCCTATTCAGGAAACTATCTGTAGTTTTTAAAGGTTTCAATTTTTTAAAATAAGCTCTCTCTGTAGGATAGGGGTACCGTAGGAAGGAATTTTCTCTGTATTTCATTGCAAATTGATCTGTACCACATCTCCTGGATCACTTGCACATAATGGCAAGCATTTATGCCATTCAAAAACATGTGATATCCCATAGATTTCACCACAAAGGCTGCCTTGTAAGCCTAAAAGTCTCACCCCTTCAGTGACCATGGAGTGAACAAAGCAGCTGATGTCCTGATCTGTGTCCAGGGGCAGTTGTTGTGGCGAGTGAAAAGGAAATGAGGGGGAAAAAACACAATGGGAAGTGAAAGGGGCTAGAGAGTTTTCAGCTGCTTTCAGCCAGAATCACTAGACTAGACTCTTCTCCTTCCTGCATTCTCACAGGAGGAGAAAGTTACCTTCCTGGAGGAAAAGTCCATCACAGGTGACAAACCATGATGGAGATGTGTCATGTATTGGCCGATATTACCACAGGTGGCAGTTTCCGATATTGGAAGCTCTCTCCACTTGCCATACTTCCTGCAAACCACTTCTCCAGAACAAAAGAAATCCCAAGGGACCCCCAGAACTTAGGGGAGAGGGAATTAGACCATTTTGATTTCCAAAGACAAATTGCAACTGATGTGTAATCTCCAGGCTTAAAACCGGGGTACTTCAAGGACCAGATGCAGGGCAGTGGTATCAGGAGAGAGATATCTAGTCTCATGCCCTCCCAGGCGCATCTGGTGGGGTCACTATGAGATACAGAAAGCTGGACTAGATGGGCCTTTGGCCTGATCCAGCATGGCTCTCCTTATGTTCTTATGTCCTTATGACCCTAAAGAACTTGCTCCATAAGGCTGAGAAACCTTCTGGAGGATCCAAATGTTGGTAATATTACATATCAAAGTACATACCTGGTTCTTGCCCAGAAAGGAGGAAATGTTTAAGGCAGTGGCTCCCAACCTTGGATATTCAGATGTTCTTGGACAAAAATTCCCATAAGCCTTCAACCTAACTGTGCTGACAAGGATTTCTGGGAGTTATTGTGCAAGAACACTTGGGAACACAAGGATGGAAACCACTAGTTAGGGGTTACCCGGATCAAACGTTTGTTCTTGTGAAACTCCAGAGTTTGGGTATTTTTCCTGCCCATCTATACAACACATAGCCGTTGGTTTGTTTGTTTCTTGTGTTTTGTCTATGTTTTCTTTTCCCTCCTTTCAGCATGGTTTATTTTTAGTTAGTCTGTTCAGGATTGTGGAGTTCAGCATTGTGCTTTCCCACTTGATTTCGTGTCCGTGGCCAGTGGATGCTGGTTGGAAGCTTTGTGTTAGGCAGTTAGCACTTGAACAAGATAACAGTACTAGAAAAGAAGGGGGTGGACGTATTTCTAACCACAAGAGCAACCAACACCACCAACACCTCCTCCTCCTCCTCCTCCTCTTCCTTCTCTTCTTCAATACCTAAGCCTACAGAACTCTTCTCCAGCAATTCTATGCAGTATTGTCTGAAGTGGGCTTTTCAAAAGGTGTTCTAAGGGTAATATATTTTCTTACCGAGAAAGGAAGCTGCTTTGGTCATGCTTATTCTTCTGTTTGAACGAAGAGCACTCAGCTGTTCTTTCCAGGAGCCTCCCATAAGCTGTGGAGATGACTGCATTCCTTCTGAGGGCCAGGAGAGGGTATGCAAGAACAGCAAAAGGAAAAAGGCCCTTGTGGGAAGCCCTCTGTCCCCTTCTCGGTCTCTTGCTTACTGATCTCGGTTTACTTTCTTGTCGGGATGGCAAATTGTTCTTTATTGGCCATAATCTGATGGGTGATTTGTGCTTACCTTAAGTAAAATTGCATAAATTCTTATGGCTAGTTGGCTTTAACTGCTGAGGTGCTGGCTGCATTCCAGAACTCATCAAATCACATTTCCCAATGCAACATGCAAAGGTGTGACCAGCTCCTTGTCAATTTAGCAGCAATTTGCTCTTTTGGCTTACACGTGATTTCACTTATGCAAGTATAAATCACCCCTTGGTGGCTGTTTCATTTGCAAAAGAGCTGTTTTCACCCGCTTACTCATTTTGGCTGATCAAAGCCAAACAACGAAGAAGGTGAGATCTGGGAGTGGCACCTTAGTTTTCTTTGAGACATTTGGAGGTGAAATGACAGCTATTGTTGGACACCACTCTGAGACAACCCCATCTCCAGACACCCCAAAAATGTTTTGTCCCTCCCCTCCCCCAGCTAAAGAGCTTAAGTAGGCTGAGCACTCCAACAGATACTTTCCAGTTTCTTCTTTTGAGTTCTGCCGTGTTGTTGTTTTTAATTTGTGGTGCTGTGGTGTTTCTTCCTAGGCCCCCTGGACTTCAGACAACCCCCTGTTGTTTGACAACTGGCCAACAGAAGGAGAGGTGGAATTTCAAGGCTACAGCCTGCAGTATCAGCCAAACTCATGGCCAGCTCTGAAGAACATCAATATAAGGATCAATGGGCGAGAGAAGGTAAGTTCTGAAGAGCAATCTGGCCAAAACATGTTTCCTTGCTACCAGTTGTGAACAGATGAAACTGCAAACTAACAAACTGCTTCTGCTAGTTCGGGGAATTGAAGTCATGGCGACTGGAGTTCTTTTCTTGTTGCAGCGGAACATTCGCTACTGACAGTGGCCTGTGTAGGCTCATTAGGTAGACAATGGCCTGGGATGTGTGTCTACCTAACAGGCCTGTTCAGGTCAGGGTGGGGTGAAACCAAGGTGAACTATAAATTGGAAGCCTCCCACCAACTTTTCTCAGACTGGAGAAGCTACTTGGGTGAGTAGTGAAACGTTTCGATCCCACAAGAAAAGAAGCCCAGTCGCCATGACTCAACTTCTGGATAACTTCCTTTGGATGACTGAGAATCTCTACAGACATATTGCTTCCGATAGAGCTGATACTTCACATCCATCTCATCGCTGTTCGCGGTCCCACTGGGGATTAGTACAAAGAAATCTAACCGAATGTCCATTGCGGGATGAGGGGGTTTGCCCCAATCACGCCCCCTGAACTGCGATCTAAGTGGGATGAGAGATTCACCTCCCTGGCCTCGGGAATCTCCTCATCTCGCTTCTCATTCCGATACGAGTGCTTGTGAGGTAAGGCTCGTCACACAACATGCCATTCTCCATCTAGTGGCAGGAGTATGAACTGCCATTAGCCAGTACATTCCCTATGGAGTCAGCAACGCAGTGCAGAAAGATTAAAAGACAAATGTCTCAAACTTAGCTCCGTAACGCATTGAAGGCAAGGCTTCGGAGAGTCGAAACATCGAAAAACGGAAGGTCGGGCCGGACAAAAACCAGAGAACAAAGGAATGGAATTTCACATCTCATCATGGAATGAGGACATGCAGAAACAGTCATGCCAGTATCATCAATCACGCCCATGTGTACATGGGAACAGAGACAGAACCAGAAGAAGACCATGTGACCGTGACTGACATCAACACGCAACGAACTTCCTCCCGGGATGAGAGTGGTCGTGAAGTAACCGTCAAAAGAGAGGGAAAGGAACATTCATCAGAGAGGCGAGTCTCTCTTTGAATTCAGAGGCAGGAAGAAACCATTGGTTAGTGCTGAATAGATTGACAGTCATCCCAGCCCAGAAAGATCCCTCCCACTTCCTCGCGTTTTAAAGAACAATACAGTGACATAGGACTACTAGTCTGCCTCTTGATTTACTGCAAAAAAAAGCTCAGTGGCACTTAGCAGTTATATCCATGCTGTGAATGCAATGCACAAAAGTCTTTGAGTTGTCTCATGGATGTGGCATGATATCAGGGAGTGGCACCAGCAGTCACCCTGGCCATCCATCCTTTCTGCTGGAGGCAGAGCACACAATCCCCTAACTAGGCTTGCTGCCTTCCCAGTTGCCGGATGGCTTTTTCCCATTGCTGGTATTCAGTTGGCAGTCTCAGGGGGCTTTGTGCATGGAATGGGACAGGGGACGCCATTTTGTCCTTACAAATTGACTTGGGCCACCCAGCCACTGAACATCTTCTTTCTCCTAGGTTGGCATAGCTGGAAGGACAGGGGCTGGGAAGTCTTCTCTGGCAATGGGCCTTCTCAGACTCGTGGAAGCTGCCGAAGGACAGATCTTGGTTGATGGACTGAACATTGCCCAGATAGGCCTGCATGATCTGAGGAACAAGATGACTATTATCCCTCAGGTAGGATCCCACTTTTGAACGGCACTGAAGGACAAGAGCACAACCAGTGAGAACTAAGCTTTTGTACATTATTCCCTTTGCTCTCAGGATCCAGTGCTGTTATGGGGTTCTTTGAGGATGAACCTTGATCCCTTGGGTAAACACTCGGACCAAGACATCTGGACTGCTTTGGAACTGACGCTGCTTAAGGACTTTGTTCTGGATCTCCCCTGCCAGTTGGCCTACGAGTGTTCTGAAGGAGGCAGAAATCTGAGGTGAGATGGAGAGTCCCACTGAGGTTCAGCTGGCTGAGGTGGAACAATATTTGACAGCGAGCAAAAACCATCCGAGACCCAGTCCAGAGTATGGGAGAAAAAAAAATTGGATTATCATGCTGGTCTTCTCTTTGGTTGTGCTGGGCTTTAGGATTCTTGGCCTTGCCATCTCACGTGGCTTTCTAAGGCTTCAGGCCCTACCTCAAGGTTCTATCAAGGTTCCTTGGCTACTGTTGGCTTCTGAGAGATTTGGGATATAGACATGTTGCCGTGGATTTAACCTCTCCAGAGGATGCTAAGATAGGACACATGCTGTAGTGAAGAGAGCACAGCATATGATTTTTTTAAAAAAAATTATTTTCTCCTGGAAAAATGGCATTGGCTCTCACCAAACCCTGGGTCTTCTTTAGAGCACCAAGGGACCACATTATCAGATGACCTGGCATTTTCTATGCTAGGCCTCCAAGGCAGCTAGAGATACTACCTTTGAAGGGAATCATCCCCTGACTCGCCAGTCTCTCCAGGTTTGGTGGAGATTCGAGCTTTGATTTCTGAGTTATGCGCCCTCAAACACCTCCCCCACCCATGAATGTTCTCTGGAGGCACCTAAAGACTCCAGACTTGCAGATAAGCTTCCTTTGGGTCTCTTCTTCAGTCTCTCCAAGTTTGGTGAAGATTGGGTTTTCCCAACTCAGTTTATAAAGGACACTTTGGAAAGGTAGACAATATTCAGAAATGGTCTACCATTCCCTTCCTATGCAGGCTGCCCCAGACCACACAGGTTGGCTCTAATCACAGAAGACACAGTGGGGAATTTACCTGCCAACCTCTGACTCTGCATCCAGATACCTAGACCACTGAGCTAGATTATTTTGGCACATAATAATATATCCTGGTAGGCAGCAGTGATCCTCCAGGTTTTTTTTTTAGAATCATAGATTCATAGAGTTGGAAAAGACCTCAAGGGCCATCCAGTCCAACCTCCTGCCATGCAGGAACCCCCATCAGATGGTCAACCAGACTTTGCTATTAATTTTATCTTTTAATTTTATTGTTATTTTATTGACTAAAACTCTCAGCATCCCCAACCATTGGCTTTTTCTTTCTGGGATTGATGGGAACTGCAGTCCTCTTGAAAAGGGCCTCATATTTCCAGTCCTGTTCTAAGCTGGTCAAGACAAGGGTATCATCTGACTTTCCTTTCTGTCTCTCTTCAGTGTTGGCCAACGGCAGCTCATCTGTCTCGCACGAGCTCTCCTTCGAAAAGCTAAAATTCTGGTTCTGGATGAGGCCACCGCTGCTGTGGATCTTGAAAGTGACCTCCAGATTCAGTCCACCATACTCACTCACTTTAGAGACTGCACTGTTCTGACGATCGCTCACCGTGTAAAGACCTTACTGGACTACGACAGGTAAGGCTTCCAGAGTCACAGAACTGTACAACTGGAAGGGGGACCGCAACCATCAAAGCTCCTTAGCTAGCTGGAGATGGATTCTGTGGTTTCAGATCTTTCCCACTGTGTGCTGCCTGATATTCCTGTGTAATCAAGGAAAGCCAGATATGTACCTGGGACCTCCTGAAAGCAAAATGTGTACTCTGTCAGTGAGTTACAGCCAAAGGAACTGAGTTACAGCCCAGGTTTCTAGTTGACTAATTATCAGCAATGCATCATGTTGGTCTCTTCGAACTAGCTGCTCGCCTTATTTTCCAGATTATACCCCTATGCCCACTCCCACCCCCATTTATCATAGACATTGGCCATATTGGCTGGGGATGAGCAGAATTATAGAGTGATGAATAGAGATGGGCACGAAACGAGCAATTTTTCATTTTCGTTTTTGTTTTTTCATTTCGTTACGTAACGAAATGAAACAAAAATGAATTTTGTCTCCAAAATGAAACGAAACGAAACGAAACAACAGAAATTTTGTCGTGCGTTTCGTTTTCGTTGCGGCAAATACATTGAACTGTAATGAATGCTAACAAAACAGCAATTTTTCGTTTTCGTTTTCGTTTTTTCGTTTTGTTACGTAATGAAACAAAAATGAATTTTTTTTGCAAAAAATTCACGAAAAACGAAAACGAACCGAAACGGACCCCCTAAACGACAAACGAAACACCATTTTTTTGAGTCGTGCCCATCTCTAGTGATGAATAATGTGAGGGTACTAGGTGAGAGAAGATTGGATACCATTTTATATGTTATGTTGTCACTGTATGTTGAACTTAGACGTCTACTGTTCTAGTCTACCCTTTCCACAACCCTGCACTCATTGTGACTTGAGGGATTCTTGAATTTGTTGTCCAGAACGTGAGCTCTGTGTTAAATGTTTTTGGCAGTACAGTAGTCCGCCACCACATCGCGTTTCATATACTGCGGTCTCAGTATATCGCGGATTTTTGACGAGCCCTCCCACCTCACCAAGCTGAACTCATCGGCGGGGCTCCCGCCTGCTGGCACCGAAGACAGGGCACTTGCAAGGTGCTGCTTTCACCTTTCTCTACCTCGCCAAGCGGAAGGAGCCCCCGCCGACTCAGCTTGGTGAGGGGGAGGTCTAGGACAGCCCAAGACAGGGCGCTTGCAAGGCGCCGCTTTCAAAGCCCTCCCCCCTGGCCAAGTTGAAGGAGCCCCCATCTGTCTGTTTGCCGAGGCATCTGCATATATCATAGATTTTCCTTTATCGCAGGTGGTTAGAGAACCTAATTACCCCAATAAATCGGGAGTTACTGTACCCATATTTTTCCATCTATAAGATGACCCACACTTTACCAACACACAAAGTTTTGCAACCGCGCGGCTCTCTCTTGGGCTTACTTCCATGTATAAGAATTTTAGAAAAAAATACAGTCTTATACATGATAAAAATTCCATCAACATATGGTTTTGATTAACTGGACATCAGGTGAGATGATACTCACATTGTGACCAAAACCATAATTTAGGTCAGGGTGGCTCTCCAGATGCTGCAACACCTTTCAGCCTTCACCACCATAATCGGTAGTGCAGGAAGATGGAATTTATAGCCTATAAACTGTTTAAAGGTACGACTACATTGACAAACCAAATCAGAGTGATTCAGCTTTGTTTGGGCTTTGTCTGACGTCTCTTTTGCAACTGCTTTAGGTTTAGGTGACCACATAAAAACCCTAGGCCCTTTCATGTGGCCTTCTGCTCTGGCCCTCAGTTCTAATGCAGTCCTTCTTGAGCCCTGCAGCACAATGCAGTCAAAACTCTGCTCATGACCAGAGTTTGATCATGACAGGTCAAGGCGGACTGAGCCTTCAATCTTTCTGAAGTTGGGAAAATGAGTACCCAGCTTGGGGGGAGTGAAGGAGGGCAGTCCAGTCATCCCCCGCCCATTGTGGGGGTTAGGGACTCGATTTGACCCATGATAATGGGAAGTCCACAATATATGGATGCTAGACTGGGTCGGGACTGGGGGACCTCTCTGGGGCTCCTACATTTACCTGAGGCCAGGCACTACCCCAACGGGCCTACGGTGGGCTTCCCAGTCCTGTTGAACACCCCAGAAGTGGTTTCCGGCAATCTGGAAGTCACTTCCAGTTCACCGAAAACCACTTCTAGGGCCTCCAACAGGACCGGAAAGCCCATCGTAAGCCTGTGCAGGTCAGTGCCAGGCCTGGGGTAATTGCAGGAGGCCTCTAATGGGGCCATGCAGCTTGCCTCGGGAGCCCTTTGTTTCATATCCTGCGGTCCTGCGATATATCGGGACCACAGTATATTAAATGTGAAATGGCGGAGGACGACTGTATTGTAAACTGCCCAAAGAGTGCTTTAGGTGGATTTGGGGCAGTATATAAGCAAAACATTTAACTTTGCTTTGCTTTTATGCTCTGCCATCAAGCCATTGGGACTGTTTAAAAGGTTGCTTCCGAAGTTAGTAAAAAAAGGGGTAGTATTTAAAAATTCTCTATTCCCATATAAATATATACACGTGCCATAGAAACATTGTCATCTTCTGGAGTTTATCAGAAACGTTTCTATGCTATATCAATTTTATTTTATTTTTTTCTTTGCAGATGTGATCTAGCACTAAACTAATGTACCAATGCAATGAAAAAGCCATCTAGTGCTATTCTCAATTGTTTATTTTAAAAAAAAACTTTAGGCTGTCTAGAGAAACAGTTTTCAGGGATGGGTGTTCCTGCTGTCCCAAAACATCATGCCCAGGAAAACCACCCAAAGTCACAACCCTAGTCCTTAATGTAACAAAATAAAAAATAAAAATCATTCACACAGGCAAAACTCTTTTCAGACCATTGCAGTAAGAAAGAAAGAAAAAACAGAAGCTCCAAGCAGCAGAGGTAATGTCCATATTGGAAAGGGGGGGAAAGTACAGGCGTTGATCTTTATATTGTGTGATCACTGAAAAATGTTTTGAATTCATTGATGCCAACTCCTGAGCAAATTGTGAAGCATTTTCCAGTGCCGTCACTCACAAAAAATTGTTGATTTAACTGAGAGAATAAATCCTATCTGAAAGGCCAACAGATTTCATTTTATCTCTCAAGTTCCACAGGTCCCTGTTGTTTTTTCTGGAGCAGGCTAAAACAATGAACCCCTCTGCCCTAAAGTTTTAGTTTTACCAAATGACTTGTTTGCATGGTGAAATCTTTGCTGCAAAAATATATCTTTGGTCTGCTTATTCATACATACTAGCTTTTGTGTTTCCTCTAATATTTTCAGAATTCTAGTTCTGGAAAGTGGCCAGGTGGCAGAATTTGATACGCCAGAGACGTTAATAGCCCGCAAGGGGCTGTTCTACCAAATGGCTAAAGAATCTGGGCTGATCTAAGGAGCCTCAAGGAGCAAAGTGTCTGTCTGAATTGAAAGTGAATCTCTTCCTCTAATTTATTACCACGAATGGCTCTTTGGAAAACACGTTGTCTGCGAAGTAAAAAAGAAATTGTTTCCATGTGTAATCATCCGCCAAGATACTGCACTGTCATTGCCCCAGAGAAGATGGAGAAACAAAGATGAAAAGAGCAAGTTACTCAAGACTACTGAATGGAAATGTAGGGTGCTGTTACACGTTGTAATACTCCTGGGTTTACTTCAGGATTAGCATGCTTGAATTTGGTCAGGGTAAATTGTGTCTGTGGGGTTTCTCAATACTTGGATGCCAAGATCTGTGGTTTCTAGCTGCAGGAAGAACTTGGGCCCAATCTGTCATAATTTTTTTTCTATCTGTAAATTGATCTAGCGCTATAACAGTTTGAGAAAAATGAACAATAAAACAAATATCAAAATAACATTATAGCAGAAGAACATGGCTTTTGTCCCTGCGATCCACATCACCTCAATATGGAAAGTAAGTTTGTGGCAGCAATAGTAAAGGGTGTGACAGGCAGCCACTGCAAGGGCAGGTGGGCAACCTGGGTCCATTTTTATTCTCTTATCAATGTTTACTAGCAAGACATTGGACCGCTTACAGAAACAATAGCTCGGATAGGGGACAGGTGCCCTTTGCCCTTTGGCCCTGCCTCTAAGCAAAAGGTCAGGGGAACTAGAAGATACTTCCTTTCCAGATATGCCACAATGATATCAGGAGCGTGTGTGCAGTCACTGCAGTCCCTTCGCAACACACCCATCAAAGGAAGGTTCCCATAGTAAACAAGATGGGTTGCACAAGAAGTAGTACAGATGTATAAGACTTGGAATCATTTCTCCAAGATAAAGCCATGGACCTCAATGGTTTTGACATCTAGCTAGGAAGCCAGAGGTCAAGAGTTCAATTCCACAGCGTGCCTTCTTGACCTCCATAGGGTCCCTTCCAGATTTTACAGCTCTAAGGTGGTGGTGGTGGTGGTGGTGGTGGTGGTGGTGGTGGTCAGGATGCTTGCGCAGATGGAAGGTCATCCCATTTTGCACATTTCTAGTTAAATGATCAAAAATGCAACAGTCCAAATTATCCGTCTATGCAAGAGTTGCCATAAACCTAACTGAAGCAAGACGGTGTTAATGGTATATCTACCTACACTGCTTGAAGGTCTAGGAACAGTTTTTGGTCCAACTGGAATATCAGGGGCTTCCGGGTAGCAGCAGGAGACAAGGCTGCTGCCCCAAATCCGCAGGGCAGTTAATACAAACATTAATATATTAATATTTCATGCTGCCACACATACAGAAACACGCACTATTTGTTCACATAAACAGAAGCACAAATGCACACACTATATGCATATGGCATTTGCACATCCCATCCATTCGCATTGACATACTATTCATTTGTGCATATGGATGAAGAAAGGCCCCATTCTATTGCATCCAGTATTTGTCAAACACAAGTGCATACACGAACCATTTGTACACAGACACACACACACACCATTCATTCACACCCACACTCATGTGCCATTTATGCACATGCCTGGCATTTATTTGTACACAGAAGTACATACACATTTCTTCTCATAGACACACCATTTGTTTACATGTATACGCACAATATGCACAATTTTTTCTCTCTCTCTCTCTCTCACCCACCCACCCACACACACACCTTAACTGACCCATGCTTTTGTGTAAAATTATCCAAGCAAATGTGGGGAAATGTGTATGTGAAAATTCTCAGTCATCCAGGTGAGACCATAACACATCTAACGAGCCTATTCAAGCCATTGTCTACCAGGGTGATGTGAAATCGAGGTGAACTATAAATTGGAGAACTGTTTTTGGGTGCCACACCACAGTGTGCAGGAGGGATTTGGTGGGCGAGAGGGGGCTTACACGGCATACCTAACACATACCATTGGATCTTCTTCCCCAGTCTCTGCTCCAATCTTGTATTCATCATATCACCCCTGTTACACAGACTAGCATTATCTCCAATAACAGATTGAGACTGATGCTGAGGCCATGAAACGGAATGCCTTTGCTTTGTCTCAACACACCTAGTTGAGCCAAAACTGTGCTCACAACTTGGGGTTCAATCCCAGGTAGCCGGCTCAAGGTTCACTCCAGCCCTCCAGCCTTCCAAGGTCAGTAAAATGAGTACCCAGCTCGCTGGAGAGGCAATGTGTAGCCTGCATAATTAAATTATAAACCACCCAGAGAGTGCTTTAAGTGCTATGATATATAAGCAGCACACTTTGCCTTTTGCTTTTGGTAAATCTGGCAAAGGCAAGATTTAAAAAAAGAATTTCATGGTGTCATATCTGAGTCTTTTCTACTCACTGGTGTTGCATATAGTTTGAATTGCCAAGGGAAGAAAATGAAATGCTTGCTTTAGTAATTTATACACATGCCCAGTCTTTCCTTCCTTCCTTCCTTCCTTCCTTCCTTCCTTCCTTCCTTCCTTCCTTCCTTCCTTCCTTCCTTCCTTCCTTTATTTCTCTCTGTGTTTGTCATTCCTACATGCATAGTGATTGACTGCTTCAGTGCAACATGAGCAAAAGAGGATTGAATAAAATAAGCAAGCAAGATATGTTGTTGGAAATTATTGCACTCAGAAGAATATGTATCCAGGGCCGGCGCTAGGTTTTTTTGTGCCCTAGGCGAGGGGCGGGGGGTGGGGCAGCAGGTGGGGCAGCGGTGGTGGCGGGGGTGGCAGGGTGGCAGGGGAGCAGCGGATGACGGGCGATGGCGACGGGCGTGCAGGGTGGACGGCGATGGGCACAGGGGGTGGGCGGCGACGGGCAACGGGGGGATGGACGGCAGTGGCCAGCGGTGGGGGGGCAGCAGGCTGGCCAGTACCCCCTCTCCATTTTGGCGCCCTAGGCAACTGCCTAGTTCGCCTTAATGGACGTGCCGGCCCTGTATATCAGGCAAATAATAATAATAATAATAATAATAATAATAATAATAATAATAATAATAATAATAATAATAATAATAATAATAATAATAATAATAATAAACCGGTCCGGTATCTTAAAGGCTAGCTGCTGTATTTTAATGTAATTTTAAAATTGGTGTTAGTCTTGGAGGTGCTACAGTGTGTTATTCTTTTTTTATTTGCTGTTTTTAGTTTGGTTTTGCATAATATACTTGGACAGACCAATACAACTATCTCTTCTAGAAGAATGCATGTTATGCCATGGGAAATTATTTCAGGTTTGTTCCAGTGAAAAAGCGTTTTCTTTTTCTACAAGGAATAGAGGCAGAGAACACTTCAGAATACAGGTAGAAAAGATTAACACCAGTTGGGGGCACATCAATGCTACACAATGGATTTTAAAACTGCAATTGGATTCCTGTCCACTTTTGTTTCAAAGATTTTGACACCTTAATGTGCTTTTCCCCCTCCCCCCGCCAATGTTGGATTTTTCATTCCGCTGTAAAGTTTCCTGATGCATCAGATGCCTCTGTGTTTATTCCTTTTCAGAGCAGAACTCTTTGCTCTATCAGGGTGGAAACTTTCAAAAGAAAGGGTCCTTCCCCCCCCCCCCGCCATTCATCAGCCATCCAGTTATGGTGAGTGGGAGCCTTACGGCTGAGAATTATCAAAGAGTCTTGCAGGGCTGAGATGCTCCCCCTTCACCCCAAGACGCACACACACACACACACACACACACACACACACACACACACACACACACACACACACACACACACACACACACACACACTCCTTCTCAGCCTCTCCTCTGGCTTTCAAAGAAGAGCTCAAGTACTGTAGTCCAACCCTGCTTTGCAAGGGAAAGGTCTCCTTTCACTGCCCTTCTCTAGAACTGCCTCTGAGCCGGGCGGTCTGGTGCGATTTTGCTCATGCGGATTCCAAAGCTATGGAGCTCCAGCACCTAATGGTTCTGTTATCCACTGTTGCGGCTGGCGTATCAAGGAGTAAGTAGAATGAAAAGAAAGCTGTTTTATTGCTCCAGAGAGATGTTCCCTCTTTTTTTCCTATTCTGTTTCCTCTCCCTACCTCTGTCGAGCAGAAGGGTGACTACTACTCTGTCCTGTGCAGTGATCTCATCTGCCTGGCATTCATTCGGTGTTGGAACTTGCAATTTATCTGCAGAACACGTCTTTAAATCGTTTCCAGAATGTGTGTTGTCATTGTGCCATTTGATCCCCAGCACAGAAGCTGTCAGGGGGATGACTGGGGGTACCCCTGCCCAAAGGGTGCTTACAGTCGGAATACAGTTCTGGTCACCGCACCTATAATAGGAGAGATTGTAGATCTGGGGAAAAAATTAAAAGTACAATTCAGTATCCAAGCTCACTACGATGCTAGGTTAAAATGGAAATGCATCGAGATTAAAGCACACAGATAATTTCAATATTTAAAATGCATTGCAATTAATCATGTGGGCCATCAGCTACTCCCTCCATTACTTCTGGCAGGTATTGAAGACTAGTCATGATCTGTGTCAATGTGGGGCTAATAAATAGCAAGGGGATGGACAGCTGAACTGCACACAAGTTGTCTGAACCCCCTCTCTGTACCTCCTCTTGGTTTGTTGCTGTAGGAACCCTGGACAATGTCAAGCCCGAGGCTGCCTGCATGTCCCATTCCACTGGTGAGTAGGCATTGTGAATTCTCAGTGACAAACCACCACACGCTAGTTTCCATGTAAAGGCTCCTCGGCAAGCTTTCCCCTTCAGGATAAATAATAAGAACTCATTTGCACTTCTTGTCCTCCTCCTGGTGCTGGCAGTTGGAACTGGGTTTTGAGTGCTCAAGTCCAGAGTGAGGCCTAAAAATCAGTGGATAATTTTAGACTTGCTGCCCAGGGCTATTGCGCAATAAGGAGACTATGCTCACATCCCTCACTGTATAGCCAGTTTCCTTGGGCTTTTACGCACAGGATAACCTGTGTTGGGAGGCCAAGGTTGGAATAATTTCCTCCCTGATGGACGGTAGGAGGTTCTCAGTCCTTGCTAGTTCTTCTTTCAGCTGATGTCTTCCCTATTTGTCTTGGGCCATTTCCACAATTCGTTTCCTGATTGTCCATGTTGCCCGTTACCCCTGGGTTTAATGAAGAACACATTATTCTTGCATTGCTTTATCATTGCTTAATTATTTTCAGTGATGGAATTGGTTCCATCTGTTTTTAAGTGCATAATGCTTTGAGGTGTTGTTCCTTAAATGAAAAGCGGCATAAAGGTTTTATTAAACAAATAAATGCAGATGGTGGATTTGCAGGGGATGTTGCTGAGTCCTCTGGTTTGGGTACCAGGTTGGAGTCTTCAGGCACAAATCCAGGTCTATGCGTCAGAGTCCCTAGTCCAGTGGTGGTGAACCTTTGGTATACCAGATGTTTTGGACCACAACTCCCACTGTCCTTTGTCATTGGCAATACAGGCTTAGAGTTCTAGGAGTTGTGGTCCAAAACATCTGGACTGCTGAAGGTTCGCCACCACTGCCCTAGTCCAAAGCCTTGAGGCCGAGTCTCGGGTCAATGGTCCTGCCCCCTGGGATTGGGGTCAGGTGGATATATAGACAGTAGACCTGAGAAAGGGAAGCCAGGCAGGCACATGGGCAAGTGCAGAGAGACCATGGGCTGACATACCTTCCTGGAGCCAACGCTGCCTCTACCTTCTTTTTGATGTCACTTTAGAGAAAAGTTACCTTTTTAAACAAAACTCCCCCAAAGTAACTATGCCAAGCTGGGGGGGGGTGCTTGTTTGTTTTCCTTTTCTTTTCTTTACAATGAGCATTGAAAGATACCTTTCTGCAAAAAAAAGGTAGTGTTGAGCTACTCATGTTAAATTACTTGGGCCAAGAACTTCAAGACAGATATTTAGCCCTAGTGGGTGGGATTGTTATGGAAATCATGGCACATCACACATACGAAACTGATTGCATTTCTCCGAATTCTCTGTAATAGAATCATTCAATAAAGCTGAACAATCTTTATGCACACACAAAAAGGACAGCAACACAGATGTTACTGAACACTTCAGTCTCAGGTAGACATGGGCACGACTTGGCGAAATTGTCGTTTCCATTTTCGGATATCGTTTCCGTTACGTAACGGAAACGGTAACGACAATTAAGCTGTCAGAACTCGAACTCGAACCGAAAAAAGAAAAATTGGGTCTGATTTGTCGTTGTCGTTCCTGGAATCGCGCGGCGATCGCGTGATGCCAAGCGGCACAGAAAAAAGTTTTAAAAATAAAAAAAAACCGATTCCCGGCCAAAAAAGCAGGCGAAAATATGCCTGCCTGAGGGCACCTACCAGAGGGGTCGTTTCTCGGGGGGGGGGTCCCCAGCCTCCCCCCCCGTCCTGGGCTGCTGGTACCGGGCTGGGAGGGGGCATCCTCGGCGTCTCCATTTGCCATGCGGTGCGGGGGGATCCAAAATGGCATCCGCAAATTTTTTTTGAAATCGTGGTCCAAAAAACCACCAAAGCACCACAGAAACATGCAAAAATTAGCTATTTTAAATGCTTGAATTTTTACAGTAGCAGCAGTGGGTTTTTCATAGCAGTAAAAGGTCGCACTGATTTTATTTTATTTTATTTTTATTTTTATTTTTTTACACCTGCGCAATGATGGGCTGGCCATGGGATGGGACCATGCAAATTTTTGGACCCATTCTACCAATCGCATGGCCAGGTTTTGACTGACACTTCTGGATGTGCAAGAGGGCATAAAAAGCCGAGGCACTCCCAGAAGAGTCACAGTCCAGGCTTGGATGTGGGTGGGAGAGGGCTGTGTGTACCTGGCTGCTGTGCTAGACTAGTTTTGATTTCGCGGAGCCTTTAGATTTCAGTTAGGCAGGCAGGGAGGGAATTGATTCAATTGAATTTTTAGGAAATAATAATAATTCCTTTCATTCTCTGTCTGCTGTGGGGAATAGCAACGCAGTTTATTCTTTTTTATTCTCCTGCAGTTTGTTAGGATTTCTTTTCTGATAGTGCTTCAAAGGGGGGGAGGTTTGAGTGGGAGGGGAGGCGTGGATTTATTTTAAACATTTCATTTGCTTGGTGGCAAGCCAAGGTCCTTTCATACCCTGCCTGCAGCTCTGCTGTGGGTGCACTGCCCACTTTGTTTGCAAAAATTGCAATTGCTTTATTCGATGCAGTCTTGTGCAGCAAGTCAGTTTAAAGTGTTTTCCGCCTGCTCTGGTTCATTGCGGGACCCGCGCCCACCGTCCGCACACCCGCCCCTCCCCCCTACCGCTGCCGCCGCCCGCCCATGCCCCCCCGCCACCCCGCCCACCGCCTAGGGCGCAAAAACACCCAGCGCCGGCGGGACGCCACTCGCTGGGACGTCAAATCGCGCGAAATCACGGCGGCGGTAACGACAAACGACACGACAAAACGACAAATTTTAAAAAAATTTCGCGAAAAACGGAAACGACCCAAAACGGACCCGTCCCAAAAAACGACAACTCAAAAAAAAAATTCTGGTCGTGCCCATCTCTAGTCTCAGGACACTGTTACAGATAGTGGCTAGTGTGGAAAAGGGGAATTCCAAAAGTAGACTGGAGAGGGAGTATTCTGCATTTTAAAAGTCCATCGTATTGCTGAGGGCTTCAACAGCTCCTGCCAACCTAGCAGTTTGAAGGGATGTCAATGCAAGTCCAGCTGTACGAAGCGGGAAGGTGAAACAGTGTTTCCTTGCAGCCATGCCGGCCACATGCCCACGGACTTGAACAACACAGGCTCTTTGGCTTGAATACTGAGATGAGCACCGGCCCTAGAGTTGGACACAACTAGCACGCATATGTGGGGGGAACCTTTACCTTTACCTTTTCGGCATTATACGGCAACATTAAAGCTAAAAACTGAATAACATAGTGTCAATGCAGTCACGCAAGGAGGGGTATACACACATTAAAGTTATAAGTGGTTATCAACACAAAGTCTGTGTATAGCCATGTATGGTAGTAGGTTCACAAAAAGCTACAGTAGGTAGTCCAGTCGCTGGCAGTGGTGCTGCTGCTGCTGATATTAGTGGTGGTGGTAGTGGTGGTGGTGCTGGTGCTTGTCGTGGTGGTGGTTCTGTTGTTGTTGTTGTTGTTGGTGGTGGTGGTGGTGGTGGTGCTGCTGCTGCTGCTTGTGGTGGTAGTGTTGTTGTTGGTGGTGGTGGTGGTGCTGCTGATGCTGCTGGTGCTTGTGGTTGTAGTGTTGTTGTTGTTGTTGTTGGTGCTGCTGCTGGTGCTTGTGGTGGTAGAGTTGTTGGTGTTGGTGTTGTTGGTGGTGCTGCTGTTGCTGGTGGTGCTTGTGGTGGTAGTGCTGTTGTTGTTGTTGTTGGTGCTGCTGCTGGTGCTTGTGGTGGTAGAGTTGTTGGTGTTGGTGTTGTTGGTGGTGCTGCTGTTGCTGGTGGTGCTTGTGGTGGTAGTGCTGTTGTTGTTGTTGGTGCTGCTGCTGGTGCTTGTGGTGGTAGTGTTGTTGTTGGTGGTGGTGGTGCTGCTGCTGCTGGTGGTGCTTGTGGTGGTAGAGTTGTTGGTGTTGGTGTTGGTGGTGCTGCTGCTGTTGCTGGTGGTGCTTGTGCTGGTAGTGCTGTTGTTGTTGTTGGTGGTGCTGCTGCTGCTGGTGCTTGTGGTGGTAGTGTTGTTGTTGTTGGTGGTGGTAGTGCTGCTGCTGTTGCTGGTGGTGCTTGTGGTGGTAGTGTTGTTGTTGTTGGTGGTGGTGGTGGTGCTGCTGGTGCTTCTGGTGGTAGTGTGTTGTTGTTGTTGTTGGTGGTGGTGCTGCTGCTGGTGGTGCTTGTGGTGGTAGTGTTGTTGTTGTTGGTGGTGGTGGTGCTGCTGGTGGTGCTTGTGGTGGTAGTGTTGTTGTTGTTGGTGGTGGTGCTGCTGCTGCTGCTGCTGTTGCTGGTGGTGCTTGTGGTGGTAGTGTTGTTGTTGTTGGTGGTGGTGCTGCTGCTGGTGCTTGTGGTGGTAGTGTTGTTGTTGTTGGTGGTGGTGGTGCTGCTGCTGCTGGTGGTGCTTGTGCTGGTAGAGTTGTTGGTGTTGGTGTTGGTGGTGGTGCTGCTGTTGCTGGTGGTGGTGGTAGAGCAGTGCTGTTGTTGTTGGTGGTGGTGCTGCTGCTGGTGCTTGTGGTGGTAGTGTTGTTAGTGTTGTTGTTGTTGTTGGTGGTGGTGGTGCTGCTGGTGCTTGTGGTGGTAGTGCTGTTGTTGTTGTTGTTGTTGTTGTTGTTGTTGTTGTTGTTGTTGTGGTGGTGGTGGTGGTGGTGGTGGTGGTGGTGGTGCCCCCGCCCCCAACAGTCCCTCCTGCCGCCGGGCGGAAGGGCGCCGGAGGCGAGGCGGCGCTTTCACGCCAGCCGCCTCCTTTTACGACAGCGGGGCGCGTCCTCCCTTGACGGCAAGAGGCGGCGTCGCTTGGCGGCGGAAGGCACGGAGCGGAGGCGGAGGAGGAGGAGGAGGAGGAGGAGGAGGAGGAGGGCGAGCAAAACAAAGAGGCGGCGGCGGCGGCGGGAGCGGGAGGAAGGAAGGAAGGAAGGAAGGAAGGGCGGTGGGATGTGAGGTGGCGGCAGCGGGGGCGGGATGTGAGGTGAGTCCCCGGCTGGAATGGCGGGGCGGGAGGAGCGCCTGGCTCTCGTTTCTTGGGAGGACGAGGAGGAGGAGGAGGAGGAGAGGAGGAGGAGGAAGGTCAGGTTTGGCCGTGGAAGGTGTGTGTGTGTGTGTGTGTGTGTGTGTGTGTGTGTGTGTGTGTGTGTGTGGCGGGGGTCCCTTTCGGTGAAGCGTCGGCGACCCCCTTTTTGTGTTTGTGGGGGGGGCCTTCATGGGGAAGAGAAGGTTATATTCGTTTTGGGGTCCCCCCCCTCTCTTGTTGGTCCTTGTTTATAACTTGTCTATTTCTATTATTATAACCTCCCCCCCCCCCCAGATTAGCCTTTGGGGCTAGAATTATGGTGCGGTATATATATCTTCTCTCGTTTAATAGATAAATAAATAAGGTATGCCCTCCAGAAGCTTGGAGGGGAAGGTGAGGGGAGAGCGCTCTGTGCATGCTCAGGGGCCTCTCCCCCCGCTTTCCTTGTTCCGCCCAACCCACACACACTGTCAGCTGCGTCCTTCCACCCGTCGGCGTCTTGCCTCTTCCCCCCCCCCCCACACACACACACCGCCCGCCCGCCTGCCTCCCCCATTGGTGCCCCCCTGGACCCACCAGAGGGAAAGGGGCTCGCTCTCAGGGGGGGGGGAGAGCCCTCTTTCCCTCCCCCAACCCTCCAATCCCAGCCCCACCCCACCCCACCCAACGTGGCTTGTCGGGAGAAAGGACGACCCGTCCCCCCCCCCACGCTCCTGCCCACCCTTGGATCTGTCCCCCTGGTTTCCAAAACTTAATTCCCCCGCCAGCCCGCCCCCAACGTACAAAGCAACATGCATCCCAAGTATGAAAACAGTTATCTTCAATTGTGATAAGTGTGTGTAACACACACACACACACACACACACACACACACACACACACACACACACACACACACACACACACACACACACACAGAGAGAGAGAGAGAGAGAGAGAGGGGGGGGGGGAGCCTTGTATAACAAGCAGCTTGTATAACATAAAATCTGTACAAAAAAAATTCCAGAGAGAGGTGAAATTTGCTTCACATCATCGCCTATATGGGGAGAATCCGTACAACATAAAAATGGGATTACTCCGTTTTCAATGCATTCCTATGGGAAATTTGTATAAAGGAAACATTGCTTCACATAATTTTATTTGGAACGAATTCATTCCTTTATACAAGGGACCACTGTGGCCTCAGGAAATTAATTAGAGGGCCCCAGCAAATTAATCAGAAAAAAAGGGAGGTGACCTGTTCAGGGTTAGGAAGCAGGAACAAAACGCCCCTTTGTTATCTCCCCCCCCCTTTTTTTTTTTCTTATTTTAGGCAGCAGTTGAAAATACAGTATTGCTTTTCAAGGAAGCCAGTCATTTCGACCCCCAGTTGTGTGGCTCTCCTCCTGCTCCACTTTATTGTGAAACGCTGTTGTGCCACCAGAAATTAAAGTAGTAAATAAATAATACTGTAGCCAAACAAACCAGCAGACTTACCCCTATACGCACTGTAATCCCTTGTACAATTGCTTAGTGAATGCCTTGACCTGTGCTTTGCTTATTCTTGCTTTAGGGTCATCACTGGCATGTGATAATTCCCTCTTGTCCTGTTCCTCCTTCTAATCTCTTCTCCCTGCCCTTATCGTAGCTTGTTCTGCTTCATTTTCAAAGATCCTAGGACTAAAAAGGAAGGGCTCCCGCCAGGGTCCCAAGCCAGCCCTTTTGATTAACAAGGAAGACGGCAACAATAAAAATGCGATCTGGTCAACATTTGTAAAAGGCAGGTTACAGCTTTAAAATTACTGAATAGAAGTCGTGTGCCAATAATACAGTTAATGCATCTGTTCCACTTAGCCCTCTCTCCCCTCCTTTTTGTGATCAGTTTTTAGAAGGAGGAATGCAGAATGGATTAGTGCAACTTTTGCTAAGTAGAGGTGTGGAAACGGAAGTAAATTGGTTACCTGGGATTGTGATACCTGAAACTTTGGTTTTAATAGTTCTACAGACTTAGTTGCATTTTGATATTAATGTTCCAGTTTATTGATACTTAATATATATACAGGGTACTTGTTTTTAGCTGTTTATGTTTCCTTCAGCCCCTTTATGAGGAGAACGGCTGGATATAAATAAGATAAATAGATAATTAATTAACTGCAGCTAGCCCCTACAGAAGACTGTTTGTAGAAGTTAGGAGGTAAGAATTTTTTTTCCAGAAAAAAGCTTTACATTTTGTGTAACCAGCATGTTTTAAAAGATGCTTATATAGGATCAAGATTAGTTTCTATCATGTTACTTTTGAAAAAGCTGCACTTAAATGTTATAAGTAAATTAAGTTTTGGAGTAAATAGTTTTGGAGAGGTTATATAGCCTGTAAGAAAGCAACTCATTGAGTAGCATACAGCTGAATCACAGAACTTTTACTAAATGATTTTCAGTAAAGATGTAATACAATTTGGCAGGAAGTTAGAAAGCCCAGGCCTTTGCTAATTTTCTACAAGCCTGATGGCATATTTAATATCTTAATCATTTTGTCTGTAAGAAGAAAACGAAAGTGTTTGCTCATTTTCAGTGCATACGAGTGAAGACGAGAGGATTAACTCTGCCTTCTCTTTACAAACAGATATCTGTTATCTTTTAGCCTTTTTCTGATGAATGTGGTGTGTGTGTGTGTGTGTGTGTGTGTTGCGTCGTCACAGTCATGACCGACTCTTCATGACCCCATGTCCATGGAGTTTTCTTGGCAGGGATACTGAGTGGCTTGCCAGTTCCTACCCCAGGTGGACCACATTTAGTCAGAACTCTCCACTATGACCTACTGCATAGCTGATAGCTTCTCTGAGTTATTCAAGCCCCTTTGCCATGACAAGGCAGTGGTACCATGAAGGGGGGGGGGGGAGGAAAAGGGAACAGCAGAGAATGAGATGGTTGGATGGTGTCATAGATGAAACCAACATGGATTTGACCACACTCAGGGAGGCAGCGGAAGATAGGAGAGCCTGGCGTGCTCTGGTCCATGGGGTCACAAAGAGTCGGACACGACCGAATGACTGAACAACAACAACAACAACAACAACAACAATCTGTTATCTGTTATGATCCTTATAAGGCATGCTCTAAGCATATATTCACAGGCGATTTTTGGGTCTGAGAATATTCCCAATGACTTGAATGGCTCCATGTTCTACTCTTGGAAGTCTTCAGTTAAATACAGAATAAGACTGGCCAAGTTATTTAAAAAGGGGAATCTATTCTGCTCTTCCAGGCAAAGGCTTGATCCTTCACTTAAGTCCTAGTACAGTGGTACCTTGTATAAAGGAATTAATTCATTCCAAATGAAATTATGTTAAGCAAATTTTCCTTTATATAAATTTCCCATAGGAATGCATTGAAAACAGAGTGATCCCGTTTTTATGTTGTACAGATTTGCCCTATAGGGGATTATGTTAATCAAATTTTCCCTATCTGGAATTTTTTATGTTGTACAAATTTTATGTTATACAAACAGTTTGTTATACAAGGGTCCACTGTATTTGCAAATGAGGCCTGTGCATGTCTAATTAGCTACCTAATGTGGGTAGTGGATAGAATAGCATGGGTAGTGGCTAGGAATTAGGAGACCTGAGTTCAGGTTTCTTTTCAACCATGAAGACTCATGGGGTGGGGAGAGAGTGCAATTGGTGCAATCTCTCCTTAAATATCTGTCTTAATCTTGAGAGTCCACTGTGAGTTGATTCTCACAACAGCAGATACCAACCATGCATAACTAATTATCAATGATTGTTATTATTTATAGACTTAGTGCTTCAAAACATTTTTTGCAGGTAGAGAGAATGAAAGAAAGGAAGGATATAAGAATGTTGACTTCCCTGTGGCGGTATAATGGAAGGAGAGATCACAGAGGATATTTGTTCTAGATCACTTAGATGGCTTCAGCAACAAGATAATGATACTGAACCATGGCTCTGGAAGTTCCCTAATTGCTTTTCAGCGGCTGAACAGAAATTTCCTCTCACCCCGCAAACGGTAGGTTTTGACGGTGAACTCGATGTGTTAAAACTATTGTTTGAGTTATTTAAGGTGACAAGTGGTCCTCTTTATGTCTTCTAATAAGCGGTACGCAGTCCGAGTTTTCAATTTCTTTCTGAGAAGTTGTCTTCTACCCAGAAACACGACAATCATAAGTATGCCACCATTGCATAAAGATCTGTCTGCACTTTTCAAATTCATACATCTGATTTGTTGTCACCTGTACTCTCAAACACACACACACACACACACACACACACACACACACACACACACACATTAATGGAAATCCACCTTGGCAGGCACAAATGAAAGATAGCATACAAGTAACCCCCCACCTATTGCAGGGGTTAGGGACCCGACCCGCGATAATTGAAAATCTGCGTTATGCGGATGAAAGGGCAGGTTGGGACTGGGAGGCCTATCTGGGGCCTCTTATAGTTCAGGCCTGGTGCTGCCTCGAACAGGCCTCCAGTGGCCTTCTTGGGCCCATTGGAGGCCCCCAAAGTGCTTTCCAGCAAACCGGAAGTGACTTCCGGAAAGCCAGACGTGACCTCCGGATTGCTGGAAAGCACTTTTGGGGCCTCCGACGGGCCCGGGAAGGCCGTTGGAGGCCCGTTTGGAGCAGCGCCAGGCCTGGGGTCAGTACAGGTGGCCTGAAACAGGCCTTTCCAGCTTACCCCAAGGTCCTTTCTCTAGCCCCCCCCCCCAAATATACTGCAGTCTTGAATACCTCTGGTAATGGAGCGACCCCCACCCCCTTGCAAGGTAATTGGTTCCATTGTTGTATTGCTCTCACACTTAGGAAATTTTCCTGATATTTAGCCAAAATCTGGCTTCCTGTAACTTGAGCCCATTGTTGCGTGTCCTGCAGTCTGGGATAATTAAGAAGAGATCCTGCCCCCTAATGCATGTGACAAACTTTCAAGTATTTGAAAAGTACTATCATGTCTCCACCCTGTCTTCTTTTCTCAAGGCTAGACATGCCCGGTTCTTTCATTTTTTTCCCTCAAAGGGCTTGGTTTCCAGCCCCCTGATCATCCACGTTGCCGTCCCCTGAATTTGCTCCAGTTCATTTACATCCTTGTTTAAGTGCATTTCCAAAACTGAACACAGTAATCTAGATGAGGCTAAGTCAGAGCTGAATAGAGGAGGACTAGTACCTCACAGGATTTGGAGATTCCAGTTCAAATGCAACCTTAAATATCATTTCCCACTTTGGCAGCCACAGCACCTGCATATTCAGATTACAGTAGGACCCCCATATCCACTGATTCATTATCCACTAATTCAGTTACCCATGGTTGGCAGAGAGAAAAATTGAATAATTCAGCAGCCACAAAGCAAGCAGCCACAAACAGCAGCTGTAAATCAAGGTATTGTCACAAACAGCAGCCATAAAGCAAGCTACTGTCTCAAAACAGGAGTCATAAAGCAAACTACTGTTAGGAAACAGCAGTTTGGGGTTGGGTGCGCAGGTGTTCTCTCTTATTCACAGTTTTCATTATCCACGGGAAGGCCTGGAATTAATCCCCAGCAGGTACCGGGGTCCTACTGTATTCAGATAACGTGGATTTTACCTTGCATTTCCTCATGTTTCTCTGTGTCTGAGTCGTAGCTTGATGACGGATTTACCTGGCAACGATCTCTTAAATGGCTCGTTTTCCTTCCAGAGTGAGTCCATGGAGAATAAGAAAGCTACGGTGGAATTGAGAGAGGCTCCCTCCCCTCAATTTGCTGCGTCACAGTTTGCAGCGGTCCCTCTTCCGGATGCTCACGCTCTTCAACAAAAGAAACTGCAGCTTGTACCCGGATCCAAAGTAAGCTGTTGTACTCATGGCTCTGACTCTTCCTCACACCCTCCTCAGTTGCACTTTGGCGGTGGCAGCGGCGGCGGCAGCAGCAGCGTTGGTGGCGGTAACTTGATTCACCCTGGTACAGTATTAAACTCACAAAGCACTGGAACTATCACTTGCCAAATAGGGTCAGGGCTGGGTTATCATTCGGCATCCTCACTAAAGAACGCTCCAGCTGGAAGCGGCGTGGCAGGTGTCGCTAGGAATTTGTCTGGGGTGTGCCTGGAAAACAGCGTCACTTCTTGTCCGCGCTTCCCCTGCTGCGGAAAACTCCAGTTCCCGTCATGTCACAGCAACCTCCACAAACTGCATCCGTTCCCTCTTCATCAGAGTTGTACAACTTCAGGTTATTTTTCCTGTTCCGAATACACCGGTGGGGCTACGGGGCTTTTGGAGGAACACGTCACACAAACCGAGAGAACGTCTTGTGTCTGCACCAACTCACTGCACCTAAACGTGGCACCTTCAGTTTGCTTAAAGGGCTCTCCTTACTGCACTGAATGTTTAAGCAAGGTGTGTACCCAATATATTGGTAAAATATTGTCTTTTGTGGAACTCTTTATATAGTGTATTTACTGGAAACACGTTTATGGGCTTCTAACTTGTCATTTATTTGCTCCTGAGTACTCTCTACCTGGAAAACCCTGAAAAGAGTCACCATAAGTCAAAACTGACTTAAAAGCACAAGATGATGATTGATTTAGGAATAACCTGCTGATCAAAATCTGAAACACTTTCCGGATTCATGATCGGTGGTTTGTGCTGAAAGTGTCACCTTTTTGGAAATGCGAGAACCATTCACTGAGTCTTTTTAGACCTGTTCTGTAGTTCTCAGTGGAGCTGTCTATCTCAGGCTACTCTGGAAGAAAATACAGTAATACCCAGGAAGCTTAGGAAAGTACGTGTTTTAGACTATAGTTCCCAGATTCCCCTGGACAATACGGGGGGGGCAGATTCTAGTAACAAACTCTGAGCTCTAGTAGTAACTTTTGATGATGCATCACTGTGGTTCAAACATACCTGTATTCCCCAACTATGGTTTGCTGTCGTGTGAAGGAGCATCAGGATTTCATTTTCCCTTGGTTTTCAATGTCCCCATCCCAGATAATGCAGTTTAATAGTGATTTCCAGGTGGCTACAATCACTTGACAAAGAGGGGAAAGAGGAAAGGGATTGCAGGGAAGAAAGGTGGTTCCTAGAGCATCAAAATGAAGTTTGGGGTTCATCTCCTTAGCCCTTATTCGGACAGTGCCCTATGTATTCCCCCCCATGTATGTCAGAGTGCCCAGTCCTGTGTCAGTGAATCATTACTTCTCACATAAAACTGGGTTGCTGTGAATCATAGAAAAAAAGAGCTGCCATTGCTCCAAGCATGCCAAAACTCCTTGCAGGTTTCCTTCCAATTAGGAAGCCTTGGTACAAATTGTAAGTAAGCCTGTTGAGGGTTTTAGAAAAGGAGGAATGTGACCATGCACAGGAGTTCTTACATGGGGTATAGCCGAGACAATAGAAGATGTGTTTCTTTCTTTCCCCTGGAATGGTTACTGTTGTCCGCTAATAAAATTCATCCTGAGTGGTTTTTCCCCCCAACAGCCATCCAGAGAGAGTCTGGTGGAAGCAGCAAAAATATGGCCAAATATTCCTCCTCCAAGCGCCCAGGTTGCTGCACCTGTTGCCCTCCCAGTATGTAATGGCTGTGGAACCAAAGGAACAAGAAAAGAGAAGAGTCTACTCTTGGCAAGCAGTTTTGGCCAGTTGCCACAGAAATACGGTAAAGCGCGTTGGTTTAATGTGGACCTTGTTTCATTCCACGCCATCTGTTTAGTGACTCATTTATGTTATGATGATGAAAATCTAGGCTTTTGGTGATTAATCACCCGTAGCCTTATGCTGCCTTCAACCCTATAACAGCAGGTTCTGCTTGTAGGCTTTCCAAGGACATCTGGTGGGCCGTTTTAGGAAGCAAGATACTGGCCTAGATTATATATACTGCATATATATTGATCCAGCACTTTTAGAAGATGATAAAATAACATCTGGCTACTGAAAAGCTTTTCTGATAGACTTGCTAGTGTAAATTCTGTAGCAGAAGTCAGAATGAGAGAATAGGTCTCAAGATATATAAAGGTGTAAAAAATCTTTATTCTCATTTTTAAATACTCAACAGGTTTCAGCATACAGCCTTCTTCAAGTGCCATGTCCTCATAGAACATTGGCAGTCAATGGGCACAATCTGTTTTTTTTTAATTTATCAAAAGCTATTCTAAATAGAGAATCTGTGCCCACTGAGAGTCACTGGTTTAACTTTGTAAGCCAGAATGTTGTTCTACGCCCCAAGCCACGCTTCCCATCTATTTTTCCTTGGAGGATAACCTGTATCAGATGGTATCTGTTGTCGTGCATTATGTGAACAAAATATTGGAATTCTCTTTACGGTACTGAGAATTTCTAGCTTTTTATTCATACGCTATAATACGGCCGCATTAGTGACCCTGCCTGTCCAAGATGTCTTCAGAATTTGTATGTCCACATTTCAAATGCGTCCAGCTTCTTGTATAATGCTTCTGTAAGGGTCCAAGTTTTAACCCCATAGAGAAATATACCAAATACAGTACATAAGATATATTAGGCGCTATATATAAAAATAAATTAGTTATTAAATAACACATCCAGGACTCGGCAACTGTAATTCATGTTCATATCCGTATGGAAAATATTGTATAAATGTATATGCATTCAGTTTTTCACAGCATGATCCATGAACTTGTAATAGTGATAAGTCAGCTTATATGAATTGTTAATAACATTTATAATAGATACCATGATTTTAGATTTCATTGGCTCATTCGGTCTGTACCGGCTCCAATTCTGATCTAAAGCACAATTTCAGGAGAAGTGATTTAAACACGTTTGCAGCTAATGTACCTTCTGTAGCAGACTTGCACCTGTCATTATATAATAGCATATCAAATAGATGTCAGATTTAAAAAAAACTGATCTTTAATTTAGCATTCATTATAATGCAACTGTTCTGTCTTCATAGTCACAGGCACTTTTTCTCATTATACTATTTTAAAGGACCCAATTCTTTCAAGGAAGCTGATGCAAAACAATCATTTTCATATATTGTTAGCAAAGTATCTTTTTTTTGTAAAGCATTGAAGACTTTGTAAAGCGTTCTTTGAAGATGCCAGTAATTGTTTTACTAGCATTGAGCTCCTTTTCCAAGATACAGCTTTTAAAATAGACGTGTGCAGACATTTTCTCCTTAAGCATTCCGGATACTGTATATACTCAAATATAAGCCTAGTTTTTCAGCCCTAATTTTGGGCTGAAAAAAAGGGGCCCTCGGCTTATATTCGGGTCAATACTTTTAGCCACTGAGGCAAGTCATCTGTGGCTAAAAGTCATTTTAAACATTGCGTGGCACTTCTCATGACCCCCCTCTGCATCACAGGGGAGCGGTGCATGATGTTTAAAATGACTTTTAGCCACTGACCCAAGCATCAGTGGCTAAAAGTCATTTTAAACATCACACACCGCTCCCCCAGCTCACAAAGGAAGAGAGGCCAGGTCCTGCTGCATTTCCCACCCTAGACTTATACTCTAGTCAATACGTTTCCCCAGTGTTTGGGGGTTAAATTAGGGGCCTCGACTTATACTCGGGTCGACTTATACTCGAGTATATACGGGTATATCCAGTTACTTGTTAAAATGGGGCAATCTAGCTGTTTGAGAAAGATTTGCGACTGCTGCACCACTTGGAGTAGCTGACTTGACTGTTTCATCTTTTACCATGATAGTGTCTTCAGAGGTTGGCATAGCAGGCCAGCTACTAGAAAACTTGCCTCCCATTGGAGTGTTTTGGGATATTGAGAACTGTTCTGTGCCCTCTGGCCGTTCAGCGGTGGCGGTGGTGCAGAGAATTCGGGAGAAGTTTTTTAAAGGCCACAGAGAGGCTGAGTTCATTTGCGTGTGCGATATTAGCAAGGAGAACAAGGAGGTCATTGAAGAACTAAACAACTGCCAGGTACGTATTTGGAATTCCGTTGTTTCCCCTGAACATCTTTCCAGTTAAGATTTTGATCTGTGTCGACGAATTGAAAAAAATATGTCGGAAATCCTTGAGAATAACATTAGGAAATGGCTGTCCAGCCTTTGCCTGGGGTGGGTGGGGGAACCTCCTCCAGACAACCAATTATGTTAATCAAATTATGTGGCTTCCAATGTATATGTGATAATGCTGACCCCCCCCCCATGTGTGCTTCTTGCGGCAGCAGTGAAAATGCTTTTCCCTCTTCAATGTGGGATAATTTTTAGAGCGTTATTATGAAGAAGACTGAGTAAGAACTACATAAGTCCCCCCTATAGTGGCCTTAGCTGCCAGATGGGATAATTTTTAGAGCGTTATTATGAAGAAGACTGAGTAAGAACTACATAAGTCCCCCCCCCTTAGCTGCCAGATGGGATAATTTTTAGAGCGTTATTATGAAGAAGGGCAGAACTATAACATAATTGATAATTTTTAGAGTGTTAATGAAAATGTGAGTAAGAACTACATAAGTCCCCCCTATAGTGGCCTTAGCTGCCAGATGGGATAATTTTTTCAGTCCAGAACTACATAAGTCCCCCCCTTAGCTGCCAGATGGGATAATTTTTAGAGCGTTATTATGAAGAAGACTGAGTAAGAACTACATAAGTCCCCCCTATAGTGGCCTTAGCTGCCAGAAGGGCAGTATACAAATTGAATAAATAAATATAAAATAATTCAGTCCAGCTCCTCCTCCTTCAAATGCATGCTTTCTATACAATTGACCACGTTTGAATGTGTTCCTGTTTCTCTACAACCTTCCTATTGTGCTTCGTCTACAACTGGACCTGGTATTCAATGTAAGGGGGGAGCATGTTAAGACAGTATAAAGCAGGCATGTCCAAACTTTGGCCCTCCAGATGTTTTGGACCGCAACTGCCACAGTCCTTTGCCACTGGCAATCTAAGCATAGAATTCTGGGAGTTGTGGTCAAAAACATCAGGAGGGCCAAAGTTTGGACGTGCCTGGTATAAAGTAAAATCTAACTCTAATTTTTCGTAAGTTAGAAATTGTGGTTCTGGAATGCCGCCTTTGTCAGCTGCATCACATTGATGCCTGTTATTTGGCATTCAGAAGGAAGTGGTTAAATACTAGACCACGATCCGTTGTGCAGCATGTAAGGGAATCCGTCCGTACCTCAACGAGTCCTCCTAATTGCTCACTATCTCCTCTTACCATGCCCATCCTCCTGAATGAGAACCAATCAACATTCAAATATATTTCCATTCTTCCACCATCTTATCGTATTGCACCTTCCCTTCCCTCATTCTAACAGTTCTCACTAGAATCAGCGTCCAGAGTCAGCTCCGTTGGAATGTGTGTTTGGTCTTCCTTCAGCTGGTTAGAATCAGCTCTTCTACTGCAGGTCACTTGTGATAAGCCACCTGTGTAAACTGTGGGTCTGGGAAAGAACTACAAAATAAAACCCAGTCAAGGCACAATCAATTTCCTATTCAAACTCTTTACACAGCATATATATTGTAAAAATAAGGGGGAATGATGCAAACAGTAGTTTCGGGAAAGCCCGGTAGTTCCTCTAAGGGGACTCATTACATTTCTAAGTTTCCAAGGAAGCTTCAAAGACCCGTGGATAATGAAAACTGTGGATGAACCAGTGAACGCCCCCAAATCCCCAAAACGTTGGAATGTTTGTCTTTTGTGACAGTAGCTTGCTTGTTAACAGCTGCTGAACTACAAAACCCATTCAATCAATTTTTGTGACAGTAGCTTGCTTTACAGCTGCTGTTTTGTGACAGTAGCTTGCTTTAGGTTGCTGTTTTATGACAGTAGCTTGCTTTACAGCTGCTGTTTGTGACAGTACTTGCTTTAGGTTGCTGTGACAGTAGCTTGCTTTACAGCTGCTATTTTGTGGCTTTGTGGCTGCTAAATTATTTATTTCATTTTTTCCACTAACACCCGTGGATAATGAATCAGTGGATAATGAATCAGTAGATACAGGTACTACTGTATTATATCTTTCTTGGTTCCTGCTGAGTTTACTCTTAGTTAGAACTTTCCTTTTATTTCTGTAGGTGACAGTTGCACACATTAATGCCACCGCAAAGAACGCCGCAGATGACAAACTCAGACAGAGTCTTAGGAGATTTGCTGATACGCATTCAGCACCAGCCACTGTGGTCCTTGTATCAAGTATGTGTGAACCGTTTTGTTTTGTTTGTGATTTATTAAATGCTTTTTCCGGTTGCTGTCTTCCTGTACCACCCCGAGTTAAGAACACATTGGCTCAGAATCACTCCAGTCCCCTGAATATGGAAATGTTTAAGCTATGCTTCTTGAACTGTGTTTTCGTTGCACTTAAATTATAACAATCTTTAAAGGTAAGTTTTCCTATTTATTTAGTTAATTTTCATGTCAACGGAACCATAATTGAGCTGTCTCTGCATGCAGCTGCATTGTGTAATGCTCTGCTTGTTTGTGGCACTGCTCCTCCCCTCCCTGTTGAAATTGATGTAATTTTCCTGACTATATCGCATACTGTGCAGTAGACACTTTTTCAGGGGTCAGGTGGTTTGTTGTTGAACAGGTGGCAAGAATGGTTTATTTTAAGAAGAATGCTCCTCTTCCTCTCCCCCCCCCACACTTTTCCTAGTGTGCATGATAATAACCCCTCTTGTTCTGAATCATCATTTCAGATATGTACAACACAGACAGGGCCACTGTGAGACATTTCCCTTTAAGAACATGGTGAAAATTGACTACCTTGAGCATTTAAAAAAATCATGCCCATGATATACTCAGTTACTGAGTTGTGGATCGTTACTTAACAAAGGCAGAGGTGCTATGAATTCTGAGAGAGCCTTCGCATCCTGGCCACCATTTTTTGAAACAGTTGTGGTCTGACAGGAGATATAGGACTCTTAGGTGAAGGACAAATAGACTATTTGTCTCTTTATATTGAAGTGCTCACTGACTTGCTCAGCTATTTGGTAGCCGCCCAGAGTTCCGTTTCGGAAGATGGGCGGGGTAAAAATTCAATAAATAAATAAATAAATAAATAAATAAATAAATAACAGTTTTTATCACAGAGCAGTTCCCAAGTTAAATGCGATAGTTTTAGCTCCATCCTAATCAGTTTTTAAGTATTGTTTTAAATTTTGTAAGCAATTTTAAGAGTTTTAAATATCTTGTATGGTGTTTTATGTGTTTTGTATGGTTCCTTGTTTAGCGAGTGTAGTGGAACAGCACTCTAATTTCGTTGTGCATATCTTGCATATGCATAATGACAATAAAAACTCTTGTTATATTCTATTCAAATTGTTTCCTTCATTAGTATTTCTCTGTAAGTCTCCTTGTCTGGTTTCTGTTTGTAAAATCATACTTAAGAAGTAAGCAATTGAGTTGCACGGACAGAGTAAACAAAAGGATGAGATAAATTGTGTTTTTTTTAAAAAAGGTAAAACCCTAGACTTTAGCGCTTCAATGTCAAATGTGTGTCCTTAGAAATTTAGCAAGGGTGCTGCACTCTAATTCAAATAAATTTCCTTTTTAGCTCTGAACAGCTAATGTAGGAGAATGTGAGTAGTACTGGCGTACAGATTTGCATGATTTGATTTCATGAAATGAAACTATCCTAACAGAGAATTTTACAGATAATGCAGTAGGTAATAATAATTAGTGGAGGAGCAGGTGTCTTAATTTAATTGCTGTATGGTATTGTTTGTTTCTTTTTTAAAACTTGTTTTTCCAATTCTTAAAAAAAATAGATGGTGCAAATGTGAATTTGGGGAAATAATCTTGTTAACCCAATTGTTTCTTGTTGGGCTTGTGTTTTCAGCTGATGTAAATTTTGCACTCGAAATCAGTGATTTGAGACATCGCCATGGTTTTCACATAATCCTGGTGCATAAAAACCAGGCTTCTGAAGCACTTTTACATCATGCACATGAGCTCGTCAGATTTGAAGAGTTTATTTCAGATTTGCCTCCAAGATTACCACTGAAGAAACCAGTAAGCGATTTTCCTTCTGCTCAGCGGATTGAAATATTTCTAAGTAGAACGAGGGCAAATTTTAAAAATTACTTAAAGCCCATCTAACCATTCTTTAAAGCCAATTATTTCAGATGCAGTCCTAGAGACCCTGGGTTGCAGATGCTGCTGCGGGTTAAACCCTTGAGCTGCTGGGCTTGTAGATCAAAAGGTCATCAGTTAGAATCTGCATAACAGGATGAGCTCCCGCTGCTTGTCCAAAGCCCCTGTCAACCTAGCAGTTCAAAAGCACATAAAAACACAGGATTTTCAGAGGGGGCATAAATAAAGTAAGTACAGTGGGCACCCCGCCTTACGACACGCCCAACTTCCGAGCATAAGACCTGAGTATTTACCTTATATGAGCCCACAAAGTCCTAATCTCTCTGATGCAGAATTTAAGGATCCCCTTTCAGGATCACAGATTTTCTTTACAATTTGGCAGTCCTGTTAGTTATTGTGAAATACTTATAATGCTAACTATAAGTCTAAATCCATGTTCCAGTGTGGCATTGCATTGTGTTCATGAACACCTCCAACTGCAGTGGAATGGCGTGTTCCAATGCATCTTTCTCCCACCTGTACATTACATAATGGCCAGAATCCTATTATCTATAGCATTACTCGTACACAGTAAATCCAAGTGAAAAATTGCTGCTAACTAGCTAAGAAATCAGCAGTTGTATTCGCCTCATTGTGTTCACGTGACTTGATGTATGACAGGTAGTAAAAATGCTGCACTAGTATATGTATGGACTTTTTTCTTTATTGTTTTCTTTGTGTTTTAAAATAACTGAACTGGTTGCTGTTTGCCCCTGAAATTTATACCACTGGATTGTGCCCCCATGTCCCTTATATTCTAGTCTCTTATAGTTGGCATTATTAGGTGCTCCTGATGAGAGCTATAGGTTCAGATAGGTAGGGGACCAATTTAATACTACTGGAAGGGCAGGGAGAGAGGTTTAGAGGTAGAAGAAGGACCAGGGATGCAGTAGTATCTGAGACTGCAGTTATTGGAATGTGTTGTGGGTGCTCATACCATTGTATTCTGAAAGCAGTGTGAATCAGTCGTAGTCTTGGAACAAGGTTAAGGATGTCCTTCTTCACTGCACCCAGGATGTTGCCTGAGGATGTCAGTCCTGCTGCAACCAAAGGCATGAGTAGTCTTCGCAGAAACATTAATGTCACGGATCCTTTGCAAGGTCTCAAGTTTTTCCTCTACCCAAAGAGTTTCTAAAACAGTGGATCAGTTTTTCTTACTGGGCGAGACAAAATGTGGGAACCTTTCTTTGAGGAGTGTGTTCTAGAGGGCTACAGTGATCTGCACACGATCCTGGTGCCAGGTTGCTTGCCTGGAAGGGAAGTGACCTTCTATTTCCCCTGACCTTTTGCTTTGAGGCGGGGCTAAAGGGCACCTGCCTCCTATTGGAACCATTGTTTTTGCAAGTTCTCCAATCTATTGCTTGTCAATACAGTATAGGCAAGACGAATAAAACTAAGCCTTCTGGGAGGAACGCAGCACTTGTGTGCCTGTGTGTCTTCTCAGCTGGCTGAGAAAGGCATTTTTCTCTGTCTCTATTCTTCGTTCAACCTGACCTAAAACTTGTCCAGTGAATTCCCAACAACAAAACCCTTGTTCATCTCTTCAGCTACAATTATGTTTCCTTGCTCCTTCAGAAGCCAATTCAAATTCTTTGCTTTCTAAACCAGGCATGCCATACTCTGCTGTATGTTTACAACCTGCCAACCAACCGGGACAGCAAAAGTGTTTGCTACCGACTCCGGCGTTTGTCAGATAACTGTGGGGGGAAAGTCCTGACCATTTCCGGCAGCAGTGCAATCCTCCGCTTTTTGAGTCAAGAGGCCGCTGAGCGCGCTCAGAAGAGGATGGAGAACGAAGACGTCTTTGGCAATCGGGTGGTTGTGTCTTTCACACCCAGAAACAAAGAACTTGCTGAAACCAAGAGTGTGAGTGCCACTGGAGCAGAGAAAGGGAAGTCTCCGAAAAAAGTGAACAGGAACACAAAGCTGTGCCTTGCGAATAGAGAGTCGAATGATCCGTCTTTCACCACGAAGGTTGTAGCGGGAAAAGGCCCTCCAGCTTCAAAGAACACAGGCGTTAAGAGCTTACAGGTATGTCTGTGAAGATTCTTAGTCATCCAGGTGAGCAGGGCTGTGGAGTCGGTAGATAAATGTTCCGACTCCAACTCCTAAGTTTTTTTGTACTTCCGACTCCCCGACTCTTCTGTATTAATATGCAAATTTATTTACTGTTTACTTATTTACATGAAGTAAATATTTACATATTTACTTAATCCCTTATCAGTGAGAGGCTAGGTTACCCCTGGGCGCTGTGTAACAGCAGAACACAACACTATGGAAAGTATAAGTATTGCCGCTCCTAATTGTGCGTTGCATGCCATATAGTGAAGCACGTGAAAAGCATGCTTCTTCACGGTCACTTAACGTGTTCATTTTGCGGTTACGTGGGGCACTGCATGCATTGGTCTTTATTCTTACAGTAGAGAAGTCATTAATTATAACTTTTTGTGAATTGGGACATTTAAACTTGCTTTTTTAAAAATTCCAATCTAAATTTAGTAGGAGTCGGAGTCAGTGCATTGTTTGCCAACTCCGACTCCAGGTACCCAAAATTTACTCTGACTCCTCGACTCCGACTCCGACTCCACAGCCCTGCAGGTGGGTGAGGTTATCCGGAAGTTGAGTCATGACAACTGGACTTCTTTTCTTGTGAGGTCGAAATGTTTCACTCCTCATCCAAGTAGCTCCGTCAGTCTGAGGGAAGTTGTAGCGAGGCTTCTAATTTACAGTTCCCCTTGGTTTCACACCACCCTGGTCTGAATAGGCTCATTAGGTGGACAGTATCCTGAATAGGCTCACTAGATGTGCAGTGGCCTGGAGTGCATGAAGGTGCCACCTAGGCAACCTCTCCCAACACTCTTGAAGTATGGGTTGTTAGGAGCAGGCTTCCTGGTGGAGATGTGAAGTGTTTCTGAGTTGTCGGGGGATCAATGAAGGGGCCGCATGATAAGTGGGAGACAGTCTGTGCCTAAGTACCCCCACCCCTGTTGAGAGCTTACAGGCACTAATTTCACAATTCCCACCAAGATCTGCTAGTACCATTTCCTCACCATTGGCGACCCTGAACTAGAACTAATGGGCTTTAGGTTTACCAGTATTTGCGGGTAGGGGTGGGGAACCCAGGCTCCTCACCTCTGGTTACTGTCATTTGGGAAGCTTGATAAGGCATTTCATCCTTCTTTGCTCATAGTTGCAAAAAAGTAGCAGAAGGGTGGTATTAACTCAGTGGTTCCCAACCTGGGGGGTCGGACGGCCATTTCACAGGGGTCACCATGAGCCAGTGAAGAAAAAGGCACAAACGGCTTGGGTTTGGAGGAGGAGGGGGAGGAAGGGGGGAAAGAGTGAGTTACAGCTTGGTAGGTTGGAGGGGATGTCAGTCAATGGCATCGGAAGCTGTGATTGGCTGAGGGTGCCTGTAGAGGGAAGTTTTCTATGGCTCCTGGGGCAGTGGCCTGCCAAAGGGGGCTTGTGGCCTCTTCCAAGCAGGGCAAGGGGGTCCCCACCACATGACGAACTGTATGAAAGGGTCCCGGCATTAGGAAGACTGAGAACCACTGTATGCCTTTAGGTGTTTTCATCACAGTGGTCAGTTCTTCCATTCTCTTTATCTGTGGTTGTAGGAATATAAAAATATATATGTCCCTGAATATTACATATATATATTAGAAGGTAAAATTTAAAAAAAAATCCAGAGGAAAACATTCGAAACATTTGGGAGAGATTCCTTGAAATATTGAATACAAAAGTGGAAAAGGTGATACCTTTAGGCTACTTTGAAGGCAGCCCAAAGAACATTGAAGCTCCAAGCCTGAAGTAAACTAACTGCCTGGCTTTTTTCCATCTTGCCATGGACTTAACACCTAAGAAATAATTCCTGGCAAATCCATCTTTTGCCATGTTGTTACCTATTGGTACTGCTCTTGAGGAAGGGGGCTTGCCCTCGAAATATTAGCAATGTTTTGTTATTTTTATAGTAGCCTAAAGGTATCGCCTGTTCCACTTTTGTATTTGTCTTTTGTGATGGCTACATGGCTCCTTGAATTGTTTTGCTTCCACTTGAAATAGTGGAAACACTTCTGTTTGCACCTGCGTGTTGTACATACACAATAAACTATAAACATTATCTTTGAGTGTAGCATCTTTTCCTGATATCTTAAGTCGTCCATATTCCTTAATGTATATTTCCAAAATGTTTATTGAATGTTTCAGTTGATTTTGCTGTATGTAGGAGGTAATCTATGTGTGTACAAATTCTGCATGGATAAGATGGAGAACATTTTGCTTTCTGTGTGTCACATATACCTGGTTCAAGACCTCGATAGGGAGTATCTGATAGTCTTCAGCTGCATGTATGTTGCATGAACTGGTGCATTGCTGCATCAAAAACCTGCTTCAAACATTTATCTTTCACCAACAGAGCTGTTTTGATTTTCTCATACTTAGAACTAAATACCTAATTCCTCATATTGTTTGTTGGTTTGTATGGTTTTTTTTCTTCTTCTTCTTCAAGGAACTGTGTCGTCTGGAGTCAAAAACTGTGAGAAACTCTGAGAATCGTCAAGGCCAGTTAAAAGAGGACGTCCCTTCATTGCAAACCAACTCTAATGCAGCAAACTGTATGCCCATCGCAACCAAAAAGGCAGGAACCGGGGAATGCCTTCATAAAAACAGTCAAAAGTATGTTAACTACGATTCAGTTTTGTCATAACGTGAGCCAGCCTGATGGATTAATAATAGCCTTCTTCTTTAACGCAGGAAAGATTTGTCTTCAGCCAGAAGTGTCAACAATTCCCCTGTGGAGAAAAAAGAAAGGGACGATGTATTCCAAGTTAGCTACCCGTCTGCTTTCAACATGCTCACCTCATCAAGGCAGCTCAGTCCCATTCTTGTATCTCAGAGCTGCTGGTCTTCAAGGTAACTACAATAACCCCCCACCTATCGCGGGGGTTAGGGACCCACCCGACCCGCGATGACTGAAAATCCGCGATATGCAGATGTGGGTCAGGTGGGGCCTGGGGGGCGGTGGGCGATCAGATCCTCACACCGGCGACGTTGGGGGATATTTCCCGGGAAGGGGGGGGGAAGCAGCGTCCGGGGCCGTCTCCATTGAAATGCATTGGCTCAATGCATTTCAATGGAGAAATTTCCCCCCCCTTGGAATACATTGGCTCAATGCATTCCAATGGGGAAAATTTCTCCATTGAAATGCATTGAGCCAATACATTTCAATGGAGATTGCGGGGCAGCGCTGGCCCCAAGCCAGCGCCAAGCAGCTGATTGGCGCTGGCTGGGGGAGGAATGGCTCCTGCAGCAAGGGCAGCGGTGCCTTTGCACGGGCTGCGGGAAGCAGCAGTGACGTGCTCCAACTGATTGGTGCTGGGGTGGGGAAATACCCAAACACTAATCAGCTGGAGCCCCAGCATGTCCTCTGGTCACGTGATATAGCAAGACCACAGTACATGAACCGCCAAATGGCGGGGGGTTGCTGTATCAGTTAGAGGTGGGCACTTTGCGCTTCGTACGTGTTTGTACGAACCCACCTACAGCGCTGTGGCTGCCGCAGAGGCCCATTCCCCAACCCAGCCCTTCCCTCCTTCCCCAGCAGCCGACTAACCACTCATTGGCTCCATACGGAGACTCCCCATCCCGCCTTCTCCCTGGGGAGGTCCGCTGCCTGAAGAGGCGGGGCTGGGTGGGTCCCTGCCCAGGTTGGATCAGCTGAACCAGGACCCCTGGCAGCATGCAGAGCTCCGTAAGTGGGCAGGATGTGTGGAATGGGCTTTCTACATGGATATTCCAGATGTGCTTCATATGAATACGTACAAAGCACAAAGGGCCTGCCTCTACTTACGGTCATGATCGTTGTTCACATTTTAGTTTGCCATAATGCAGGGTTATCTCAGCTGATGCCCTCAAAATATCTTGGCCTCCAGTCCTGCTTGGCTGTTGGCCCTGTTGAATGGGAAGGACTTAACTGCAGTCCCTCGGTATCCACTGGGCCATTAATGAGAAGGGCATTTGATGAGGACTTGGAGAGATTTGAGATACCAGCTTCCTGAACCATGAAACGCAAGGGGTGCCCTTGGACCAGTGAGTGTTCGCTGTTTACTTTCTTCCACCGAGCTCCTCTGAGTGCTAAAATTTGTGCAATTCACTGGCTGGATACCTGGGCAAGTGAAAGAGACTTTTGTCCAGGATAAGTAGAAAGATGTCTGCCCTGGAGGACTTGTTTTTGTAATATGCGACATGGAGAGAAAGGCCTTCCCCATCTCTAGGAGAGATGGGGGTCTAAGCGCAAAAAATGTCAGAATCATCTCTTCCAAGGGATGGAGAGAGGTTGCAGTGAACTTGTTCAGGCAAAGAAATACGTGCAAACCCAATCCATATAGTTTAAAACAGAGATGTCGAATCAGAAACAATGTGATTTTTTTTTGTAAACAAATCACTTAAAAGGGGGGGATTTACAATTTCCCTCTGATGAATCAGTTTGTAAATTCATGTTTTAGTTTAAAACCCTGCAAAGTTGGTGTCTCTTAAGTGCCTTAGGGGGCATTTTTTTAGTCCAGCAAATCACTGAATTAAAAAATGTTCAAAATTTGTATTCATTAGTGGTGTCAATTCATACAAACATGAATGGATGAATTAGTGATTTTGAGCAAATTTTCCAATGTGTGTTATAATTCGTGGCTATGTCTAGTTTAAAACAATATTACTGGATAAAGAAAATCTGAAGTCTCCATTATCAAGAGGAAAAATGTTTCTGCTTCTAATTCTAAATGCCTGGAGTACTCCCTGCATGCATGTAATGTATTTTAGAAAGAATGCCTCTAAGCTGCTTTTTCTGCCTGATTTCTTTTCACCAGGAGTGTGTCACCAAATATCTCAAGCAGATCATCTCCTCTCACTTTCAATGTCATAAATCACACTGGTGCAGCAGATTGTCTAGATCCCTATGCAAATGGAGCAGATGTCCAAATTAGCAATATAGACTACAGATTGTCTAGGAAAGACCTACAACAGACCTTACACGAAACATTCTCTAGGCATGGGAAGGTAAGCTGAAGCGAAGACTTCACTCATTCTTTTAGTTTTAGTGTCATCCCATAAATTAGTGTCCAAATGCTTATGGTGTTACTCTTGTAATGACTGTTCAAGAACCATCAGTGACAGTTAACTAGTAAGGTTTTCATGGAACCATTTTGGTACAGAAAATGAAAAACGAGTACAGTGGTACTTTGTATAAAGGAATTAATTTGTTCCAAATGAAATTATATTAAGCAAATTTTGCTTTATACAAATTCCCATAGGAATGCATTGAAAATGGAGTAATCCCATTTTTATGTTGTACGGATTTTCCCCATAGGTGATTAAGTTAAGCAAATTTCCCCTATCTCTGGAATTTTTTGTTGTACAAATTTTATGTTATACAAGATGTTTGTTATACAAGGGTCCACTGTACTATAAAGGCAATGTGTTTTATTATTGACTTTTCAAAGTGATGTCTATATATTATGTTTTGAAATCATCACTCTAAGCCAGTGATGGTGAACTTTTTAGAGACCGAGTGCCCAAACTGCGATTCAAAACCCACTAATTTTTCGCAAAGTGCTAATACAGCCATTTAACCTGAATACAGGTGGCTGTGAAGGGGTGATGTCAGGTGCCCACAGGAAGGGCTCCGAGTGCCACCTTTGGCACCCGTGCCATAGGTTGCTTCACCAACAATGCTCTAAGCATTCAGTGCTTCCAGGCATTTGTAATGGCTTGATTTTTGATTGCGGCGACCTCAGTACTTTTGCCAGTGGTGGGTGAACTTGAAATGCTACACACATTCATGGTAATGATTAGCTCAGATTTTCAATCTGTGATGTCTAACTTCAGGTCAAGACTGTAGAACTCAGCCCTCATACAGACTATCAGCTGAAGGCCATTGTTCAGATGGAGAATCTACAGGAAGCAATCGGCGCCATCAACAGTCTTCATAGATGTAAAATTGGCAGTAAGAGGATCCAGGTCTCACTTGCTACAGGAGCTACCAATAAATCTCTCACCTTAGTTAGGTAAAAAAATAATAAGAATACCATCTTCTGTTTCACCATCAATGGAAAAATTAGGACTTCTTACAAAACTTGGTGTTTCAAACTCTTAATAATAATAGAATCATAGAGTTGGAAGAGTAACCATCCAAGAGCAGTCTTCCCTAGTAGGCTGCTATCCAGATGTTTGTAATTACATTGTTGTAATTACATTTGTTTATCTTGTACTTATGTGGCTAACATAGCCCTTGTAAGCCGCTTAGAGTTCGTCTGAAGATAAGCGGGGTATAAATGCAATAAATAAATAAATAAATAAATAAATAAATAAATGTAAGAGACTATGGCTCGCGTCCCTAACCCCGGTCCAGCGAGTTGAGATTGATGGGTGTTTCACAAAATATTTCCACCCTTAATGTGGAGCTCTCAGGGTGGCGTGCCGTCATCAAAACAATTCTAAAGCTCTTGGATGTCTGAACTGAGGTCAAAAAAGCTTAAGGAGAACCAGCTTGTCCAATAGGTAAAAAGCCAGCTGTGAATTAGTAGACTCCTAAGTCGAATAGTCACATTTTAAGTTGGCATAGAATAGGCAGGTCCAAACGTTGGTCCTCCTGATGTTTTGGACCACAACTCCCAGAATTCCAAGCCTGCATTTCCAATGGCAAAGGACTGTGGGAGTTGTGGTCCAAAACACCTGGAGGGCCAAAGTTTGGACATGCCTGGCATAGAACTAAGGCTAATGCTAGTGCTTGCTGGCTTTCAGGGGAAGAGCACCCCATGTGTGGGCACTGAGGACCAAGAGGACCCAGTCTGACATCTCCACATGGTTACTGTAGAAGGTTTAACGTCTCTGATGGTGAAATACAGATGAGAGCTCCTTTGGCAGATGTTAATGATTGCATGGTCCTATCTGGTATCAGTTTTGCTGTCCCTGGCCATTTAGACTTGTCCCCAGTATCTGAAGGGGCATGAGCCTGGAGGAGAGATCCTGAGGGAGGCTCCTATAGTCTTCAGATGAAATTATTAAAAAGCAGAAGGAAGGAGATGTCGGCTTTGTTTTCTGAGAAAAGGGGGAAGTAGTGAATTCAGGCAACACAACTTCCAAAAAAGTTCCCTATACTAGGCATAAGCATAAAAGCAGCTACTTCAAGAATTAGTTTCAGTTAATTTGGGCAGAAACCGGTAATTGGTGTAGGAATCACCAGTTTAGCTTTCCTTATATCCTTCAGCCAAGTTGAAAGTGCACAAATTAAGATTTTAGCGGTAACTGCATTCAACAGTGTAGCATCATTCCTGAAGAATAAAAATGCCTAAATAACACCTCCTTTGAAACCAAGAACTGTGGATATAGGCCAGGGGTGCCCAAACTTTTTGTAAGGAGGGCCAGATTTGGTGCCTGAGAATGTGTCAGGGACCGGTGGTCCCCGACCCTGCCACCCCACTGCAAGCCCCACCCACTTTCTTTAAAAAAAAATGGGGTGAAGGAGGGGGAGGGAGGGGCAGGCCAGCCAGCTGCGGGCCACTCAGAATGGCCTGACGGGCCTGATTTGGCCCCCGGGCCGGACTTTGGGCAGGCCTGATATAGGCCAAGCCAAGGTAAAAATAGATAGGAATGCAGTGATCCATTGTGCCTGTTCTAACACTGAACTATTGCCATTTGCAGTGCAGAAGCAATGTCTATTCTTCAGGATGCTCCAGCTTGTTGTCTGCCTCTTTTCAAGTTCACAGAGATCTATGAGAAGAAGTAAGTTTGACAGTTGTGCACCAGGTTTAATGTAAATAAACCACGAATTCTTATAGGGGCCAGTTTTATGGATAATTGTAGTTTTGAAATCAACATTCTTTGCAGGAACTACAGTATTGCTTCCCCCCCCACACACACACACACACATTTTACCACTCCTTTACTGGTATATTTCAAAATTTTTATTCCTAGGTTTGGACACAAGTTAAATGTATCAGACTTGTACAAGCTGACCGATGTGGTAGCAATCCGTGATCAAGGCAACGGTCGCCTTGTATGCCTCTTGCCTAGTAGCCAAGCTCGGCAGAGTCCGCTGGGGTCTTCACAGTCTCACGATGGCTCTTCTGCTAACTGCAGCCCTATTATATTCGAGGAACTGGAATATCACGAACCCATTTGTAAGCAGCACTGCACAAATAAAGAATTCAGGTAAAGTGTTTCAGGTTCTCCGTCTACTTCTGGCACTGCGGTTGCACATTACTTAAAATAATATGTTCTATTCCAGGGCTGTCCAACTTTGAAAAGGCCGAGGTCTGCTTTTTCTGGCCCAAAGTGCCTGAGGGCTACTACACTAATGCCTCTACTTACGAATTTTGTCCATCCCGAGCACATGCTCGTCTGGAACTGATTAACTGATTTTCAATGCATTCCTATGGGAAGGCTGACCATGCACATACTTCTCTTGCACCCGCTCAATCATCTGGCCAATGGCAGGAGCAGGGGACCGTGCCATGGCCCTTGAACTGCCCTACTTGGCTAAGACAGTGGGCTGGCAGACCCAGAACTTTGCTGGGGCAGTGGTGGTCTTTGGGATGGGGGAGGGTTGGGTGGAGAACATAACCCCTCACTTTTTTACTGGTGGCCGGCGGGCTACTTTTGAACCCTTCGCGGGCTACCGGTAGCCCGCGGTCTACCTGTTGGGCAGGCCTATTCTATTCAATGCATCAAAGATTTATATTTTGTTTGAAAGCACAGTGGTACCTTGTATAAAGGAATTAATTCGTTCCAAATAAAATTATGTTAAGCAAATTTTCCTTTATACAAATTTCCCATAGGAATGCATGGAAAATGGAGTAATCCCATTTTTATGTTGTACGGATTCGCCCCGTAGGCGATTCTGTTAAGCAATTTTCCCCTAACTCTGGAATATTTTATGTTGTACAAATTTTATGTTATACAAACTGTTATACGAGGGTCCACTGTGTGTGTCTGCTTTGTGTGTGTATGTGTCTTGGGAGTATTTTTAAGACTTACTTATTTAGGCAAGCCTTCTGAGCCTCCAGCCTTTACAAAAAAAAAATTATAACATCTTACTTTTTTTAGTCTTATTGGCTGGGGAGCTTTTTAATATTCTGCTGCAGCTATTAGCTTTTTATTGCGTTATATTGTATAGTATTTTTATAGTATTTTATATGTACTGTGTTGTTTTTTACATTGCATTGCTTTTATTGTACTTTTTTGAATGTGTTGTAAGCCGCCTTGGGTCCCTTTGGGGAGAAAGGCGGCATAAAAATAAAGTAGTAGTAGTAGTAGTAGTAGTAGTAGTAGTAGTAGTAGTAGTAGTAGTAGTAGTAGTAGTAGTAGTAGTAGTAGTAGTAGTAGTAGTTGTTGTTGTTGTTGTTGTTGTTGTTATGAGGACATAAGGATGGGCTGGGATATGTTTTTCTCATTACTTTGAAATCATGCTTCAGTCATCTTCATTGGCTAAGATTGTAGTACCATCATGGGATCTTGGCCTTACCATCATTGGTTGAAATAGCTTAGTTTTCTTTAGACTCCGCTTCCGTTCTTGGGGGGGTAAGTCCGTTCTTCTGGGATCCCTCATGATTGTCTTTCCCATGACACAGTGGTTTGTTGGTGAACCAGTCAGGATTTTACTGGGGTTTCCTGATTCATGTGTGAAATTGGCCAGTAGGCCTTTTTCCTCCTTCATAGGTTAGATTAAGAAGGCAAACACATCCGTGCAAGTTCAGCAGTGTTTCTAATGCTGGGCAAGAAAACTTTTCTGTCAGCGTTTGTGGTGTAAACGATTAACAGTAGTCTTTCTAACTTCTGAAAACTCCCATGGGCTGGATTAAATTCATATTTTCTCGACTCAACCCAATGTGTAATATCTTAAACTTTTGTTTTTGCTTTATTTATTTTTTTAGTGAACACGACTTTGATCCTGACTCCTACAAAATTCCCTTTGTGATTTTGTCTCTGAAGGCTTTTGCACCACAAGTTCATAGTTTGCTGCAGACTCATGAGGGGACGGTGCCGTTATTGAGGTAACCTAGTTACACGCTATTGCCCTGCTTCTCGGTTGCGAGTGTAAAAAAAAAAAAATGAACATCGAAATGAAATTTTTAAATTTTAAACTGTTTATCTTGTAAACATTATCTTGTAAACATTATGTCAGTTTTAGAATTCAAATGCATCTTAGAATTCAAAAATTATTCTTGTTACAGTACTCCCCCGTTTATTTGCTCGCAGACACAAGTGTTACTCCAAATTCCTAGATTTCCTTATGACTTTCTACTGATTTCAGAGATTGCTTTAGGTTATCTCCAAGGAAACTCATCCCAATAACTGCTCAAGTCATTCTACAACAAGAAAATCCCTATTTTGAACATGTCTGTGGAGTCAGAGTCGGAGTCGGAGGAAATTTTGGGTACCTGGAGTCGGAGTTGGCAAACAATGCACCGACTCCGACTCCGACTCCTACTAAATTTAGATTGGAATTTTTTTTAAAAAAAAGCAAGTTTAAATGTCCCAGTTCACAAAAAGTTATAATTAATGACTTCTCTACTGTAAGAATAAAGACCAATGCATGCAGTGCCTCACGTAACCGCAAAATGAACACGTTAAGTGACCGTGAAGAAGCATGCTTTTCATGTGCTTCACTATATGGCACGCAACGCACAATTAGGAGCGGCAATACTTATACTTTCCATAGTGTTGTGTTCTGCTGTTACGCAGCGCCCATGGGTAACCTAGCCTCTCACTGATAAGGGATTAAGTAAATATGTTTTTTGCAGGACTAGAGACACTTGTATAAGTGAAGGGAATGGAGGGTCAATAGTTCAAGGAATGTATAAAATACATTTGCATATTAATACAGAGGAGTTGGGGAGTCGGTGTCGGAAGTACAAAAAAACTTAGGAGTCGGAGTCGGGGTCAGAACATTTATCTACCGACACCACAGCCCTGATTTTGAATATTAGAGATGGGCTTGAAATGAATTTTTTTCATTTCGTTATTCGTTTTGTGATGGAATGAAACGAATAACGAACAGACCCATCAAAGAAAAACAAAACAAAGCGGGTGCCATCAAGTGAGAGATAAAAGAAATAAAAAAAATTTTAAAGCGCTGACCTGGCCTGCAAGCCAGCCTGCGGTTGCGAGTAAAAAAATAAAAAATGAACATATAAATGAAATTTTTAAATTTAATTTCATTCTAAATAAAAAAATAAACCAAAATGAAATGAAACACCATTTTGGCGTTTCGAGCCCATCTCTATTGAACATAGATGAGCTTGAAGAGCTGATATCTTACCATAAGCTTTATACGTCTCAATGGCTGATGTCGTCGTTAACCCATGATGCTGTAAACAAATAGTCTAAAAAAACAATGCTATAAGTACAAGGCTAATGTTTTTTGTATTTTGATGTGTTTCTTGCAGCTTCCCTGACTGTTATGCCTCAGAATTTAGCCATTTAGAAATGGTGCAGGAAGGCCAAGGAGGTGTTCCTCTGGAGCATTTGATCACCTGTGTTCCTGGTGTTAATATTACCACTGCACAAAATGGCATTAAAGTCATAAAGTGGATACATAACAAGCCACCACCTCCCACTGTAGGTACGTGCTTCGTTTTTATACAGAATCTCTTGTTTATTTGTTGGGTTCTCATGGCTGATATTAGTGATTGTAATAAATTATAATCCCTCCTCTGATTCCTGTGTTTTGACGCAACCCCTTGGATCATGAAGAATGCTGTATATATTTATATAAAGGTAATTAGAAGCTATAGGACAGACAGAAAGGAAAGATTATATATTGAACTGAACCCCTTACTTCCTGCTCACTTTCAAAGGCAAATGAAACGCTTGTGTCAGTGGACATTTTGTATTAGTGTAGTATGGTTGAGATTTACATCTGTGATGCTATCTGTAATCCCATTGTGCCATTATTAAATAAAAGGCATTAACTTGTGGTGGTGAATTGCCTTAAATTATGAAATATTTGTAGTCATTTTCTACTGCACAGGAAGTCCATTTGAGTTTCTTAACTTTTTTAGAAAAACTACATGGATGAGTAGTGAAATGTTTTGATCCATCCCACAAGGAAATAATAAGTCCAGTTGCCATGACTCAGCTCCCAGATAACGTCATCTGGATGGATGACTGAGAATCTCCACAGATTTCTTCTTAACTTGAGGCAGTTTGCATCCAAAAGTTACTCTTTTTATGTAAACAATGCGACAGGATTTCAGACGTTGTACTTTAACCCACGACAGATAGAGAGATGTTTATCAACATTTATGCCTTCATCCTATTCTTTTTCTTGCCATGTTAGTGAATGCATTGCACTTGTGTCTGTAAACTTCAGTTATATCGCAGGCATGATGTCAGTTACAGAACAAAGGTGTCTTACGGGTACTCAGCGAGGTTTTCCGGGGGCTTCTAAGAAGAAAGGAATTGTTGGTACAGTGGTACCTTGTATAAAGGAATTAATTTGTTCCAAATGAAATTCTGTTAAACAAATTTTCCTTTATACAAATTTCCCATAGGAATGCATTGAAAATGGAGTAATCCTTAATCATAACAATTTTTATGTTGTATGGATTTGGCCCATAGGCAATTCCTTTCAGCAAATTTCCCCTATTTCTGGAATTTTCTATGTTCTACAGATTTTATGTTATACAAACCGTTTCTTATAAGAGGCTCCACTGTATTAAGTTTCAGTCAAAGCCTCACACTTACATAGCAAGGGTGGTTGTTTTTTTGCAGGATGGGTCAGAAAGGAGCAAGAGTTATTTCCTAACTTCCTAGGGGGAAAGGGTTTTGATGATAGTTGGGAAGGTAAAGGTAAAGGTTCCCCACGCACATGCGTGCTGGTCGTGTCCGACTCTAGGGGCAGTGCTCATCTCTGTAATTAAGACAAAGAGCCAGTGTTGTGCAAGTCCATGGCCACGAGGCCGGCATGGCTGCAAGGAAACACTGTTTTCCCTTCCTGCCTTTTACGGAGGTACCTATTTATCTCCTTGCATTTACATGCTTTCGAACTGCTAGGTTGGCAGGAGCTGGGGTTATCGCTCCGCTGTGTGGCACCCAGGATTCGAACTGCCGAGCTGCTGACCTTGCAGCCGACACTTTTCGGAGCCTTAGTCCACTGAGCCACCAGCCCCCTAGTTTGGAAGGTAGGCTGTTCTAAAGCAGTCACATTGTAGCAAACATTCTCATTTCCCATCGACCAACTATCCTAATGATTTTTACTGGGGCAACAAATAAATGGTCTCTTGAAACATTTGTGTGTAGTGTTTGGGAATACCTTGGAATTGTTGTTGTTGTTCAGTCATTCAGTCGTGTCCGACTCTTCATGACCCCATGGACCAGAGATCGCCAGGCCTTCCTATCTTGGAATTAGACTTCTGTAAAAATGAACATTTGCAGCCTTTCCACACCCTCATCCCTCGTGTTAGGTTTCTGTGGCCAAGCATGGCTCCAAGCCAAGGTCTTTTAAATCCTAGTCTGCCACTCTGCTTGGTACACCACACTGGGTAGAAATGTAGTGCTTTCCTGAAACCCAGTGTTCCTGTTTGTTGTCGTTCCTTTCTGCCCATTTCCTCTGAGCAGCTGTGTGTGTGTGTGTTTTCCCTTCTAGAGCCTTGGCTCCTGCGCTCAAAGAGTCCCGTAGGAAACCCCCAGCTGATTCAGTTCAGCAGAGAAGTGATCGATCTCCTTAAAAACCAGCCTTCATGTATAATGCCAGTCAGTAAATTCATCCCAACGTACCATCATCATTTTGCCAAGCAATGTCGTGTGTCTGACTATGGGTACTCCAGGTTAATGGAACTGCTGGAAGCAGTCCCTCATGTGTTGCAGGTACGTTTGGTTTACTATCTCGCGCTCCTTCTTGCTGAAGCAGTATTGATCTTCAGAAGGCTGGCGTTAAATGGGAAGCCCTCATGACAGCGATACGAAAGGTCCCTATGGTGATATGTAGAGGGTAAATCCTAAAAGCTGTCTGGAACATAACGGCATATGTTGTGGAAGTTTCATTTTTCTTCTTCTTCCTTTCTAGATTCTTGGGATAGGTACCAAGCGTTTGTTAACCTTAACACACAGGGCTCAAGTAAAGAGGTTTACTCAAGACTTGCTGAAGCTTCTCAAGTCACAGGCCAGTAAACAAGTTGTTGTCAAGGAATTCCTACAGGCTTATCACTGGTACGTATAGAGACGGCAGTCGGACATCAATACTGAAACTTATCCATCTCAGGAGTGTTTAATTTGAAAGTTTTGAGATTCAGAGAAGTACAGTAGGACCCCCATATCCACTGATTCATTATCCACTGATTCAGCCATCCACGGTTGGCAGAGGAAAAATAAATAAATAATTCAGCAGCCGCAAAGCAAGCTACTGTCACAAAGAGCAGCTGTAAAGCAAGCTACTATCACAAAACAGCAGTTTTGGGGAACATTTTGGTGTTCTCTCTTTCCCACGGTTTTCATTATCCACGGGAAAGCTTGGAACCAATCCCCAGCAGATACTGGGGTCCTACTGTAGTGGTTTGCACAAGAAAGAGAGGAATAATTACAAACTTGGCTATTTAAGCAGGCATTCCCTCAAATATAATGTAACTTCAGTGTTCATTAAAACATGATTTTAACGTATTTGTCTGCCAGTAATGCCACTTATCCACTATTTTATGTCACTTTGTTAATTTTATTTCAATTTTTATTATATTAATGTATTTTGTTTATTTTATTGTATGAATTAGTTTATTTTCAGTGTACTGTATTCCTTAATAGTTTTAAATTTCTGAGGCTGGCCAATTGGCCATTACTAAAGAAATGCTGATTTAAACCCAAAGTACATACCTTTTTGGCATAGTTTGCTAGCCAAATTCATTATTTCTGGTGGACTGAATCCATGAAGATACTCTAAGGTCTTCAACCAGTAGTAGGTTATTTGCATCTTGTGCTGAATTTTTACAAAAGGCTGTTTGTAAAATTTCATTTGCAAAAAAAGTTTTAGGCTCTTTTTGTGCTACTTGAAATGCTGCTTTACAATCCAGCTTAGGCCAGTGTAAATGTCTTAACAGCAATACTCGGCATTTGCAAATAATATCTTTCTCAACCCATGTAGGTGTTTCTCAAAAGACTGGGATGTAACTGAATATGGAGTTTGTGAATTGGTGGATCTAATATCAGAAATCCCAGACACCACAATTTGTTTGTCTCAGCAAGATAACGAAATGGTAATTTGTATCCCTAAGAGAGGTATGTTCTTGTTTTTAAGAACTTCTAGCACTTTTCTTTAAAGGCCCTATGTGAATTGGGAGGCTAATGCAAGGTACACTTGAGATTTATGTAGCTTCTTCTTAGTGGATTAAAGCTTTCGGTGAGCAGTGATGGGTTTGGACCTGTGTTTTGTTAACGTGCTTGAGAAAAGTTCTGTATCACTGTTTACCAAATCAAAGCATTTTGACCTGATGTCATTGGTATCATAGGTGTGAAGTGAGCTAAATACTGGTCTTATTTTTGCATTCCTTTCCCCCATCCACTTCTCAAGTTCTCAGTTTTTCATTTCTTCACTGTTCTTAGAACGTACCAAGGAGGAAATTGAAAGAACAAAGCAGTTCTCCAAGGAGGTAGTTGATTTGCTGCGCCATCAGCCCTATTTTCGCATGCCTTTCAATAAATTCATCCCGTCCTACCACCATCACTTTGGGCGCCAGTGCAAACTTGCCTATTATGGATTTACCAAACTACTTGAACTCTTTGAAGCCATACCCGATGTCTTGCAGGTAGGCTGCAGATATCCTGGGCAGAGGTGGGCCGTTGGCAATCCCAGTGATCATGATTGCTACTGATGTTTTTTGTGGAAATTTTGGGAACTCCCCAAATCCTCTCCCTTAAAATCTTGCTCCAATTTCTGTTGAGAGACGCCGGTCAGCTTTCTGTTAGGGGATAGGACACCTCAGGTCCCGTGGCAGGTTCTTGCCCTGTGGAGGTCTTTGGGTAGCCATCATCCTTCCCCGTGACACTGGCACTTGGTTTGAGTTTTCCATTCTAAACCGCTGAAATGGCTGTTAATGCCAGGAACACCTTCAGAGCCAAATGTGCTGGCTCTAACCCAGTGGTGTCCAAACTTCGGCCCGTCCAGATATTTTGGACCACAACTCCCACAGTCCTTTGTCATTGGCAATATAGGTTGGAATCCTAGGAGTTGTGGTCCAAAACATCAGAAGGGCCGAAGTTTGGACATGCCTGCTCCAACCTATTGCTGGTCCCATCCTCCATAGAACTATAATCTCTGGCTGACAGCAACTCCATTTTTATTTTAAACATAGATTCTATAATATAAGTTAATGTGTTGCAATTAATGTTGATGACTTATATTTGAGTGTGCTTTTGCCTGGCTTGCACTAATGTGCCAACTGGGACTTGCAGAATGCAGTCTTGCAACAGTAACACATTCTTTGGTCTCACTGAAATTGGGTTGCAGCAATATATTTCAGTGGGTGAGTGGATAGGGAGGAGCTGTAGAGATTTCATTGTGTGGAAGTTGCTGCCATGAAGCTGCAGAGAGGAGTTCAAATCTTTGCTCCGTCCTTGGTATTTTGTTGTTTGCCCTGCCTTCTAACTTATTTTGGGCCCAATTCTGAGTTATCACCCTTAGCGCCTGAAGATGTAAGTGGTGGGAAATGACGACCGTATGCAAATATCTGCCTCCTCCTCATGGACCCTGTCTGCACTAGAATCCCCATTTGGCGTCCCTTTAATTGTGAGGTGTTAAGAGTTTAAGAGTCTTGTCCCTCATTATTCTATTAGGACTCACTTGTTTTTTTGTAATACTTTGCTGTTTGTTTTAATTGTAAACCACCCAGAGTTCCGTCCGGAAGATGGGCGGTATAGAAATATAACAAATAAATAATAATAATAATAATAATAATAATAATAATAATAATAATAATAATAATAATAATAATAATAATAATAAAATAATAATAATAATAATAAGATTAGGCAGGCAGATGCCCTCCGTATGTATTAAACTGCAACTCCCATAACCCCTGACCGCTGGCCATTACTTCATTGCAATAATGAGTTTCTACTTGAGCTGTACCTCTTCTGAGGACAGGTGAGGTGATCACAGCATCTCTGTACAAGAATGTTTCCTTTGTTTAGTTTTATTCCCTAGTTTCCTATGAAAAGTTTTTTTTAATTATTGTTGAAGGCATGGCTTTCAAAACTTGGTGTTAGATAAGCTTCTTCGCCTGCTGATTTTTGCAGGCAGGCCTGTCCTCATGATCCGTCTGTGGAAGAGGTCACTGGGTAATGTTCAGAAGGGGAAACAGTCCTAGAAAGTAGGGGAAAAGTTGGAGTTCTGCTCACTATGGTTGCAGCATTTGCGGCTGGAAAGCACTGGCTGGGAAGTTGTCCCATTTCAACTGAGTTGTGTTGACGGAAGGCTAATGTTGGATCCTGGCTAGTGTTGATAATAGACCAAACATCTCTTTCAGCATACTGTTCTACTGCATGGCAAACGTTGGTTCTAAGCAGGTTTCTTTTGAAAAGGCTAACATATATCTGTAAGTCGGTAGAGAGGGAAAGCGTTACATGGTTTTTCAATTTGTGTCTCGAAGCTTGAATTTAATTGCAAGGACAAAACTGGTGCATGACGAATACTAAATTTCCTTAGTGTGTAGCTTTCTCAGTGGTCGCTGTATATGGTAATTTCCTTAATAATAGCATTGGCTTTCATCCTCAGGTACTGGAATGTGGAGAAGAGAAGATTCTTACTCTAACTGATGTAGAACAGGTGAAAGCCTTAGCGGCCCAGTTGGTTAAGTTGCTTCGATCTCAGAAGGACAAATGCCTTCTGATGGCAGATGTCCTCACGGAATATGCTAAAACTTTTGGCTATTCACTGCGTCTCCAGGACTATGATGTTGGCTCTCTTCCGGCTTTAATGCAGAAACTTTGCCACGTTATCAAGGTAGGTTTTCATATGATATGTAAGAAAATTTGGTCTGAGCCACGTAGATTTGGTGGAAGGATTACAGTCTTGAGCGAGTTGTTTATCTCAGTTTGGAATGAAAATGTTAGAAGAACCATGAAAGAAAATTAAAAAGGGACGACAAGTATAATATGAAAGAGGTAGGAAGTAAAGTACTCTTAAAGACATATGGCAGGGGGATTAAAATGAGGAAATAAAATGATGAAATGAGTGTTGAAGATTGGAAGAAGATGTGGAATAAAAGATACTTAAGAATATGACCATAAGGGTAAAGGAAAGCTGTTATCAAATACTAGGAAGATGGAATTTACTCCTGCAAAATTGAATTCAGTCAATAATGAAGTACTGTACCATCTAATTTGTTGGAAATGTAAGAAAGGATGTGTACATATTTTCGTATTTGATGGACATGTGCAATGTTGTAGAAAGATCTGACATAAGTATTTAATGAAGTAAAGAAAATTGTGGGTGTAAATATACAAAAACAGCCATACAAAAACGGCCAATGATAGCTTGTGTTAAACATGTTTAGAAATACTCAAATTGATGGGGGTGGGGAAGGAATTAATTATAGTAACTGTAGCAAGATTGATATTTGCAAGAAAGTGGGAAAGTAATAATTATTTTAATATGAAAGAATGGTATACAATGTAAAATATTGCTATTAATGATAGATTAACATGCAATTTTAAAGTTAGAAAAGGAATATTGAAAGTAAATTATTTTAAAGATACAGTATATGGAAGGTGTTTTTAGACAATATGTGTTTGGGAAAAGTGTAAACGGCCCTGGCACAAGAGTCATATCGTGGGAACTGGATATGTAAATTAGAAATATATTTTTTTAAAAGTATATCTCAGGGCTGGAGGGGTTCATTGGAGGTAATTTGTATTTTCTGTTGTGTTTCCCCCCTTGTGTATTATTTTGTAATATTTAGTTTGAAAAGTTTAATAAAAATAAAAGAAACCTGATGGGGCATCGTGCTTTAAATAGCTCCTTTAATTCCTCTGGTGCCAGGTGATTGTTCAGCCAAGGTGCAACTACGTCTTCAGATCCTAAACCACTTAGACATAAAATGCCTTGTTATTAGAGGTAACAGATGCCCCTGTCATGTTTATCTCTAGCAACTTTACCTTCAACGTTAAAAAAAACCTCAAATTTTCTGTGCCATTGTTTCAACTCCTGCAGGTTGTCGATACAGAACGTGGCAAACAGCTCCAGCTTATAAATAAAAAATCTCTGCGGACCTTGACTGCCCAGCTTCTGGTGCTTCTGATGACCTTGGATGAGACCACCTGTATTTCTGTTGATGAACTTAAAAGACACTATGAAACCACTCACGGTGCTCTGCTTAACCCTTGTGAATACGGCTTCATGACATTTACTGATCTCCTGATGAGTGTGCCTTATTTTATTGAGGTGAGGAAACAGCCTGGCTCCTAATCGTTGACATGATCCTTCTCAGTTTATGTTGGATATTATTCATTCCTGAACGAATCACTTTGAGACTCGTTAATGAGTACGGTAATTGAATCAATTTACAAGGACTGTGCAGAACATGAAATCTTTTTCTGCTCACATTTTTTTCATGAGCTGCTAAGAGAGGAAAGGCAGGTGGCCTCCTTTTGTAACCTCCTCCTTCCCCCTCCCTCTCTTACAGGCCTAATTTATTGTTAAATGTGTTTAGTTGCATGCATATGTTTTGCTCTTGTACATACAAAGACACATTTTGATACCTTGATGCAGCTCATTTTGCCAGATCAACAAATGGTATGTTCATAGGTGTTGTAGCCAGGCCAACATCTGGTGATAGTGCTTTCTCTATTCAGCCAGGGCTTTTTTTTTTTTTTTTTGCATACCGTCTTTTAAGAAGTGAGCTCAAAACCTCACCAGCCTTCAGTTGTCTTCTACCAGTTGATGGCATATTGCTAGCCAGCAATGTCGGAAGTACCGTTGTTCTGATTATTTTGGCTCTGTTATTTTGGCTTGTGACTTAGTTCTTATTCTTTTTAATTTTAGATACTATAGTGGTGCCTTGGTTTGTGTGTGTTGTGTCATTACAGTCGTGACCGACTCTTTGTGACCCCCACATCCATGGAGTTTTCTTGGCAGGAATACTGAAGTGGTTTGCCATTTCCTACTCCAGGTGCCTACAGCACCTGGTGTTCCCTGGTGGTCTCCCATCCAAGTCCTAACCAGGGCCGACCCTGCTTAGCTTCCGAAATCAGGCGAGATCAGATGAGCTTAGGGCATCTAGGCAGTGCCTCGGTTTGTACATGTATGATTTTTTGAGACTATGTACTGCAAGTGCAAGGATATCCTTATGTTGAAATTCAAGACAATACATGTTTTCTCAGTGTTCTCATTTTTTATTGTGATTATCTTCATACACCATCTTTTATTACGTATCAATGTGTCGTTATATTAAATGTCTCATATGTATTTTTATTTAATATCCTTGGTTTATTGCATCCCAGTATTGGGTGTTAATCGGATTTGGTTTTGTGTTTGAGTCCTGTTGTGATTTACTTTATTTATTTAGAGGGTTTTTTTTACCTTGTTTTTCTCCTTGGAAAAGGACCCAAGGTGGCTTAAAGTAATGAGGGACAATATCCAGTCTAGTACAATTAAGATGTATTCAAGTTTGAGAACAGGGAATTGAGGGACACTTTACAGCATTAAAAGACAACACTAAAGCTACAAGAGAACACAAGCAGTTAGAAAGAGTAAAAATTCCATCTAAAAGTTCTCAGTGATGGAACCTAACATTGAAAACATAGGGTCAGTACTTTTCCCTTTTGCTTTTGATAGTTTTTTTTTCAGTATCCCCCAACACTTGCGCAGTCAACTTTGCAAAAAGAAATGTTTCTATCAGTGTTCATTCAGGACACGAGAGACAGCAAGCAATTAAAATCTACATTTTTCTCCCATAGGTTTTTATCAACGGAGAAACAGAATATGTGAAGCTTACAAACCTGTATGTGTTTGCCAAGAAAGTGAGGTCTTTGCTTCATACCTATCATTATCAACAGATCTTCCTTCATGAGTTCTCAACAGCCTATACGAAATACACAGGGGAAATGTTGCATCCTAAAGCATATGGATACGGTAATCTTGAAGAACTCCTCGGAGCCATTCCACCGGTTTGTAGCAGTTTTCTTATTTCTAGATTTGTTTGTTTGTTGACCACCCCTTTAGTACAGTGCACTATTCTGGGTGGTATAAAATATAACCCCATAATGATAGGGTTATAAATAAAACCAAGAGACTTGGAAATCATAATACAAGGGGCTTAATACCAATTGTCAGATGGACTCTTAAGAATGCTATATGCAATTTCAGATGTGTATGTTCAGTGGCTTGTATTGTGTGCAGATTCTTTAGAAATCAGAATAACGGACTGACAGTAATGAACCCCTTTCAGTTCAAAAATTGAAAATTAACGATGGTTCTCTAACGCAGCAGCTATTCCTACCTACATAATCAGTCGTTTCTTCTCCCTATGCTAGCTTGTGGCCCTCTACTTCCCCATTAAGGCACAGGTCATAATCAAGTGGACTCGTTTCAATTTATTTGATGGTAGTAGCCCTGAAAAAACACTTATACATACATACATACATACATACATACATACATACATACATACATACATACATACATACATACATACATACATACATACAACTTATATGTCGCCCACAACCCAACGGTCTCTGAGCGGCTTACAATTAAAATGAACCGTTAAAACAGTTAAAACGTTTAAAAGGCAATGGGCAATAAAAACATTTAAACACAAAACACTAAAATTGCCACCAGGACCCACAATCTATGTTATGTCGATTAAAAAATCTTCAGAAACAGGAAGGTTTTTACCTGGTGCCAAAATGTCATCAGTGTTGGCACCAGGCGGGTCTCACTTGGGAGGGCATTCCATAACGTGGGAGCAGCTGCCAAAAAGGCCCTAGCCCCAGGGTAGAGATCCTGTGGCCCTTGATCTCAGTTTGGCTCGCAGCTCCCCTCAGCCCTCGTCAGTGGTGAAAGAGGGTAGGAACTCCAGCAGTCTCTGGAAGGCAGCAGATTCCCCAGTTCTTGAGGGGGAACATGAGTCTCTCAGTTTGTAATGTATCTGGTTTGTTGTTGAAAACAAATGATGGTCCCTGTTGCATCCTTGTAAAAATACAGCGGGCATCATTAAAACATTTCTTTCCTGAGCTCATGACTTTATAGAGATCTATAATTTTTTTAAAATTTCATTTTATATTTCACATATGAAGTTTTTTTAAAAAAAATCAGAGGATGGACAAAGGGAAAAGAGGTAGACGGGGTATGTTCATTCATAGTTTAGACATGCATCATTTTTCATTGATGAGACGTATTGGAAACAACTAAGTGCTGCAAGCCAAGAGGACCTCAAGGGCCTGAATGATGGACTACTGTTGTGTGTCTTGATACGAACTACCATACATGACTACGCAGACTTTGTGTTTATAACCACTTATAACATTGTGTTTATATACAGTATCTCCTTGTGTGATCAATTCCCTGTTCTCAAACTTGAATTTGTCTTAAATGTAACTGAACTGTATATTGTCCATCACTACTGTAAGCCGCCTTGGGTCCTTTTCCAAGAAGAAAGGCAGGGTAAAAATACTCAATCAATAAATAGATAAATGAATAAATAAACTTGGCTGTGCTTGAGTGAAACCAGGTATGAACTCTCTTGAACCTGTTGGAATCCAACCTGAACTTAGTTAGCTGCAGGAAAAATCGACACGAATGTGACAAGAGAACCTGTTCCTAAAACTGAGAGAACTTCTCTAGGTTCATGTATCTCGGGGGTCCTCAACCTAAGGCCCAGGGGCCAGATGCGGCCCCCCAGAGTCCTGAATCCAGCCCCCAGGACCAATTGCAACCCCCCCCACCTACCCCCTGCGTCGCAAGCAAGCCAGCCTCCACAGCTGCTTCTATTGCTGAGGTAGTTCAAAGTGGTGGTCTATGTTGCTTCCCCCACTCCCTCCACCCACCATCCAGATGATTGGCATGCTAGCTAGTGGGACAGTTCAAAGTGGGAGGGCCATGGCAAGGTCTCCCGCTCCTCTCAACCGCCACCCAGATGGTCGAGGCAAATGCTGCAGCCAAGTGGGGCAATTTTAATTTTTTTGGGGGGGGGCTGTGGTCTGGCCCCCAGTGGTGTCTGGGGGGTAGTGGACCGGCCCGCTGTTTGAAAACTTTGAGGACCCCTGATGTATCTCATCTCAATTTTTTTTGTCATTGTTGCCTTGAATTAGGTAGTATGGATAAAAGGTCATGGACACAAGAGAATTGTCGTCTTAAAGAATGACATGAAGAGTAAGTACTCCCAACTCCTTTTGAGTGGACCCCGTGTCCTTGCACTGGGATGATTTGCTGAGAAGGAGCATTGCCAACCCCGTTCTGCTCTCTTGTAGCTCGTTTTAGCTCACCCAGTCTTCCTCTTGCTGACGAGGACCCTGGAAACCAGCTCGCTGGCAGTGACGGACAGGCCACAGAGACGGCGACAGCAAGGGTCTCCTTGGAACTCAAACTGGAACCCTCTGATGCTGGTAATGAATTGTTCACCAGTGGGCCGCCGATACATCAGCTGAAAGTCAAGCCAGGACTTTCTGTACAGATCTGTCTGTCCATGTATAGCATTGTATGCCAAAGTTGCAGTGAATCTTGGTGGAAGCCTACAATTGAAGACATAGGATGAGGTGTAGAAATTGATTGGTGCTGCCGTTGCCTTTATTTTGACTGCAGATTAAAGCTTGGTTGTCCACCATTCGGCACTTAGCTTGATGATGCCTTGGGTTCTAGTATCTTTTGTTCTGTCTGCATTCTTTAATTTTTGTAAGGAATTTTTTAAGATTGTTCCAATATAATTTTATTGAACCTGTACCACAGGTATGTCCAAACTTCGGCCCTCCTGATGTTTTGGACCGCAACTCCCAGAATTCTAATCTTAGATTGCCATTGACAAAGGACTATGGTAGTTGCAGTCCAAAACATCTGGAGGGCCAAAGTTTGGACATGCCTGATGTACCACCTTGGGGTCTCTTGATATGAGGTGGATCCTCCAGTGAGTTACCGTTTCAATTCAGCTCACAAGGGGACAGTGGAGTAGTGAACCTCGTCCATTCCTCCAGAGCGGTTTCTCATCTTCAGCCTAGACCTTGTTTGCATTTTTTTGGCACAATGAATCACAAAACTCATCTATTCAAGCGATTTTTGAAGGAATGCACAATCAGACTAAAATGTAATTAGTTTGCCTATGCTCATATGTGTAGTTAGAACATTTGATGTTGTACTGGTCTTTCTTTTTAGAATCTGTTTCTAATGGGTCCATACAATGTCCCAAGATGTTAGATAGATGATTTCTCCATTTAAATCGCAAAACTCAGTTGCATACAATGGGCATTCAACAGGAAGACAAAGACATGATGAGATTAACTAACAGAATATATTTAGAAGGAAGGTGTTAAGGTAGTGAATTATTCAGAAAAAAAAGTTTTCTTCTGGAGGAGATAAAACCTGTTCATGCTTTATCTCTCCTTTTGACTCCCACAGTAGGAATGTGTTTGGATGTTTTGGTTATGTCCATTTCCGGCAGACTGCGTTGGCCTGACACTTGTAACAAGTCACAGTGGTTCCATTAATGCTCACGTTGGAGCTTTAGCTGCTGCTGCTTTAAAAAAAAAATCTTTCTGAGTAAGCTTCAACTAGCCAGGGTACAGTACATAGAGATGGGCACATATCTTTGTTCAGAGGTCCATGCCAGTTCATATCCATGGCACCCCCCCAGCCTCCATAGCCTATAATGCAGTGGTTTCCAACCTGGGGGTCAGGAGCCCTTTGGGGGGGTCGAATGACCATTTCACAGGGGTCGACATGAGCCAGTGAAGAAAAAGGCACAAATAGCTTGGGTCTGGAGGAGGAGGGGAAAGGGGGCGGGACTTGAAGGTGAACATGATATTCTTATAAGATGAGGGGGCAATAGGTCTAAAATGCCTAAGAACAAGATGTCTGTGAAGATTCTCAGTCATCCAGGTATGTTTATCTGGAAGTTGAGTCATGGCAACTGGGCTTATTTTCTTGGGAGATTGAAACTTTTCGCTGCTTATCCATCAGTTTGAGGAAAGCTAGTTGCGAGTCCTCCATTTGATAGTTCACTTTGACCTCCTGTCACCCTGGTCTGAAATGAACCCGTTGACGAAGCTGCTTGGAAGAGCTGCAAAACGTTTCAGTCTCTTTCTCTTTCAAAAAAAGAAGTCCAGTTGCCATGTCTCAACTTCCAGATGCCTAAGAACAAGTACCGCAGTGCTTTTCAAGCGTGTGATGGAGAACGTTTGTCTTAAGATGAAGGTTGCAAGCCATAGTAACACAAAGATACCTCTGAAAATGATGTTCTAGGTCGCAGTTCGTGCAGTGCTCTTTTAAGGGGGTTGCTTTATAGGTCCTTTCTTTTATTTTTCTTGCAGTTTCTAATCAAACGGAGCAAGAACTGCTTTGCCTCACAAATACATCACCTGTTGATCTCTTGTGTGAACCCGTCCCGTCCTGCCTGCCGTCCCCACAGCTGAGGCCCGACCCGGTTGTTCTTCAGTCTGCAGACCTCATTCAGTTCGAAGAACATCCACCAGCTGTTTCTGGTAAAAAAATAATAATAATACAGTAATAACCACAGCCTAAATAAACTAATCTCAAGCAGGACTTCTGTCCGCCAACTGCTTTTTTTTTTTTTAGAAGCTGTGTTTCATTTCATGATTTGTCCATAAAATCAAAACTGCCCTTGAGTGTGTGGGCTGCAGTCCAAAAGGGATTATGCCAAATTGAACATATTAGTCTTTGCATTGCCCTAAAGCTATTAAAAACCCTTAAATTTTTTAATACAAGTGGGAGGAAAGTAAAAACTCCAGAGGCTTGAAGTGTTTACTACAGAATGAGGAGGAAGAGTTCAATTTGCCACTTTAAACTGTAGGTAGCTCAATATGTTGTTGTGAATATTTCTCTGTATGGAAATAATACAGATGTACTATGTCAGGGACACTCAAGCCATTTTCCCCCAATGGTTTATTCATTTTCTTCTTGCAAGGTTGATTTTTTTTTAAAATAGCAGTTTGAAAAACTGGTTTTCAGCTGTAGCTGGAAGTGTGTGGCACATACTTCTGCCTCACTCGTTCTGTTCAGCATTTAGAGAACGAGGTGAGATTTTGTTTTTCTCTCCAAACAAATTCCTCAGAAAAACCCGTTAGAGAGTTTTGCTAACAAGAGAGTCAAATCATGAGAGTTCCTTTCCTTTCCTTATGTTGGTGAGCTAAAATGAGGGAGTGGTATGACAACCCCTTTTGGAAACGAAATGCCTCTGTGTCTTATGGAAATGTACTGTCTATACTTGAATATAAGCCTAGTTTTTCAGCCCTAATTTTGGGCTGGAAAAAAGGGGCCCTCAACTTATATTCGGGTCAATACTTTTAGCCACTGAGGCAAGTGCTTGGGTCGGTGGCTAAAAGTCATTTTAAACATTGCGTGCCACTTCTCATGACCCCCCCCCCCCCGCATCACAGGGGAGCGGCGTGCAATGTTTAAAATGACTTTTAGCCACTGACCCAAGCACTTGCCTCAGTGGCTAAAAGTCATTTTAAACATCACACACCATTCCCCCAGCTCACAAAGGAGGAGCTGCCAGGCCCTGCTGCATTTCCCACCCTAGGCTTATACTCGAGTCAATACGTTTCCCCAGTTTTGGGGGGTTAAATTAGGGGCCTCGACTTACACTCGGGTTGACTTATACTCGAGTACATACGGGTATTTCTCCATGAGTAGTTTCCGAAGCACTTTGGCGATACTTAACAACAGTACTTCAAAGGGAGTACAGAGATGCCTCGAATTACGAATGCCTCGAAGCACGAAAAATTTGAATTATGAAGGGAAATTGGTCAGTAGAGGGAAAATTTTAGTTACGAAAATTTAGCCTTCCCCCCCCCCCCTCGAGTTACGTGGTGCCTTGCTGGGCTGAAGCTGCTGGCAGTGGGCGGGGGGTCAAGTAACCCCTTGTCATCTCAGCCCCTTGTTGGGTCGGGGCAGGCAAATTTCATCTTTTATACTTGTTTAAATGTCTCTGTGACAATCATGTACAGTAACCCCCTGCCGATCGCGGGGGTTAGGGACCCACCCCACCCATGATCGATGAAAATCCGAGATATGCGGAAGCGGGGGGCGGGGGGGGCAATTGCACGTGCCGCTTGCATTTGTAAAGGCACTTCCCGCCGCAGAGCCCAGCGCTGGGGCTCCGCAGCCAGAAGCGCCTTTGCAATCGCACGCCGCTTGCCCGGACCTCCTAGGAGGCGCGGGTGGGCAGTGTGCGATCCCCCCTCCCTCAAGCCCTTTCCTGGTACCGTGGTACCGCGATATAGCGGTACCGCGGTACCGGAACCGCGAAAGGGCGGGGGACCACTGTATATGCTGATATTATTTGAGTTTTATTTCATTTTACTAGACTTACATGATTATGTCGTGTACAGTGATACCTCTGATAACGAATTTAATTGGTTCCCAGGGGCAATTTGTTATCAGAAAAACCTCTGTTATCAGAGACACAGTTTCCCATTGAATTGAATAGGAAACCAATTAATTCATTCCGGAGGTCCAAAAAAGGTTAAAAACTCTGGGGGGGTTTTCCAGACCTCTTTATAAATTGCACTTTAAAGGCTTGCAGTGCTGGAACACACACACCCCAGAACAACCCCCTGCAGTGCAATGCAAACATGGACAAAAGAAACCAGCAAGACTACCCCAGCCTTTTCCCACCAAAATGCAATGGAAAGCAGTTCAAAGATCAATAAAACCAAGCTCCAAAAAAACCCACCACCGTTCCCACCAAACACAGGGGGGGTGGGGAGCCAGCACATTCCTCTGCAAACCCCAACTTATCTCAGCACTCGTTTTAAACTTGAAAGGAATGCAAACACAAAAAAGCCAGAACCTTTGTGTGCAAACCTCCACTCAGCTCACTACTCAGAATGGGAAGGAATGTGTGTTGTGTGTTCTGCTTATATACCACCCCATACCACTTCAAGTCTCTGGGCGGTTTACAGTTTTAATTACAGTATGCAGGCTACACATTCCCCCCCCCCCAGCAAGCTGGGTACTCATTTTACTGACCTCGGAAGGATGGAACCCCAGGCCGTGAGCACAGTTTTTCCTGCAGTACAGGTATTTAACCATTGTGCCACGGGGCTCCTTATAATGCAAACAGAAACAAGCCAGCACGCTCCCCTGCAAACTCCAGCTCATCTCAGCACTCATTTTAAACTTGAAAGGAATGCAAACTGAAAAATGCCAGGACCCTCTTGTGCAAACCTCAGCTCAGCTCAGCACTCAGAATGGAAAGGAATGCAAACAGAAACAAGCCAGCACGCTCTGCAAATCCCAGATCAGATCAGCACTCCGTTATAAAATGGAAAGGAATAGAAATGGACAGGAAAAAGCAAGGAAACCTCAGCTTTCTACCTTTCAAAGTTCAAAAGGTCCAAATCCTTCCACAAAACATGTCCTGAATGACTCCAAAACACCATGAAAAATGCTCTAACTCCTCCCACTCCTCCACAAACTACGTACGGGATTGCAGTGCATCCTGGCTACACTTTTCTTAAAGGCATGATAAAACATTTGTTATACGAGGCAGCCCATAGGTAATATTCATTATCTGAGGCAGCCCTAGATTTAGAAATTTCTATTCATTATCGGAAAAATTTGTTATCAGGGGTATTCGTTATCTGAGGTATTACTGTTATTTTGTTTTTGTTTTTTGTAACTTTTTGTATTTTGTTAATTTGTTAACCTCCCAGAATGGCCATTGCTGCCACGTGGGGGTATAAAAACCTAACAAATTAATAAAATTTTACACACATACACACACAGATTAGGACCCCGGTATCCGCTGGGGATCGGTTCCAGGCCTTCCCATGGATATCAAAAACCGCAGATAAGAAAGAATGCAAAAATGCCCCAAAACTGCTGTTTTTGTGACAGTAGCTTGCTTTACGGCTGCTGTTTGTGATAGTAGCTTGCTTTGCGGCGGCTCAATTATGTTTTTAATTTTTTCCTCTGCCAACCATGGATAACTGAATCAGTGGTTAATGAATCAGTGGATACGAGGGTCGTACTCTGTGTGTATGTAGATAGGTAGGTAGGTAGGTAGGTAGGTAAGTAGGTGGGTAGATAGATCACATTCATGTACATTCTACTAACGCATAGCACTTAGGAGCACATCTGTTCACAAAGTTTCAGTGTCTCCGTTCTCATAGCAGGAATAGGTTGTAAGAATGAATGCACTTTTAAAAAAACCAGCTGCCTTGTTTCCTTTTAGAAATGATGACTTTCCCTGAAGAAAAGGAGAAGGCTGCAGGTCCTGCAGAACAAGGCGGTCTCCAGGCATCATCTGAGGCTCTAGGCAGTGCCTCCGCCTCCCTCCACCCTTCCTCTGAATCCCAGTCAAGCAAAGAAGCCATGGAGAGCCCTGCGAAAAAGCAGCATAAAAACAGAGTAAAATTGGCAGCAAACTTTTCACTTGCACCTGTAACCAAGCTTTAAACCCTCTTGTGGTGTCAAAAGCAGCACATTGATAGATTGCACAGTAAACAAAGCTATTGGCTACCCTTTATATTCTTAATCACAGATTCGGAGCTGGGGAAGGTCACTTGTGTTCTGTTCTCTTTGTCATGGTTGACTACTTCTGTGAGGATGTTGTTCAATTTACACTGAAATTCAGCTGAGCAGGTGTTTTTATTTGTACTTCAAGCATACGTCGGGGAATAATCTTTTACCTTGTTTTCCTTCTGTTGAATGTCAGCAAAAAGCTACTGATAAGCCTTGGTTTAGCCCAGGATGGATGTTAAGTTTTGGAATAGCCTCGTGTAAGTGATATAATCCTTCGTATACCGTACAAATCTATAGACTACAGTATTTCTTACTTACTTTTTCAGAGTGTAATAATCCTGTGTGCAAAAGAGTCTTTTGGGAACTTTTAAACATGATTGGTAGATGGGCATGAAACCTGCAGTGAGGTCTTGGAGATGAATTGGCAAGACCACAACTGAGGTGTTTTGGATGACTTGTAATTGACTTTAGAAGATGACTGTTACAGTGTTTTTTTTTTTAATTATGAAGGCCATTTTAAGTGCCTTCTGTCATCATCCAGTCCCGCTAAGGAATATGGTAGGAAGTTGAGGATATTTTAAGCTTCCCTTTTACGAGTGCTCCAAGTTAACACTGATCTAGATGAAGAAAGAGGTTTTGATGTCAATGATGTTTGAAGTGAACTACGCGATGCTTTTGGTTGCATCTGCTGATGAGTCTACTGGCAGCACTGGATACTTTGGAAATATGCATGTAAGTGCATAAATTATGAATTGCAGTGAGAGGTTACCGGAGCTTTTAAGATGGAAGGCCATGCTGCCACTCCACTTGCATAGAAATGTGAGCAGTACATGGAATTCCCCAAGGTTATGGTGTTTAACCTTGTTTTCTAACTTTTTAAATGTGTAATAAATGGGAAGCTTAATACGAGTCTATTGTTTTTAACTGTGTCTAGTTTTTATTCTGACCTTTACATCTAGCGTTCAGTGCTGCTCTTCTCTGTCTGTGGGTTTTTCTTTCTTTCTTCCAGTTCCTATAGTGGCATTTCTGTTGGCTTTTACGAGACCAGCCTTGGCTGAAGGAGACAGGCCAGTGGAGTTCTTTTCTACTTTCTTTTGGAAAGTTCAAACATCTTCTAAAGCTTTATTACCCCTGTTGGGTAAACTTGGCATTTACAATGGGTTGTATTTGCCAGGCTAGGATTCTTTATTGCTCATCAAAAGGATAGAACCTATATACCAAAGGTTTCCACTGGCTGAAGAGTCGTGACTGGGGTTTTTGCAGCCATTATATTTCGTAATGTCTCAGAGAGACTGAAAAGCAGGCTTGGGTTTCACAGCCAGCAGCTGGGGAAAAAATGCCACTTGATGGCTATAGGCAGCTTTTAAAGAATATATTAAAATGGATTTTGTTTAAAAATGCTTTTAAACAAAACTAGATATTAAGCAGAGTTGCATTATAGCCATTGTGGATGTAGAGAAACACTGGAAGTTTTTTTCTGAGCTCATGGCAAGGCACAGAGCACGTTTCCTGTCCGTACATTTCCTCTACAGACATATAGTTTATTAGAATTGATTTTTAAATTTTTTTAAAAAAAATCACTTCCTAAATATATTTGCCGAGAGTTTTTTCGCCCATTTTCCTATGTATAAGCTGCATAACATAGAGACCTGATCAACGTGTCTTTAACATGCATTGTGCAGAAAGAGTCGTCATTTTGTGCTGCAATTGCAAGTCATCTAAAATAATGCACTAGAACTCAGTTTTGATGGAAGCTACAGAAGGAGGTGTACAGGACATACTGGATACCTAAAATACAGATGTGGTTATGCCTTTTGTAAAGAATGAGGAATCCTTCTGGTTTCATGCACGTTTTTGACCGAAATTGCTGTTTGAAAGTTATTAGAATGCCACTTGGGGAAGTTTATTTTTGTTTCCTAGCGTGAGACCATCTTAAGTCAATTTTTCTTTTTACAGAAAGGCTTGAAGAAATAATGTGCTGTAACTGATTTGAAAAGTGAATCACGACAAATGAGATTCTTTAATTTAGACATTACTTATTTTTTATTTCTTGGCTACTTAATAAAGTATCACTGAAGCCCTTGACTTCTGAACGCTCCAGATGGGATGGGATAGGAGACACCACTCATCTTTTCCCCTAATTATCTCATTCATTTGGACACATCTGTGGTTCAAATGCTGTTTTGTGTGTTGGGACCAAACAGTTGTCAATAAAATTTTCAAGCAAGCATGTAAACAACTTCTGTTGGGTGGTTTTTTTTTCCTCCACACGCTAATAAGAATGAAGGCATGCATAAAACTTAAGAGTCTGTTTTTTTTCTATTTATGTAGTAAAAGCCATATATTTATTTATGAAAGATGAACAATAACTCTTCCCCTGGTAAGATTGTCTTTACGGTTTCTCTTACACTAAGCATTCCAGGCAAAAATTAAAGAAAAACAAAACAAAAGAGACAAACATGTGGCACCTTAAAGACTTTCATATTTTAATGTGACGTTTCATGCACATGTGCACTTCTTCAGACATATAGCAGCAGAATGAGGTGTGAGATACTGTATAATGTGAGATATATATTTCATAACAGATATTGATAGGCCGTAGTCTATATAGCCATTGGCTGTAGCATGTTGACTTCTTTATGGCTTATGAGAGGGAACGCAAGTTTTAAAGAGAACAAATGTAGGCAATTTTCCATTGGCACAAAAGAGGACACAGGGGCTGAAATCCAGTGGTGCATTGCAACTAGAATAGGAATCATTATGGGCACCTCCATACCATTTATTGCTTTAGAACAGCCCATAAAAGTATGGGTTTTTTGTTTGGGTTTCTTTTTTCCTTTTGCATGTTAAGTTTCTGCAAAGGCTGCAGGTTGGCAACAGATGGGCTAAATCCATTGGTTGGCAGACGCACCCTTCCTCCCTCTTTCTGACGGCCCAATGGGCTGCCAAGGAAGAGAGACATTACTCTTACCAGAGGTCAACTAGGCTTGCTTGTGGTGGCCACCTGAAATTGAGCAAAGGTCCATGGCTTGCCCACCTCTGTTCTAAAACAGCACTTCTCAACCTGAAGCCCTCTTCTGTATGTTTTGGACTTCATCACCCAAAGGCCCAAGGAAGGGGCAAGGATTCTCAAACTTGCAATGCAAAACAAGTGGAAGGTCAAAGGTTCAGGACCCCAACATGTGTAATCCTGGGGCATTTTAGATCACTCTAGATCTGTGGTTCTCAACCTGTGGGTCCCCAGATGTTCCTGGGCTGCAACTCCCAAAAGCCTTCACCACTTGCTGTGCTGGAAGGGGCTTTTGGGAGTTGCAATCCAGGAACATCTGGGGACCCAAAGGTTCAAAACCACTGCTCTAGACGCTCCTCAGCTGGTTGAGTTATCCAGCCCCACATGCTGGATTCAAAATACAGTTTTCTGACTTACTGCCATTCTTTCTCAAATCCAGGGTTCCTCTTCCAATATCTTCTTATTCTTAGCTCTAGTCCAGTGGTTCTCAACCTGTGGGTCCCCAGATGTTCCTGGACTGCAACTCCCAGAAGTCTTTGTCACTAGATGAGCTGGCCAGGATTTTTGGGAGTTGTAGTCCAGGAACATCTAGGGACCCACAGGTTGAGAACCACTGCTCTAGTCCTTATCATTTCTGCAGGGATGGGCACTCAAGTCATGGAACTTGCTGTCAGATTTAAGTTGCACTGCTGTCACCACTCAAGCTCTCCCCACACACACACACACACACACAAATTAGGGATGGGCTCTTCATTTCGGAAGCTACTGGTTCCACCTGGTGTTCAGAAGCCTCCGAAACACAATTCGGCCTTTCCCTTACCTTGTTCTGCGCCTGCACGGGGCTGAGCTTCAACAAGGAAAAAGCCTCCAGTGTCACTATTCCTTCTGCCACTGTAGCATACCGAACATGTTGCCAGATCCAGCAGTGAGCTCCTGCTTCAGTGTGACGTTTCCTGTGATCTGGGCAGGTGACTCTCTCCTCAATTCAAGCTTTCCCATAGTGCAGGGCATGAGTAAAGTGGATAGAGGGAAGCTCTTCTCCCTCTTACAAAATACCAGAACTAGGCGACATACATTCAAATTGAGGGCTGGGAGAGTAAGAACAGACAAAAGAAAATATTTTTTCACCCAGTGCAGTGTTAGTCTTTGGAACTCCCTGCCATAGGATGTGGTGATGGCATCTGGCCTGGATGCCTTCAAAAGGGGATTGGACCGATTCCTGGAGGAAAAGTCCATCACAGGTTACAAACTGTGATGGAGATGTGGAATCTCCAGGCTTAAAACCGGGGTACTTCAGGGGCCAGATGCAGGGGAGTGGTATCAGGAGACAGATATCTAGTCTCGTGCACTCCCAAACGCATCTGGTGGGGCCACTGTGAGATACAGGAAGCTGGACTAGATGGGCCTTTGGCCTGATCCAGCATGGCTCTTCTTATGTTCTTATGACTTTGATGATGATAAAATGTGATAACCCCAAGCGTCACTGCACACGAAGAGCAAGGTCATCCACACTCTTGTATTTCTGATCACCACGTATAGGCATGAAAGCTGGACCGCTAAGAAAACTTGCCAGGAACAGGTGCTGGAGGAGAGCCTTGCTGATATCCAGAATTGCCAGAGAGAGAAACAAGTGGGTCCGAGATCAAATCAAGCTGGAGGCAAAGAGGCTCAAATCGAGGCTGATTTGGGGCAGATCATCAGAAGGCACGATAGTGCTGGGAAAGGTGGAGGGCAGTTGGAAAAGAGGAAGATCAAATAGGGTTGATGACCTAAAGCAGACCTGCACAACATGGCGACCGCGGATGACCTATAGCCGGCAGGACCATTAGACGTACCTCACCAGGTCCCCGCCAGTCTTCTGATCCACCGCCAGCGGCAGCATGTTCAGAGGGAAAATTTTTTTTTGCCTGCCTGCCTGCCCACCTGGACATTTGGTCCAGATTTGTTCCCTTCCCTTACTTTCCTGCTGCCATGCCCCACCCCCACCCCTTGCTCAGTACCTCCATCAGAGTCTCTGCTTTCCTAATCCAGAGCACCGGCGAAGCGCCGCTTCCTTGAGCTGCTGGCCGGGTGGCGCACCTGCACGCTTCTGGAAGTAGACTATGGGGACATTTGGCCGCTTAAAGCAGATCGCGGGCTGTTCAAAGTTGGACAGCCCTGCCCTAAAGGAAGTCACAAGTTTACGTTTCCAAGACCTGAGCAGGTTAGTTGAGGACGGGACATGTTGGTGATCATTCATTCATCAAGTAGCCAGGTACCATCCAGAATTTTGAGGACAAAGAGCAGTTACAAATGTGACTGGTAGGGAATAAATGACTCATTCCTTTCTCCTTTTCTGACTGAAGTGTGTAAGCAAGGCCAGCCCTCCCATTAGGCAAAGTGGGACCACTCCTCCAGCTGACCAATGGTAAGGGATAACATCCTGTTCCTTACTCCTGGAGAGCTCTGTCCCGGGCTCTCCAGGGAAGTCTGATCTCTCCAGGGAAGATGGAATGCTGTTCCCATTGACCTTGTTGGATTGAGTGGTGGGTAAAATGCCCTCTTACCTTCCACCTCAGCCAGTGAATTGCCTTGGACTTTCTGTGAAGAAATGGGTCACTGACTTCACTTCCATGTAGTCCACCATGCGAAGGTGTTGTAGGTTAGCCACTGGAACTTTTCTCTCCATGCTGCAATAGGTGCATCATCTATGAGAATGTTGCTACGGATGCTGAATCCCTACCACGTCTGTCTTGTTTCTGTGCCCAAGACCAATGTATTATGGACTCTTGATTGCATTGTTTTACTGTAATCGTTCATAGCTGATGTGTACCATGGCTGGTCATCATCAGTTACTAACAGTTAATGGCATTCCTTGCAGCAAAACGATTCTGTGACCTGTTTGGAAGCAGGGGCCTACAGAGACTTATACTGATCGTCGGGCCCTTTGCCTCAGTGTTTGATCAGTATTTGAAGCCTCTGGGGGTTTCAGGTAAGATTCATTCCCAGCCCTTCCCAAAAACCTATAGCATTCTGTGGGGTAACGCGTTCAAGTGGCAACCAGGTTGGTGTCACTTCCTTTAAAAAGAATATTTAAAAAGAATATTTGAAAGGATGTCATATTGAAGAGGGAGCAGATTTGTTTTCCATGGCTTCAGAGACTAGGACACGGGACAATGGTTTCAAACTACAGGAAAAGAGATTCCATTTGAACATTAGGAAGAACTTCATGACAGTAAGAGTTATTTGGCAGTGGAATATGCTGCCGCGGAGGGTGGTTGAGTCTCCTTCTTTGGAGGTTTTTAAACAGAGGCTGGATGGCCATCTGTCGGAAATATTGTGATGGGGGTTCCTGCATGGCAGGGGGTTGGACTAGATGGCCCTTGAGGTCTCTTCCAACTCTATGATTCTATGATTTATTGATTTATTGTTGTTAACATCTACAGTAGTTTTATTTTGTCTTCCTAGAAAGCTTGGACATAATAACATGGCCACCTCTTCTACAACCATACTGTATAGAACTGTACTGATTCTATACAGTATGACCCCCTTGTCCACTGAACCATTAACCGCTGATTCACTTATTGCCGAATTGAGGGGGGAAATATTTTAAAAATAATTCAGTAGCCGCGAAGCAGTCTGCTGTCGCAAACAGTAGCCATAAAGCAGGCTGCTTTTGCAAACAGTAGCCGTAAAGCAGGATATTGTCGCAAATAGTAGCAGCAAAGCCAGCAGCGCCAAGGAGGGAAGAAAACAAAGGAAAACTTAGTGATGCCGAGCCCTCGTTGCCACTGCCACCCCCACAGGCTGGCCACCGGGCCCAGCAGCGGAGAGTACAGCTGGCAGGCGGCAACAAGGAGGGAAGGGTGGAAAATCTTACTGATGCCGAGCATTCCTTGCCGCTGCCGCCAGAACTACCAAAGCTTTCACCCTGGCACCCCACCACTCTTGCCCCAACCATTATCCTCAGATAAGAGTGTTTGCTTTTATCCGTTGATTTTACTATCCTCAGGGGGTCCTGGAACCGATCCCCTGTGGATACGGCAGTCGTACTGTCGTTTGGATGCGTACCAGGGTAGTAGGAGGCTACCTTATACTCATCCAAACTGTTGGTCCTTCTAGCCTGGGAATGGTGTAGCACAACCAAGGCTATAGAAGGCCAGAACACAGGAGAGGGTGGTGGTGTCGTTTTCCCTGCTCCTACATGAGGTTATCTGCAATTTGGATAGCCAGGGAGCAAAACAGAGATGGCTGATTTTTCCCCCGGAACAGTGTACTGTTGTGAGGGGTCCCTGTTATTTTGCAGTGTATTTGGAGGCGGCTTGGTCTTGAATTGGCAGTTAAGACCCATTCGTATGTCGAAAATGAAGACAGCAGGAATTAGTTTGTGATTATACGGGTCTCTGTGTATGTGCACTTTATATAGGAGCCTGACTGTGGGGACTGTCGCAGTAACGTCAAAAGACACATTGCGCCACTGGAGCCCAGCTCCACCTGCTTTGACTGGCAGTGTCGCTCCAAGGTTGGGGGGGGACATCTTTTCTCTCTTCTCTGGGTCGGGATCCTTCTAACTGGGAACACAAGGGAATAAACATGGTAATTTCAGGAAGCAAAGGACTGAGACATGGCAAAGTTTAGACCAGCACTGCCAGAATTCCTCTCCCATCATGGCCACTTTGCTTTTAGGTTGGGAGATGATCTTGTGGAGTAACCATCACCTTAGATCTGCAGAGTTAGAAAGGAGATTCTGCAGGTTGCAATGGGAACAGCTCTGCGAGGCTCTGCACCTCACTTGTCCTATTTCTGACATTGCTAGCAGTCTGTTCCCCAGGCAAATCCTTAACAGCATCTGACCCTCCAGATGTTTTGGACCATAATTCCCAGAGTCCTTTGTCATTGGCAGTCTATGCTTAGAATTCTGGGAGTTGTGGTTCAAAACATCAGGAGGGCCAAAGTTTGGACCTGCCTGGCACCATCCCCATGGAATGGAAGCCGTATTAAATTGCATTTAACAGCTGGTGCAGGAGCATTTACCCATCATAAGTAGCTGAAATAAGAATTATTGTATGACTTGTTGGAAAAGCTGACCTTTCTTTAATATTTAGTTTAGATCAGCGGTGTCCAAACTTTGGCCCTCCAGATGTTTTGGACCACAACTCCCACAGTCCTTTGCCATTGGAAATACAGGCTTGGAATTCTGGGAGTTGTGGCCCAAAACATCAGGAGGGCCGAAGTTTGGACATGCCTGGTTTAGATGATGAACAAATATTTTTTCCTCTTCCCTCTGCTCTCCCCCCCCCCCACCACCGCTTCCCCAGAATCTCTGTAACATGTTGCAGTTTTACACAAAGAATTTGGAAAAGTTGGATTATAGCTCCCAAGAAATTCCCCAAGAAGCATGGCCCAGGGGAGGGGGGGTCTGGGAAATCCTATAAAAAAGTAATTATGGTTTCCTATTAAATACACTACACTACTTGGGTATGCAATACTGTAGGACTGCAGTGTCTGTGGGAGATAAGTTCCAAACACCCCCAACCAGTGAATGACAAAAACTATATCTATGGAAACTCTAGTCCAGTGGTGGTGAACCTTTGGCACTCCAGAAGGTTTGGACCACAACTCCCAGAATTCCAAGCCTGTATTGCCAGTGACAAAGAACTGTGGGAGTTGTGGTCCAAAACATCTGGAGTGCCAAAGGTTCCCCACCACTGCTCTAGTCTACATAGCAGTGGTGTACAGTACGTTCAGCACTCCAGATGTTTTGGACCACAACTCCCAGAATTCTGTGGCTTAATTGCCAATGACTCTAGCTCTTGGGCATTCCTGGCAATGCACCTTGGGAACATGAATTCCTGGGGTTTTTACTTTAATATTTACAGGCAGCAGAGAAGTGAAACTGTCAGTGCTGTTTCCGCTGATATGGTGATCATATTGCATTAAGCTTTAATTATTTATTTAGAAAGACCAATGCATCTCTCTCTTTTTTGCTGTTATAAAATAATCAGACTTGGACATTGGATAAGCAATATAGATTGAGGTTTGGATGCAGCAATGGTCTACATTCCGTCTTGTATCTTTATTATTATTATAATAATATACATGGTTGTCCTTTCTTATTTTTTATTTATTTATAAAGTATGTACACCCTTCATCTCTTAATACTCATGATAAATCTGCGTTCATGGTCCCGCATCTACAGTGGAGGAGTGACATAAATACCTTGCTAGATTGATTAGAAAGGGTGCACCAGCGACAGACTGGAAACCATTTTTCAGACCACAACTCTCAAATTCATACAGTCGACAGTGGATTATGCCAGTGGATTATTGAAGTTGTAGTCCAGAAAGTGTACTTTCTGAAGCTCTGATTACAAGGCGTTTCCGTGGTGGGCCAAAGGTTGAGCAGTCTTCCGGACCCTAAATGTTTATCACCATACAAAGCAAATGAGTGACCAAGAGACCAGTTTACAAATAGATAAGCCACTTCCATCAGGCTCATGGTGAAATTCACAGAAGATAATTGACTGACCATCAAAAGCCACTAAAACGCTTTTTAAAATAAAAATAACCACCGACCCACAGGACATTTTGTTTTTGTTCCCTCTGTGCCAAAATCCTGTTGGTCACCACCAGTGACCGAAAAAAAAATCACATTACAGAAAACTTTGTAGGCAGCTTCCACTACGTTATTAGCTGCGTTGTTCTATTTACAATATTTATTAATGAATCCTTTTGTGGCGAAAAGTAACCACCACGCCGCGTTTTTCGGCCCACAGGTTGAATGGTGCCTACCGAGGGGGAAAGTGTGGAATGAATCTTATACACAGAGACTATTAAAACTGCTATTCTACAAGTTACTGTATATACTCGAGTATAAGCCTAGTTTTTCAGCCCTAATTTTGGGCTGAAAAAAGGGGTCCTCGGCTTATATGTGGGTCATTACTTTTAGCCACTGAGGCAAGTTTGGGTCAGTGGCTAAAAGTCATTTTAAACATTGTGCGCCACTTCTCCTGAAACCCCCCCATGTTTAAAATGACTTTTTAAAAGGTCATTTTAAAACAATGTTTAAAATGACTTTTAGCCACCAACTCAAGCACTTGCCTCAGTGGCTAAAAGTCATTTTAAACATCACAAACACACCCAACTCACAAAGGAGGAGTTGCCAGGCCCTGCTGCATTTCCCACCCTAGGCTTATACTTGAGTCAATAAATTTTCCCAGGTTTTGGGGTTTAAATTAGGGGCTCTGGCTTATACTCGGGTTGACTTATACTTGAGTATATACGGTACTTGGTATGATCCTTCCTCGTTCCCAGCCAGTATAAAGGGAGGGGGACATTGTCTTCTTGATATGTGTATCTTACGTAAGGATTTTAAAAAACACACACACACTTGATTGTTACTTGGCGAGCTATTTCTCTTGTGTATAATGCAGGCATGTCCAAACTTTGGCCCTCCAGATGTTTTGACCACAACTCCCACAGTCCTTTGCCACTGGAAATACAGGCTTGGAATTCTGGGAGCTGTGGTCCAAAACATCAGGAGGGCCGAAGTTTGGACATGCCTGGTATAATGTTCCCCTTTTTTCTTGCCCCCTCTCCTTTGTTCTCTGGATATAGTTATATATTTAGATATACACTCCTTGTCTTAACCTAGGCATGCTCGCTGACTAATCCATGCAACAGTGAAGAGGTCACCAAGTGGAACATTCAGCACTACAACAGTTACTGTAAGAAACAGTACAGAAAACTCCACTATCAAGATACTGGGGTGCTTTGCGTCCTCCCCCCACACCCAGCTACAGTTTTCCATCTCTTGGGTTCACCAGTGGGAAAAGGCAGTGTTGTCCAAGAGGTTGGGGCTACATGATGACACACTGGGTCGTCCCACAGCAATCTTTCAGGAGAGCGACGCCTGTCTTGGCAATGGTGGGCTTGTTTGGAGGAAGCGGTGGAGGCTCGGCTTTCTTCTCTGCCGGCGTACCTGTCAGGGTCAGAAAGGGGAAGGGGGGGTGAATGCTGAGAAGCTGCTTCACATCTGGGCAGGTCTGGGCATCGTCATGCCGAAAGCGACACTGCTGAATCCACATGCAGCCCCTGCCGGCTGGTTTGGCCCCCACCCTACGCACTTCCTCTCCCAAGCTGCTAGGGAAACAACCATGCTTTCTTGAAATCTGGCAGGGTTGAAAAACGGAGCTTCCCTTCCTTCCACCAAGGGCAGGCACAGTCATTTGGCAGGCTTACATCATGCAACAGGACAACCAGGAAACCTGGCTCGCCAGAGAGCACCGCGGGAAATGCTGTTGAACTTGTAGGGCAGCCTAGGTCAGGGGTGGCGAACCTTCGGCACGCCAGATGTTTGGGACCACAACCCCCACTGTCCTTTGCCATTGGCAATACAGGCTTGGAATTCTGGGAGCTGTGATCCAAAACATCTGCAGTGCTTGAAGGTTCACCACCCCTGGCCTAGGTAGATATAGGACCTTTCACAGCTGCCTCGAGTAAAAGTAACAGAGGTGGGGAGGGGCAGCTCATGGTGTATCCTTGCATCTCAATGCCATATGCACTTCAGGTAAGCCAATCTGGTGCAGCTCGTTGAAAAAGGCTGGGGGAGTGGAGGGGGGATCTGCCCTTTCCCATGTCTGTCTCCTCTCACGGGATGAAGATTTCAATTTATGCAATGCATCAGCACTGCCCCAATTGGTTGATAGATAGATAGATAGACAGATGGATAGGTAAGTAGGTAGACAGAAAGACAGACAGACAGACAGACAGAGAGACAGATAGATAGATAGATAGATAGATAGATAGATAGATAGATAGATGATAGATAGATAGATAGATAGATAGATAGATAGATAGATAGATAGATAGATATACAGTGGTACCTTGTATAAAGGAATTAATTCGTTCCAAATGAAATTCTGTTAAGCAAATTTTCCTTTATGCAAATTTCCCATGGGAATGCATTGAAAACGGAGTGATCCCTAATTGCGACCATTTTTATGTTGTATGGATTCGCCCTATAGGCGATTCTGTAGTTTTCTGCTTCTCCCTGCTCTGTAGAGGATCAGTTTTTATGTTTACAGGAGCTTTAAAAAATCTTCCTCCTGTCTTTTCCTACTTCTGGGAGGCAGTTTCAATTTTTAAAAAATCTTTTTTCTAAAGTGGTAGAGCACATAAGTGCTGTCTTAACATGGATGGTTTTGTTGTTGTTTTAATGTACTTCCTCCGTCCCTCCAGAGACGTAAGAGGAAGTGTTTCCAAACCAGACAAGAGGCCAGGTTAGAAAGGTACATTATTTGGAACATTTTGAAAACTTACTGGTTGGTGATCTTATGACATTATCCAAGGGTTTCAATTTAATCCTGAGGAAATCAGCCATCTCCTTGTCCTCCTCCCTCTCTCTGGGTATAAGAAAAACAGAAAGAAACAGATCTTCAGAACACACACAATGAGTTTACAGAACTCAAAGTGCAATTTGTAGTCAATAAAGCAAAGCAAAGTGTTTTGCTTATACATAGACCCATAGTGCTTAAAACACTCTCTGGGCAGCTTACAATTTTTTTAATGCAGGCTATACATAGCCCTCACCCCCCAGCACGCTGGATACTCATTTTACTGACCTTGGAAGGATAGAAGGCTGAGTAAGCCATGAGCCAGTTACCTGGGATTGAACCCCAAGCTGTGAGCACAGTTACAGCTGCACTACAGCAGTTTAACCACTGTGCCACAAGGCTCTTGCGATATCCAAGATTAAATACATTTGTGCCATTAAGAGCCCTGCTAAAACATGCCACAAATATGCTCCAAACGAAAGGCAAAGAATGAGGGATGGGCAAGAGTAAATATATCAGATTAAAATTACACAAGGATGTCAAGGAGAAAGAGAGAAATTAATTAGCGTGTTGTTAGTCTGTGGAACTCCCTGCCACAGGATGTGGTGATGGCATCTGGCCTGGCTGCCTTCAAAGGGGGATTGGACAGATTCCTGGAGGAAAAGTCCATCACAGGTTACAAACAGTGGTACCTCTACTTACGGGTGGCTCTACTTATAAGCAGTTTGACTTAGGAGCGGAAGACTATTGGCGTTTTAACTGCTGCCTTACAAATTTTAGATGTGGTCTGCTCTACTTACAATTTAAAAAAAGGTTTTTATTATTATTATTATTATTTTTGATACGGCTGCTCTACTGCAAGTTGGTTGACTTATGACCATGCATTCGGAACGGATTAAACTCGTAAGGAGAGGTACCACTGTATATAGGAGAGACATTTCCACTTTCCAGAATATACAAAGGCTTAGGTGGAAATCACCAAAGGAGAGTGTCATGGGGAACTGCAGAGGGCTGGATTGTGAGCCTGAGAAGGCTGGGTTTGGCCTGAGGGCCCCTGGTGGCCTCCTCCTCTTGTTCAGGTTTCTCTTTGGGTTTTTGGCCATAGGACGGCATCTTGGTAACCTCAGAGATGCAGCATAAGTGGGGAGGGGGAATCATTCGGCTGACCTGATTTTGCAATCTAAACATGTTGACATACGAGCATAAGAACATAAGAACATAAGAAGAGCCATGCTGGATCAGGCCAAAGGCCCATCTAGTCTAGCTTCCTGTATCTCACAGTGGCCCTACCAAATGCCTCTGGGAGTGCATGAGACTAGATATCTGTCTTCTAATACCTCTCCCTTGCATCTGGCCCTTGAAGTACCCTGGTTTTAAGCCTGGAGATTACACATCTCCATCATAGTGAGGTATTTAAGGACTAGTTTTACCAGCTCCCCACACTCTCTACATGGGGTTGCCCTTGACTCTTATTCAGAGACTTCAGCAGGTGCAAAATGCTGTGGCCAGACTGGTGGTTGGTGTGGGTCGATCTGACCACATCACCCCAGTTCTGGCCCGCTTGCATTGGCTACCCGTTGCGTCCCGAATGAGCCTAGAATAAGATTCAAGGTCTTGGTTTTGGTTTACAAAACCATCCACGGCTTGGGACCTGAATACCTGGCAGGATCTTCCAGAGATCAGCTGAGGCCCGACCTACCAGAATGTCGCAGGCACTCTCACTTCGGGTGGCCACGCCCAGGGAGGCTAGGAAACCGGCAACCCACAACTGAGCTTTCTCTGTGGCTGGCCCTTTGCTTTGAAACCATCTCCCGAGTGAGTTGCGCCTTGCACAGTCCCTGCCAGCCTTTAAAAAAGCCTTGAAGACCTGGCTTTTTCATGAGGCATATGGCAACCTTAATTAGCTTTTTTTTCCTATTCCGCCATCTTGCCAGATATCTCTTTTAATTTTTTTTGCTTCCGTATTAGTATATTTTATTAGTTATTTTATTCTACAAATTTCTCTTTTCTGTTTTAGTATTTTTCTTTCTTTTTTGTTATATTGTGGTCATTTATTGTTTGTTCGTTGATGTTGTTAACCGCCCGAAGTTCCTTTGGAAGACGGGTGGTATATAAATACATAAATAAAATAAATAAATAAACCCGGGGAGCATTCATGGGCAACTGGGGATTTGAAACCAAGTCTCCTAAGTCCTAGCCCATTGCTCTGTCCACTAGACCACACTGGGTGCCCAACATAAGTACCCTCTTGTATAATTACACTATGGACAATTTGAACATTTGAACATTAGGAAGAACTTCATGACAGTTAGAGCTGTTTGGCAGTGGAATATGCTGCCACGGAGGGTGGTGGAGTCTCCTTCTTTGGAGGTTTTTAATCAGAGGCTGGATGGCTATCCGCCAGAAATACTGTGATGGGGGTTCCTGCATGGCAGGGGGTTGGACTAGATGGCCGTTGAGGTCTCTTCCAACTCTATGAGTCTATTTCAAAAAAATAAAAACAACCTTGCTGTGCCTTGGAATCAGACTATTCTTTCCACTAAGGAACTGGTAGCCCTCCTCAAGCTGTTAAATGCCAGCTTACATTAACCTCCCCACCGTGGCAACGGCTCACCCGAGTTCCTTCACTCTTTTTTGTCCCTCCACAACACAATATTTCACCTTAATCTCTCCACTTCTGCATCATCCACAAGAAAGTCCCGTTTTTGCACCAGCTTGTGAATCCTCTGGATCAATTCGTCCTCCCGTTGTTTCTGTAGCTTCGTCTTATCCTTCTCTGCTCGAAAGATAAAACAAAACAGGCGATGGGGCTTATGGATGATAGATTCATTTCACCCAACTGGAGTTCACACTGCATGCGCTTCACAACTTCCCTGGAAGGCCGACATTTTGCTTGTTGTCTTGCCAGGGTTGACCTAAATATTTTTATGGTTTGAGATAACAGACAAGAGCAACCCAAACCTCCAAAATGGCACAGCAACTGAACTTTAATTGGACACGTGGATGTAGGAGTGAATTCCTAAGTCTCATAGAATGCCCAAAGGAGAATCCAGAAATTCAGCTGTGCTGCTCTCTATCAAGTAACCATTTCTAGTGTTTCTCCTCTCCAAGCTGATGGGTCTTAATTAACAGGAATGGGGTTTCAAGTTGGAGGACTCAGTATCAAGTTAGACTTGTGCCTTGAATCAAACTCAACTTGGGATTTATTCCCAGTAACTCAGACTTGACTTGTGACTCAGAACTCACCCACATTCCTGTTAATTACCCATTGAAGACCAAGGCACATACAAAAATTAATACCCAGGAGAGCAACAATATATTGTTGATGGATGAATCTAAAGAAAAAGCCCCTAGAGTCCAATCTTGCACGCCCACTAGGGTGCTGATTCTCTCCCCCTGATACATATACAGTGGAACCTTGACTTACGTCATTAATCCGTTCCAGAGGTTTAGACATAACTCAAACTCAAAGTCAATAAACTTTTCCCATAGAAAGTGGGGGAAAGTGGATTAATCCGTTCCAGATAATGAAAAAGACCCCCGAAAACAGCAATTTAACACAAATTTGACTGGGATAGGAGATTCCTTCCGGAGATGTAAATGAAATGTCTCTTCAAAGAGAGGAGGAGGCAGTGGAATTATAGTCCACAAGTTATATGCCTCCACTTTTTGATGTTCATAGCAACAATGTTAACATTTAAGTTTTAAAGATTTTTAACCTGATGTTCCAAGTTCTGAACAACCCTATGCTTACCATTAGAGTCCCACAACAGTACAGCTCCCCAACTAAAATGCTTCCATTGTGGACCAGAATTCTGCAGGCAGATTTTTTACAAGACTGAGCCGACTGTCTAACCAGTGAGGCCAGCCCCGAGCCCCCGGCCCTTCTTCTCCTCCGGTGACAGCAGCGGCTTCGGCGAGGCCGAGGACCAGCTCCAGGTGCTCTGAGCTGGCCTCGCCGAAGCCGCCACTACCGGAGGAGAGAAAGAAGGCAGGAGCAGTTTAGAGGCGGCAGCCGCGATGCTGGATCGTGGCTGCCACCCGATTCCGGGGCCTTGTGCCGGGGCTCCGAGCTGTAAGTCAGAGCCTGCAACTCAAGTCAAACAGGCCCCTTCTTGCTGCAAGTCAAATATGCTGCAAGTCAAGCAGCATGTAAGTCAAGGTTCCACTGTATTTATTTTATTTTATTTTGTTTGTACAGTTTACATGCTGCGCACTACCCAAAGGTCTCTGGGCGGCTTACAATTAAAATGAGCAGTTAAAACAGCTAAAACATTAAAAAGGCAATGGACAATTAAAACCAATAAAAACATTTAAACACAAAACACTAAAATTGCCACCAGGACCCACAATCTATGTTATGTCAGTAAAAAACTAACAGCCAAAATGTCAACAGTGTTGGCGCCAGGCAGATGTCACTTGCGAGGGCATTCCATAACCTGGCGGCAGCTCACTAAAAGGTTCACCATCACTGCCCTAGACCGACAAGCCATCCCTTTCACCTCCTAGAGCAGGGGTCCTCAAAATTTTCAAACAGCGGGCCGGTCCACCACCACCCAGACACCACTGGGGGCCGGATCACAGTCCAAAAGCAGCTGCGGAGGCTGGCTTGCTCACAAAACAGGGGGTAGGTGGGGGGTTGAAATTGGTCCCAGGGGCCAGATTCAGGACCTTGGGGGGCTGCATCCGGCCCCGGGGCCTTAGGTTGACCCCTGTCCTAGAGGGATGGTTCTTTCAGGAGTTTCAGAGAGGGTAGCCGTGTTAGTCTTTTCAAGAATTTCAGGCAAAAATCAAAGAAAAACCTCTCTGATCTGATCTGATCTGGTTTCTGTCACTTGAGGAATTTACTTCCCATATTTAAACATAAACAGAGGTTGGTGTGAGCCATAAAACCATAAAACTATACATTAGGAAGAACTTCATGACAGGTAGAGCTGTTCGGCAGTGGAATATGCTGCCACGGAGGGTGGTTGATTCTCCTTCTTTGGAGGTTTTTAAGCAGAGGCTAGATAACCATCTGTCGGAAATACTGTCATGGGGGTTCCTGCATGGTAGGGGGTTGGACTGGATGGCCCTCTAGGTCTCTTCCAACTCTATGATTCTATGATTCTATGATACAGCTCTAACTCAGTCTTCTCACCATTTAATGTTCTCACCATTTCTACTAACTCTCCCTCCTCTTCTCCCCCCTCCTCCCTCCCTTCCCCTATCTACCCCCTCAACTCTATATGCTACAGCCAATGATATCTAGGCTACAGTCAATGAATATCTGGTATGAAATGTATATCTCATCTCATATTATATCTCACACCTCATTCTGCTGCTATATATGTCTGAAGAAGTGCACATGTGCACGAAATGTTACATTAAAATATGAAAGTTAGTCTTTAAGGTGCCACATGTTTGTGTCTTTTGTTTTGTTTTGTTTTGTTTTTCTTTGATTTCTGCCTGAAATTCTTTCAGGAGGGCTCCCTGGCTAGATCTTAATTGCCGGGTAGGTTCATATGGAAGGAGGCGGTCCCTCAGGTATCTAGGTCCCTAAGCCATTTAGGGCTTTATATGCCAAAACAAGCACTTTGAATTGGGCTCGGGCAACAACCGGTAAGCAATGCATAACCAATGTTATGTTGTACATATACCATTCTTTACAAACTAAAAGTACTAGCGCTCCCCTCATACTGGGATGCTGCTTATGACCAAGGCAACGCGGGTCCATGTCCATTGTGTGAAGTGGATGATGTTTTTCTCTCCAGTAAATGGAGAGGAGGGAGTCTAGATCAGTGGTTCTCAACCTGTGGGTCCCCAGGTGTTCCCGGACTGCAACTCCCAGAAGTCTTCATCATTAGCTGAGCTGGCCAGGATTTCTGGGAGTTGCGGTCCAGGAACATCTGGGGACTCACAAGTTGAAAACCACTGGTCTAGATCCTCTTCGGGGATAAATCAAGTCAAGTCTAGAACACCTTGGAGTTATAACAGTCAGACTCACTACAAACTGAAAAAGCCAGTACTGTATGTTTGATATAATTAACAGTTTAAGACACGTCTAAATAATTCAGATATTTGAAGGCATTTTTTATTAATAACTTTTATCTTTTTGACATCGCCCGTGGTACTTTTTAGACATTCAGGCAATTAATCTGCCTTGTCTTCACAAACGAGAGGTTAGTATTTTGTGGATGCCACAGTTAAGGAGCAACGAACCCCTGTCACTCTTAGACTAGAAGGAAAAATAATTGGTCCCATGAGAACTATAAATTATTTTTAGGTGTACAGTAGAAGGTGGCAAATAATACAAGGCAAAGCTGTTTTATTCGGCAATTTGGGAAATACAGTAGTTTGAGAATAAATTGGGGAAAACAGGTCACTTCCTGGGAGTGTAGATTATCCCAGATTTGCAGAACTAATATAATTGTTTTGGAAACCAGTCATTATCAGAGATGTTGTCAAGGGTGAGCATTGGTGGGCAATTCCCATCAGTCATTATGAAGTAGGTTTTGAGTGGCTTTTGCTTGTTTGTACCCACTGCCTGAACTTCTGTGTGTGGGGGGGGGATGATAGAGATGGGAGTTTGCATGGAGTTCAGTTAGTCAGCTATAGCAACTATGGGGCCATGCAGAACGGAGGACCTGGCCCCATGTGACATTTTTAAAATGCCACTTCTCTGTTGACACTGATTTTGTTTTTGTTTTTGAAATGCATGGATAATTCGCATAGGTACACACGCAAAATTACCTGGGATGGCTACTAAGTTTTGTAGCTCTTTCTTGAGGCTCATGATGTCTTTGCACAACTGAATGTCATCCATCCTACAGGACAGAACAGGGAGGAAGAAGAGAAGGAAAGATCATAACCTACGTTCGTTACATCCGTGTCTGAAAACCATTCCTTCTGAGTCATCAGGACATTCTGATGACAACAGATGTGAAAGTTGAGAAATGAAAAAAAAATTAATTAACAGTCTGTAAATGTTGATTCCCTCGCCAGGGAACCAACATTAAATAAATGTCTGGTTATGAGCAAATAGCATTTCTCTGCTCCCTTCATGTACATTGTGAGAAATGAGATTCATATCAGGAGGAGGGTTGACAACGATTACCACATTCTTCGTGTCTCCCTAGATGCCCTGAGCACATCCGATCTCGCCTGGTTTCAGAAGCTAAGCAGGGTTGGCCCTGGTTAGTACTTGGATGGGCTAACACCAGGGAATACCAGGGGCTGTAGGTGCCTGGAGTAGGAACTGGAGTAGGAACTGGCAAACCACTCCAGTGTTCCTGCCAAGAAAACTCCATGGACATGGAGTCACGAAGAGTCGGTCATGACTGTAACGATGCAACACACACGCACACACCACATTCATCGGAAGATGATTGGCCTGGAGGAGAAAGAACGTGAGTAATGGGGGTGGGGTGGGTTTTCGTTTTCGTTCGTTTCGTTACCATTTTGTTACCATTTACTTCATTTTTTAAAAATTTTTAAGGATTTTAAGCAATTCACTCATATTGCAGTAACGGAAACGAAACGCACGACAAAATTTCCGGTGTTTCTGTTCGTTTCGTTTCATTTTAGAGATAAAATTCGTTTGTCGTTTCATTACGTAACGAAACGAAAAAATGAAAACGGAAACAAAAATTTGTTCGTTTCGTGCCCATCTCTACTTGGTAGGCAGAAACCAGAGTTGGTGAGGCAGAGGGATTACCGCAAGGCATCTGGCCTAGAAAAACCTTCCTGGTGGCTCAACAACCTGTTGGTATTTCTTGTTTGCGAGGTTATGCAGCCCACTGGATGGGTCTTCATTCCTTGGCAGAGACACACAGGTCCCACACAGAGCATGGGGAAGCTGCTTTCCACCCCCCCCCACTATAGATCGCATACTCCCCCAGCCACGACATCCAGTGGGAGGAATCTGAGAGTTGTAAGCCAAACTGTGACTGCTTCACAAACGATGGTCCCGCATCCTTGCTTGAAAATTTGCTTTTTTTAGACTCTGAGTGGCAGGAGAGAGAAGGGTAAGTGGGCCTGTGGTGGGCATCGATGGCTTTTTTGGTGCCCCTTATGAAACCTTTGAGCAGATGCATTTCTCCTCTCACTATTTAATTCACTCACAGCACCGGCACTTGTTTTATGGCCTCTTGCTAAACGTGCCCTTTCAAAAGACAAAGATCCTACAGTCCAGATTCAACAGATATCCCCTTTGTGCTCATTACCATTCACACTGGTTGAAAAACAGCACTGACGATGGCTTTGTGCTCAGGTACAAAGTGGTTAAGTGATGGGGGGAAAGGAGTCAGCGCCTGGGAGTCAGCTTCTAGTGTGGTCACTTTGTGAATGGCAGTGAGCACAAGAGGCTATCCTGTAGACCACCTTGAGCGCTGCCATTCATGTCATCAACATTCTGGCTGCCCTTTTACTCTCTGAAGCTCGGCATCCTTTTTCCTGTTGGCAGCATTTCCTTGCTTTTTTTTGAATTATGGGCAGAGAAGCACAATATGCCACATCCTTAAACTGGAAGTTTTTGGAAGAACTGCATTTCATTACCAGCTTTGATATATATGCTTAAATTAACTGGTGGCTACGGAAATGGCAGAAGAGCAATATATATATTGCTAGCTGCAACGCTGTACTTTCTGTTCAATTGTCAGTACAGGCTCTTCTGAATTTTCCATTGGCACCAATTAATTCAAGTCAGTGTAGGCAAGACTTTTAACGCATGATTCTATGTCACATTTTTCAGATAATCTTTTCTGAACATTCCCTGTTCTCCCCCCCCCCCCAACCTGCCCCTACCTTCTTTTCTGGAATTTAGGTCATCTGCATCACCAGCAACAAAAAAAGCATTATAGGTTTATATACCTTTAAATATTGTGATAGTTTCAAAACCAATGTGACCTCTCTTTTAAGCTGGAGTGGCTGACACAGAGAAGACATGGGACAGCCAAATATTTTTGTGCAAATTCTGCCCAGGAAGTGTTCAAGCCAATGCAAGCTGCCGTTAAGTATCCCTTGGTCACCCCCAGTTAAGTTGCTGAGGTCAAAGGTCGGCAGCTAGCCCAAATATTTACCCAACCTGCTGGAGCTCATTTTTTCCTGGTCATAACCACAACTAGAAGATGAGTAAACAAGAGGAAAGTTAGAATGGTGTTTTGGGATTTGAAATCCCAGAATTCCCTGGACAGCACAACCAAGCACTTCTAGATTCATAGTTTTAAAAAGTAATTTCTTCCCCGACTCTGATATCCTTTAGACCAAGATGGCAAGTGTGGCCCCTACAGAGCCCCCAGTTCCCATAATGGTTGTCTTGGATACAGCCAGAAGACTATATAAAGCCCAGAACCATGTTATCTCCTCTAGAAAAAACTAAGGATGTCTGGCCTAACAGATATTGCTCTCCAAGGAAAAGAGGACAGCTTTCTTTCAATTCCATATCAAGATGCCAACTGGCCTGGTGGCCAGGTCTTACTCCATCACTTGTGTTGGGGTAGTGTCCTCCACCAAACCTGAGGGGAGCAGAATGGTTTTGGAGGACTGGGTAGATTAGTGAGGTTTATTTTCTCTATGAGAGAGGAATAATGGCTTCAGTCATGAAGAACAACCTGGGAATCTGCTGCTGTTGCTGACATCCACCCAGCATCTTTTTCCTGAGATGAGGTGCCTTACTTGCCCTATCAATCGCTAGTCCTGAAATCAAACAACAATGCAGATCATAATCATATAATAGGAGATATGTAATTGGAAGGATGTCATCCACTATTTTTAAATGGTGAGGATTAGGGATAGGCACCTTACAAAAATGGCATGCTGTTTTGTCGTTTTGTAAGCTTACGAAACCTTATGAAATGAAATGAAACTACAAACAGCATGTGAACAAGAAATGAAACAAAACACAATTTGTTGTTTTGGAAATGAAACAATTCATCCTAGCCCCTTGATCCAGCCCTCTTGAGAACAGGAGGTTTATTTTTAAAGTGTTTGATTTGTTTTCCTTTCTTCCCCTGCCTCAGCTGTTGAGATAGCCTTTCTCTGATCTTTATCTGCCTGAAACTAGCTAGGAGCTGAGTTGTCCCCTTGGCTGTTGCTGCAAGTTGATTTAAACTGATTGTTTCCCTTTCCTTTTTAAGTAGGACTGTGGAGATTAATTTTTAAATCTTTTCTTTCCTTCCCTTGCCGCGCAGTGGACTAGCTGTGTTTATCTCCCCAATCTCTCCATGCAGCAGCTAGTTATTAGGGTTCTAGCTTGTTTACAGAGGGATCTTTGCTTGAAAGCAAACTGATTGGAAGGTTTGAGGGTGTTTGATTTAAGGCAGTGAGTGGGCTCCCTGCTAAATAAAAAAAAGGAAAGCTCCCCATTATTTAAAGCCTTATGTAGCATTTCATTTCATGATGAAATTTCTTTTTAAAAATCCATCATTAATGAAACAAAACAAAATGAAGAATGAAACGAAATGAAACAAAACACTATAAATCTGTTTTGTGCCCATCTCTAGTCAGGATCCTAGCATTTACCATTGTTAGCTCGCTCGGCAACAGATGGCAGGAGCACTGGAGAAACATTCAATGGGCCATAGTTTGCCCACTGCAGAATAGATAATGCAGGTCAAAGTGGACAGAATAAGACCTAGTGTACCACAGCTTCCTACATTATTTTTTCCAGCTCCGTATCTCCATATTTTTATGAGGTGAAGTATTTTACAACCATGCTGCTGTAGGTTACTGAAACTCTGAGAACCATAGGCCCGAGTAGAGTCCCAACTCATCACATGCTTCTTAATTTCCCTTAATGAACACGTCAGCAACAGGCAAACTCCAGAGTGTTCTGCCTGATCAGCCCAAGACTCAATTGTCTAAAGAGATTTGGCTGAGCAGCAACAACAGCTGGGACCAATGCTGGTTCATTTCCCCCAGAGACTTGTATTGTTCTTCCCATCCAAGTATCGTTTCCATGTGCTCTTGGCTATCAAGGGCATGACGCCCATTTGGCCTCTCAGTAATCTTGACTTCAGTTCCAGAAGTCTCTCACCAGGGATGGGGACTCACGTTGCGCCAGTGAGTCAACTCAAATTCGAATCTTTGACTTATTTTGTTGACAAGAGACCTGTAGTTTATCATCCTCACCACCTATATATCAAAATAAGCCCTTAGTTGTTCAATAAGACTTCTTCCTAACAAATAGGTTTAGAGCTACAGGTGCAGAGATGTTACGGCCAAATTGAACAACCAACAGTGCAATATGCGTGTGTTTGTTCAGAAGCAAATCTCAGTGCATGAAATCGGGGGAGCTCTCAGGTAGGTGTGCATTGAATTGCAGCTGGAGAATGTCCCTTTATTACAGGGGAGATGAATTGTGAGCTATGAAGACAACATCACTTTCAAAATGGTGAGTTTTGTTTACATACTATCTAGTCGGTGGAATTTGTCTCAGGCATCCCATTTTAACCTTGCGTCGTTCACTACCTATCCAATGATAAACAGCACAAAGAGGGCTGGAGGTGTGAATGCGGAGGAAATTAAAAGGGCAAACTGAAGAAACTGAAGGAGAAAAAAATTCAATAAACAAGGGTTGGCAGACAGAGTAGTCCACTGCACCTGTTCGGAGGGCAGAAAAATGTATTGCAAGCCCTTGGTGTTGTTTCGCATACAAAAACGTCAACAGAAAATTTCAAGGGAGAGGGTTTAACTTCAACCCATTGAGTCTTTGTGAAGAGTGATAGCTATGTATTTATTGGCTTGATTACCGGGCATCAGGTGTGCCATTGTTAATACCCTTCATGCACGATGACCGTGCAGTTGCTCCAGGTTATTATCTTGTCATGGCATTTCCAATGAATGCGTTGACAAGACCCTCCATTTCCAACCGTTTTTCATCCATAGAGTAATAAATAGAGGCAGGGACAAATAAAAATGGGGATTCGTTGTGATTTGTTCAGGAAAGCGAGGCTCAAAGAGCAGGCTTTTCAATTTCCCGCAGCCACAACACTGAGGTCTACACTGTCGAGAAAGTCAGGAGGGAGTGGTGGTAGCTTGTGAGCTCATTTGTAGCCCCGGTTAACTCCAGCCACACTACTCTGGCCATCCCAAAAGCAGTGTGGCTGGAGAAGAAACTGGGGCTACAAAGGAGCCCACAAACTGCTGCCTCCCCTTTGCCCAACTCTCTGCACAGAGCCACTCCGAGACCACCAAAATGGCTCTGTGGAGAAAAGCCAGGCGAAGGGGAGGCAGTGGTTTGTGGTCTCCTTTGTAGCCCCAGATTCCTCTCCAGCCGCCACTTTTGGGATGCCCAGATGGGTGTGGCTGGAGAGTAAATGGAGGCTATGAAGGAGCCCACAAGCCGCTGCCTTCCCTTCGGCTGGCTCTCTACATGGAGCACAGGGGCGTGCTTTGAGTGGAGGGGAAAGCGATGTGGCTGTGAGGGGGCCATGTTGCGTGTCCACAGAAAGGGCTCCATGTGCCACTTTTGACACCCATGCCATAGATCCGTCAACAATGCCCTAGACCATGCAGCCTCCCTCCCTTCTTCCCAGTGAACAAAAAGTGATACATGTGGGGAGGCAGTGGGGAGGACATAGAGGAATTCCCTTCCATGATCACCTTCCTCCTAGCTCTTGAGTTGAGAGATAAATAACACATCATGAGGAGAATAGCCCAAGAAATTTTCCAGTCTGTGGCAAAGGCCAAGATGGCACATTGACTTTTGCCATGTGCAAACGCCAAGCTCAAGGGCAGCTGAGTCTTTCTTAACTGCAAGTGATGGCATAGCATCTTCCACTAAACCTGTTCCACAAGCTAGCATTGAGGGTATAAGGCAGTAGTAGTAGTAGATGTGGCTATTTGGGGGTTGGGGTGGGGGGTGGCTTCGAAGGAGGAGCTGCTAGAGGTTCATGCCTTTCCAACAACAATTTTTTGCACCCTCTCCATTCTGCAATCCCACCCTGGTAACGGCTCTGCTTCCTGTCTGATGGTATGGCCAGCTCATTTGCATCCTTGTTTTCCAAGAGGCCCAAGGTACTTACATAAACCTTAGTTCTGATTCTCTTCTGACTAAGACTTCCCGGAGTCTTTGGATCTTGGCCATCTCTAGCTCAATCTCCTCGGGCATCATGGTTGTTTCAGCCATTGAAATGATGTCGAGCTGACCTATGGAGATTTAAAAGAAGACAGAAAATGGGGTTAGCTAAGAATACCAACAACCATGTGCTATCAAGTCAACTCTGACTTATAGTGATCCATTCCAGGGTTTTCCAGGTGGAGAATACCCAGACGTGGTTGGCCATTTCCTTCTGCTGCTTGCCGCACAAACTATCTCTACTCACAGAAGGCACAGTAGGTAATTGAACTTTCTTTTTTTTATTATAATAATTTTATTAATATTCCATCATCTTAACAATTCATATTTCTAAATTAATTTCTACAAACTATTCCATTTGTCTTTCATCATATTGTCTGGGTGCGCTTAACATGGATTACATCATGTCTTAGTACCACCTAATGCATTGTTTCTTCTCTCCAACCAATCATAATTTGCAGGAGAGTTCTTGTCTTCCTTGGAGTTTTCTCCTCTAGTTTTAATCATGACACCTGCACTCTGACTCTAACACAGAGGATTTGTAGTTACGTCACTTAACCTCATATTGACCAGGGGCTTTTCTCTCCATCCTCTAGTCACCGCATACATTTACAAATTTATTTAATTGATTGATTGATTGATTGATTGATTAGACTTATACACCACACCATCTAGCAACAAGGCTGCTCTGGGCGGTGTACAAATAATTCAAAACCCAAACATTAACAGTAAAACTGTGGCTAAAAAAAACAAAATAAACATGAACAAATCAACAATAATGCCATTTAGTTCATTTGCAGATGCCAAATATCTACATGTGTACAGTGAAGGTTTACAGAATGCTGAGAAGTACATTAGTTTGTTAAGCAGTGACTTAGGTCCAGCTACTGTTTCATAAGGGGTAGCATGGAATTTTACCAGGTCATTGTCAGAATAAAATGGGGAAAAGTGGAGTTGTGCAAAGCTGCTGTGTACAATGATACACACAAATGCCACATACACTGCACATCTGGTAATCTTCTCATGAGATGGGTGTTATTGTTTGAAAATTACGCATAACGTCACAGCTTTGAAAGGTTCTGCTTTTGCACCACAGCTCCCATAATCCTCCTCCATCCAGCATTCATTCCTATGGGTGAACTGCTTTCAATGCATTATATGCAAAGAAACAGCACAGGCACCTCCATAAAAAGATTCCTGCAAACAAACGCCAGCTGTTTGCAAAGGCCAGCGTGTTCTCAACATTGCTGTGTTTACGCAGGAAACTCTGGATGGGTTTACTCATTGCCTGTTGACACAGCACGGCACATTTCGCTCAAATAGTAAGTCAAACATCTGACAGTAACTTTTGGCTTTCATCTGAGGCCATTAGAAATGCCTAGGCGCTCACTTAAAAAAAGAAAGCTTAGAATCTAGAGCAGATGGTGAGCCAAAAAGATGGCGCCTCTCAAATCTGAGGAGGGAGCCATGAGCCCAGTTCCTCATTCTTCCAATAAGCCTTTAAAGATAAGCCCTTGGCCGCCATTTTGTGATCTCTGTCTTGCTATGAAAGGATAATCCCAGTGAAAAATACATACTGTAAGTGGGCTAAATGTACTTACTTCCATATGAACCTATCTGGCAATTAAGATCTAGCCAGGGAGCCCTCCCGAAAGAGCCATCCCTCAAGGAGGTGAGAAGGATGGCTTGTAGACATAGGGCCTTCTTGGCAGCTGTCCCCAGGCTATGGAATGCCCTCCTGAGAGAGATCTGCCTGGCGACGTTGATGACATTTTGACGCCAGGTATAAGCTTCTTTAAACAGCCACACTTTCAATAATTTCTTAAAGGCTGCGAGGGAAGGAGTCAGGCGCATCTCGGTGGGCAGTCTATTCCACTTGGATGGGCCAACTACCGAGAAGGACCAATTGCGAGTCGCAACCTTAAGGGCCTCCCTGGGGGTGGCCACCCGAAGCGAGAAGGCCAATGAGGCTCTGGTGGGTCTGGCCAGCTCTGACCTTGGGGAGATACAGTATGCTCTGTCAGATGCTCAGGTCCCAAGCCATGGAGGGTTTTGTAAACCAAAACCAACACCTTGAAACTTATTTGGGAGGCAATGGGTAGCCAGTGCAGGTGAGCCAGAATAGGGGTGATGCAGTCAAACCTGCCCGCACCAACCACCAATCTGGCTGCCGCATTCTGCATGCGCTGCAGTCGCTGAAAAAGGTTCAAGGGAGGCCCCATGTAAAGAGTGTTGCAATAATCTATCCTCGACATGACCAGCGCCTGCACAACTGTCCTCAGGGAGTTTCCATTATGGTATGAGTGAACTGGGCGATGAGCCTAAGCTGGTAAAAAGCCGACAAGGTCACGGCTGCCACCTTGGGTTCCAGGGACAGTTCTGGACCCAGGAGAACACCCAGACTCCTCACTCTTTCAGCCAGCTGGAGGGCGGACCCACCTAGACTGGGAAGAGCGCCACTGTACCCATCCCCCCCCCAAAGAAGAGAACCTCAGTATTTTCAGGGTTGAGCTTAAGCCCATTAGTCCTGGTCTACTCCAGAACTGTAGCCAAGCAGCAATCAAGGGTCTGGATTCTAAAGATATTTAGATGGCACTCAAAGTTGAAAATAAAAAGTCATTTGAAGACAAAATGTAAGTGATACCTGATGGCTGGAAGAAGGTAGAATGTGTACAGTACAGAACTTGGAAATATTATTCCTCTGGTGATGAAGGGGGCAATCGGACAGCAATATAGCATCGCGCCTGATGATGCAGGAAAGGTTGCTGCATTGGGAACAATCTTCCTAGAAGCAACCCTTCCACGTCCACAGCTCCATCCCAAATCCAAAAAAGATGGATCAAAAAGGTCCAGACAGGGGAAACGGCAAGGTCAGACTTGTTCACATCTTGCTGCATGCTGTCTGTTTGCTGGAACCTTGGACCATGCCACAAAATGAGAGCTATATCTCTATCTGATCAAACCCAAAGTGTATGCCACCCAAACTAAATGCACTGCAAGAGCTATGCTTTTGATAACAAAAACAGTGTTGCTTCATTTCCGAGTCCCATAGAGAGAGAATGCAAGTTTACAGGGACCTTGACTGTTAGGAATATCTAAAAGGCCCTCAAAACCTGTAAGAGTGACCCCAAGGTGTTTTCCTGGGTCATCCTTGCACCCATGTACTTTGCCCCGGGAAGCACCCTCGTAACAAAACATAACACAGCAGCAATTTTGATATCTATCTTTTTATACCAAACATTATCTATGTATAGTTCAGTTACTCATCGGCTAGAAGGGAATGAAATAATTATGAAGAATAATTACAGCCATTTTGTTGTGTTCTGCACAGCATCTTTGATGCTGTTTATCACCCTGAGGAAATGAAATGAAAGCTGGCACACAACGCATGAAAACAACAAAGAGGTCCACTGCTCATTTTCTTCTCAGCCTGTCACAAGTCTTTTAAGGCAAGTCTTAAAGATGGTGGAATTTCTTTATATATACAGTAATATCTTGGTTTAAGAGGAACTTGGTTTAAGAGCGTTTCCACAGTTCACATTGCCCCCAATCTTTCCCCTTTGAAGATCTGTGCAAGGACCCTGGTCTCAGAAATCCCGAGATAATCTTTACTGAAAGCACTCAAGACTGGGAGAAACACAACTGCTCTGTGCTTCTGGAATGCAGAAATACTTTGATTATGCCTTACAAAACTGTATGTTAATTCCTTGGAGGCCCATGACAAAATATTGCTTTCTGGAAGACTGCCTTTCCATTACTTCATTTATAGTAAACCTGGGGTTTTTTTACTCTTCAAAAAAAAACCTATCTTTTAACTACTTCTCTGACCTTTCATTCCTGGCCAAACATTTCCTTTCTCAGCCAAAGAAGCTGCAACAATGTATCTACTTTGCAACCCTTTTGCTGGTAAGCCTGTTCCACCCATTCTCCATCCTTTAATCAAGTGGTTCTTTTACCTTTTTAGAAGGCCTTTTTTGAGGATCAGTATTTTAGCCCCTGTAGTCTGGATTCTTTCCAAATAAAAAACGTGGGTAGAGCCAACCAGTTTCTTCCATGGTAAGCAACAGTGGGGTGTTCTCCCCCCAATTTATTTGATCTGTTTAGAATCTGAGGATGTTTAAAGTCACTTGTTTCTGTAAGGAGGAAGATTTATTTTGTTAAAAACAATCATAACTCAAAAGACCGGCACAGAGCAAGAGCAGACTGTCTCTTACATATCAGCCAGTTTTGGTGCTGATCTGACTCCAACTTCATTGTTATGATTGGCATGGGGGTTGCCCCCAATTGTAGAACTACGTTGTAGAATGCTGATAAGCTCTACTGCAAGTAACATAAGTGCACACTTGTGCAGTAATAATCTCCTCAGTCACAGCTATTTGAGCTCACTTTTGCTATCATAGAATCATAGAGTTGGAAGAAACCTCAAGGGCCATCCAGTCCAACCCCCTGCCATGCAGGAACCCCCATCAAAGCATTTCCGACAGATGGCCATCCAGCCTCTGCTTATCTTGGCTCCATTCTACAGATTCTTGGATTTGTGGTTCCCAAGTCCTCCTGGCTTGAGGTTCCGGGCTCTGAAGTCTTAAAAGGTAACATTTCTCAGCCCTACTTAGATTCTGTGTTGGAGCACTCAAGTGCGAGATGTCTCAAGCTCCTGGCTGAGAATTCTTACTGCCTCATACAAGTAAACAACAAAAGGCTGCTGGGGGTGGGGGGGATGGAGCCGTGGCAGCTGAAGCAGAATCCAAGTGGTATTGTGGTGCAGTATAGTTACACCCACAGAATCTTGAATAATCCTGGAAACGGTTCATTAGATCCCCACAGGGTAGATCCAAGACATTTTGCTGCGGGAACTCTGCCTCTTCCCTCTAAAGCAAACTGAAGAGGCAACTGAATTTTGCCTGACCATGGCCACCCCTGGGCAGTGTCTTTCACAGTTCTGAAGGGGACACAAGACAGACGATGTCACACACACTGCTCCGTCCTCTAAGAAAAAGGAATCTCCTGAGGGATCTATGGATGAAGGGCTGCCACCGCCATTTGCCTCCCCTAGCATCTGCTACCTGAGGAGGTTGCATTTTTCATAGAATCATAGAATCATAGAGTTGGAAGATACCTCAAGGGCCATCCAGTCCAACCCCCTGCCATGCAGGAACCCCCATCACAGGACTCCAGAGAGACGGCCATCCAGCCTCCGCTTAAAAACCTCCAAAGAAGGAGACTCCACCACCTTCCGTGGCAGCATATTCCACTGTCGAACAGCTCTAACTGTCATGAAGTTCTTCCAAATGTTTTTTTTTTGGGGGGGGGGTTGTTTTTTATTTTTTTGTTTTTATTTCTATACAGCCTGTCTTCCAATGGAACTCCAGGTGGTTCACAACAAACAAAATGAAACAATAACATCAAATAAATATAATAAAAATAAAAATAATATTAAAAAGCAGCAAAGATGGTGGCAAGTATGTCTCATCTGATGTAAATTTTGCAGTTTATCTCCTATATAAGCATTTAGGGCAAGTAAACTTTTCCCACACTCTGGATATTTGCTATCAGAGAATCATGTTCAAATGGAATCTCTTTTCCTCTAGTCTGAAAACATTGCCCCAAGTCCTAGACTCTGAAGCCATGGAAAACAAACCTGTTTCTTCTTCAATGTGACATCTTTTCAAATATTTAAACAGCTTTCATATCCCATCTCAGCCTTCTTTTTGAAAGGCTAAACATTCCCAGTTCTCTAAGCCATTCCTCATAAGACATTTCTTCCAGACCCTCAATCATCCTGGTCACTTTCCTCTGTACCCGCCTTATACTAGGCCAGGCCCACATATTTATATATATATATATAGTTCAGCATTTTATTCCCTGGCAACTGGTTGAATAGGGAGAGGAGACACAGCTATCACCCCCTTTCAGCAAAAGCACAGTCGCATAGTCGCATAGATGTAAAATGCATCTTTACCAAGTGGCCACCTTTTTAAAGTCAACATGCACAAATGGGGCCTGAGCCAGAATATTCTGCAAAGACTGTAGAAGTTGCTTTTTTTTTTTTTTTTGCTTTCATGCAATTCCCCCATTGTAACAGTAGAATGACACCCTCCCTCTCCTGTTTCCCAGCAACTGGTCTACAGAGACACACTGCCTCTCATACTGGAGATGTCAACTCTTGTCACAACCTCCTCACCCTCAAACCATTTGCTGCAGAGCTGTGGTGAGGATGGAACAGGGGCTGCTTTCTCCGTGGAAGGGTGGCCACTCTTGTATTTGTGGAGAGACGCCTGTGATGTTCCTATGTTATGCTCCCGACCTTTTCACAGGTTATTGGCAAGCACCACCATTAATTCACTCTTCTGCTGACGCCAACTAGATTCTCTAGTAAATTAATGCTTTCTAGACTGATTCAAATTGAATAAAGATAAAGGAAGTTTATTTATAACAAAGTAGAATAAAAGCATAAAAGGTAATTTGTTCAGGTACAAACAAAAGAAGGAATATAGCTTAAATACATTTAGGTTAGGGTACAGATGACACTGGTTATTTGCACACCCTGTTCTTAACTTTATTGGCACTCAACCCTTAAATGTTCTCTCAAAAGTTTCTAAAGTCCTATCTCTTCTCTCTCTGTGTTCCTTATCTGATTCCTCTCTCTGTAAGTCCTTATCTGTTTCTCTCTCAGTCCCTATATGACCAATTCAGTGATGGGCTGAGCCTCAAAACCACTCAGGCCCTCCCCTAAACTCAGCCATTGGTCAACAAACAACAAATCAGCACAGGCACATATCATAAATTATTCATGGCAAAGGGGTAAATGCCACAACACCTATCTGAAAATGGAGGGTGAGCTACGGGTAGAACCTTCACCCTTCCAGCCCTGCTGAAGTGCAAGAACTTGCCCATTGCTGTGGTGCAATGTCCACTCTTTCTGGAGTTGGTTGCCATTATGTGCCCTCTGTATGTTTTATGATGACCCTCAACCCTATGAATGAGCTGTCTCCAAAATATCCTGTCCTCAACAGCCCTGCTCAGTTCTTGCAAAGCCCATAGTTTACTTTGTGGGATGCAGCGGCCAAGAAAGCCAAAGCGGTTCTTGGTTCCATCAACAGAAGCATCATTTCTAGATCAAGGGAAGTGATAGTACCACTCTATTCTGCTCTGGTCAGGCCCCACCTGGAGAACTGTGTCCAGTTCTGTGCGTCTCAATTTAAAAAGGATGTTGACAATCTTGAACGGGTCCAGAGGAGAGCGACCAAGATGACACAAGTGAAAGACGCAGTAGGCTTGGGGAACCTGGAGATTTGCAGAAGTAACAATAACATCTTAAAGATAGACACGATAGAAAGGTACATACAAAAGATTCTGGGGTGAGACAGGGACCGGATTACAGTAGGACCCCCGTATCCACTGATTCATTATCCACTGATTCAGTTATCCACGGTTGGCAGAGGAAAAAATTTAACAATTCAGCAGCCACAAAGCAAGCTGTAAAGCAAGCTGCTGTCACGAAGAGCAGCCGTAAAGCAACCTATTGTCACAAATAGCATCTGTAAAGCAAGCTACTGTCAAAAAGAGCAGCCATAATGCAAGCTACTGTCTCAAAACAGCAGTCATAAAGCAAGCTACTGTCAGGAAACAGCAGTTTTGGGGTGGGGTGGGCAGGCGTTCTCTCTTATCCATGGTTTTCATTATCCACGGGAAGGCCTGGAACCAATCCCCAGTGGATACCGGGGTCCTACTGTGTATCAATGAAGGTAGCAGAGCTTCTTTTAAAAAGGCTTCTTTGAGCTACAGCTGCCAGCCTGAACGGCCACTGGTCAAGCTGCCTTGAGGACTGCTGAAGATGAGGTCTGAATGAGGAACTTTTACAAGCTCTGAAAGGTTGTCCTCGAAACGGCCTGGAAGGGAGGTGATGAATCATCAAGACCAGTATCCAGACTGTGAAATTTAAGCTCCAGGCAGGAGTCCTGGGGTGTGTGATACACTTCCATAGCTCTCCTCCTGGGAATGAGTTTCTCTATTGAGTTTGGACGAGAAAAATTGATTTCCTGCCCTCTTGTCAATGCTTTCCAAAATCTCTCTTTATCTGCTGGCTTTTGCCATTTCCCTCGTGAGAACATTCCGACATGTAATTATTCCTGGCCTGGTGCATTTTGTCAATTTTTAATAACTCTGCTTTGCTAAGTGTTTAATTACCCTGCCTGGTCATATCACACTTCACATCTCTGTTGTCTCACCAAAGAGGGAAAATATTCTACTGTTTTTCATTTTCTGGGAATAAATGACTTTGTTCTAGCACGCACTGACACAAATTTACGTGTTACTTGCAGTAATTACATGTCAGATATTCCAGGGCCTGAAAGGTGATCCACTTGTCTTTGGAGAAAGCATCTCTCTGCTCCTGCTTCTTTTTTCCTCCCAAACTCTGTCCCCAACTGTTCAGGAGGACTAAGGGAGGCCACTGATGGCCTAGTATGCAACATTTGCATATGGAAATGCATTCATTTAGAGGCAGCCCACAAGCTGAATGCAGGGTTGAGGTGAGGAGTGATTACACCTCAAACTTGTTCTCCTGTCTCAAGCTGCCCGAATATTCATGGCTCTGTGGTTAAACGGCTATACTGCAGCTATAACCGTGCTCACGACCTGGGTTTCACTCCCAGGAAGCAGTCTCAAGGTTCACTCAGTCTTCCATCCTCCCATAGTTGGTAAAATGAATACCCATCTTGCTGGAGGGGAGAGGAGGGAGGCAATGTGTAGGCTTCATAATTAACTTGTAAACCTCCCAGAGAGTGCTTTAAGTGCTATGGGAGAGTATATAAGCAGGACACTTTTGCTTTGGCTGGCTAATATGCATAGATGCTAATTTTGAAGCAATTCTGATAATTTAAAGAGAAAGAAGATTACCACCTTTCCAGCCCCTTGAATGAATGAAATCATGCCTTTGTCTTTGTATATAACTCTTGTAACAGGCTTGTTTTCACTTACCGTACCAGACCAAGGGTCATGCCAACCTCTTCCAAAGAACCAGCATTAGTTCAAAATTAGACCTCTGGAAAAGCTAAAGCTTTCTTGTTGCTCTTTCCCTCTCAGGCATCTCTGTGCTGTGCCACCAGCAATTCATAGGGCCCAGCCCAGTTTGAGAATGATTCTGCCTTTCACCCTCCCTTTGTAGTGCCCCTCGCCAGTCGCAGGCTTAACCAACAACCATGTTTGTACATGGAACATCCATTTCAATATTTCTTCCCCACAATGTCCATGTACTGTATTCTGTGACTTCTAAGCCTTGACGCCATATATATAGTTATTCAGTCCTTCAAAATGCAGTAAACCGCCACCTATCGTGGGGGTTAGGGACCCGAATGAACCCATGATAATTGAAAATCTGCAATATGTGGATCCTGGGTCAGGTCAGGACTGGGCAGGCTCTCTGGGGGCTCTTGTACTTACCCCAGACCTGGCGCTGCCTCAAACGGGCCTGCAAGGGGCTTTCTGGACCCTCAAGAGGCCCCAAAAGTGCTTTCTAGTGACCCAGAGGTCACTTCTGGTTTACTGGAAGTCACTTTTGGTTTGCGGGGAAGCACTTTTGGGGCTTCCGACGGGCCCAGGAAGGCCTTTCCTCCTTACCCCAGGGGGCCTTTTTTTCATATACTGTGGACCCGCGATATACTGGGACCGCAGTATATGAACCACAAAAGGGTGGGGGACAACTGTATCTCCAGTTTATGGATGTGGGACATTGTGCTTCTGTATCCACAATCCAAAAAGCTAGGAAATGGCCCCGTGCACAATATCATGGCTGCATTGCCAGGAGGAAAAAAGATGCCAAGATTAATTAAAATTCAATTAATGCAGCGCTTACAGTATGGGCATGCAATGATGCTCTACCACATGTACAAAAGGAGATCTAGCAATTGACGGGCATAATGCCATTGAAGTAACCTGCTTCTAGTCAATAATAGTTAAATTATCTTAACATTTTAATTTGTTTTAAATTTTACCTGCATTTCATATACATCCATAATTTTAAACTGTGCAACACTCTTATAAAGGATGGGCTTTAAAGAAAACCCCGGAGGTTTGTTTCCCCAGAGGCAAATAATTAGTGAGCAAACAAGGCAGCAATGATCATTTCCTACCAATCAGTATGTGATAAAGTGTTCTGCTTATATACCGTCCCATAGGACAAAGACATGGAGTATTCAAACAGATTTTATAGTATTTTTCTAACAGGAAGGTGGGCGTAGCAACCAATCTCACTAATCAGCAAGCTACGTTAGAAGAGGTACAAAATAGGATAGATACAAAAGTCTACCTCCATCTCGTCACAAAGGGTGGAATATTCTGCAATCTCCTTACTGATTATGTAATTACTGATTAAGTAATTAAGGGTTAAGTCATCTTCTCCTTACTGATGCAGGTGGTCTGATTATGTTTGGACCCTTTTGGCAACCTGTCTGTTACCCCATTTGGTACTCTGTACATGGTCTGTGGCTCCATTTTGCAACATTAATTATGTGCAATAAAGTGCAGAAACAACTAGCTGACCCTGTCATGTTGTAAAAGGAGTGTTTAAGACAGCTGGGTCAGTGGTCAGTGTGGAGTGGGTGACGGGTTACAGAATACAGGAAGGAATAAAGAGGCATTGATCAAACAAATATCTCTTGATTAATTTTATCTTTATCAACTCAGATAAAGAAAGACCCTCCAGTTACATTACCTTGACACAGCTGCACAGTCTTTTGCAGCTACGCCTTCTCTTCCCCCCCCTCCACCAAAAAACAACAACTCTACTTAGATTATATTTAAAATATTCATTAATGTAACGTAAAAGATTCATAAACTGCCTTTTCGGAAGAGCACTTGCAAGGCAGAGCACTCCAGAATGGAAAACCAGACAAAAGACCAAAACAACAGATAAACAGAACGTCTGGCCAGTTGAAAGCATACAGTGCCATGTACCTAGTAGCAGCAGCACTCAAATCGTACTTATTAATGTGTGTGTGTGTGTGTGTGTGTGTGTGTGTGTGTGTGTGTGTGTGTGTGTGTGTGTGTGTGTGTGTGTGTGTGTGTGTGTGTGTTGCATCGTTACAGTTGTGACCAACTCTTCCTGACCCCATGTCCATGGAGTTTTCTTGGCAGGAATACTGGAGTGTCTTCTTGCCAGTTCCTACTCCAGGCACCTAAAGCACCTGGTATTCCCTGGTGGTCGCCCATCCAAATACTAACCAGGGCCGACCCTGCTTAGCTTCCAAAATCAGGCGAGATCGGAGGTGCTTAGGGCATCTAGGCAGCTAATGTGCTTATTAATAAACTACCGTAATTCAGAAGAAATGATTAGAAGGGCAATTTCATTGGCTGTTATAATATAACCATCTTACTAACAGACAGTCAGATTTAAAGGAATTGCCCTTGATCTTCTGACAAGACCAAAAGGGAGCAGACAAGAAAAAGAAGAAACAGCATGGCTGGATATGGGGGGTGACAAATAGCACCTTACCATAGTCCCCTCCCCACATCAGTTTAAAAAGCCCCAGCAATGATCTAGTATACCCTGTACTTAGAAGGTCCAAGGGTGGAGATTTTTGAGTAGGAGGAATTATGGCAGCATCTGTGAAGCCCATCCAGTTTCTGCATTGTATGTGAATTTAGCTGTAAGACCCAGAGGACCAAGTGAAAACAGTACTTTAAAAATAAAGCTACAATATACAGTACTGTAGTCCCCACTGTAATCCAAAGTACTCTGCTACAGCTAGGTCTTGAATTGCCGATTAAGATCCATTAGTTTCACAAAAGCCCTGCTCCCCTTGTAGACGAAACCTAGCAGATGTGTTCACCAGATTATAATAATAATAATTTCCTGGCAACTTTCCTATCCTGGTCTTGCTTAGTCGACTTGATGTAAATCACATTTTATTTAGAGCATCTACATTTTCTGAAAAAGCATCTAAAATGTTTTTGCCCTCTTTGGGCCTTTTCACATGACCCCTAAGATCCGATGGCCATTTAAATTCGGACCAGAAATCTTAGGGGTTTGTCGCTCTTCCTGTGTCCCCACCCCTCCGCACTTCCTGGCTGCTGGCTGCGTAAGGGGAGGGAGAAAAAGAGAAAGAAAAGCATGCCGCTCACCTCCATTCTGCCTCTTGGAGCCGGCAACATTCCAGTTTCTGTAAAGTAGCTCTTAAAGGGGCGGGAGCCAAAACAACAACAAACAGAAGCGAGGAGAGCCCCGCACTCACTATCGTTACACCGCATCAAGGAATTTTCACCTCCAAAGAGCAGGTACTTGAAAGGTGCGCTGGGACGCGCTAAAGTGGGTGTGGTCGCACCTAATTTCCTGTAAACTCCGGAGCTGGTGGGGAAACATTTTTAAGCTCCGGAGCTGGGAACCATTTGCCCCGGAGTTTAGGGGTTGTGTATAAACGCCCTTTGTTTCTCCTCATCCTCTTGATGCCCAATGTTTGAAGATGTTAAAAGAGAACTAGAATTCAACTTAACTCTGAAATAGCTAAGCAAGGAATCAGTCTATCAATGTCAACAACCTAAGGTTTCTATGCAGAAACCACTTCATCCCCTGTAAATAAAAACCAGGTGCCTTGTTTCAGGAACCTGCCCTAAAGAAAGAACCACACTTTAGCAAATCATCCAGAAAACAACACTGACATGGCTTAAGCCTTCCACAAAACATTTTTTTTCAAATGTCCCCCTCCGATTATGAGTTAGTAGAACAAGATTAATTAATCCTTCATTGCTAGTTCTGCAGAACAATTAGTTGATTTTCTTCATAAAATTGGCCTCCCCAAATTGCATCTCTTTCACTTTCTAAATTGTCCATGTTTAACCAAGAGGAAATTAGCACGACGGCAACACTGGCATGACTGTTATTTATACAATTACAGTACAGCAGGACCCCGGTACCCACTGAGGATTGGTTCCATGCCTTCCTGTGGATAATAAAAACTGTGGATAAAAGAGAACACCGGCCAACCCACCCCCAAATTGCTGTTTCCTGACAGTAGCTTGCTTTATGACAGCTGTTTTGAGACAGTAGCTTGGTTTATGGCTGCTATTTGTGACAGTAGCTTGTTTTACAGATGCTATTTGTGACAATAGCTTGCTCCACAGCTGCTATTTTTGACAATAGCTTGCTTTGTGGTCGCTGAATTATTTAATTTTTTTCCTCTGCCAACCGTGGATAACCGAACCAGTGGATAATGAATCAGTGGATATGGGGGTCCTACCGTACTGCTGTTTTGGAAAATGAATAGGTGTTATTTTATAGCTGGTTTCATCCCCTTGAGATTGGTTTATGCGGGTTGTAAATAATGATGCAGGTGTGTACACTTCAGAGGTACAAAGGTAACAACTCTACACAATTGCCAATCTTTTAATATTTCGAAGAAGAATGTCAAAGGCAAACTTTATAAGCCTCCTATCCTCACATCAGATAACACAGTCGATACCAGATAAAGCCGTTTGGATGCCTGATCAAATGATTTCCATGCATACAAAATACCCTAAAACCAGCCTCGTTATTCTGGCATGTGAGGCAGAAAATCTTGCCATATATTATGACACGTCTGTCTTGACCTTAAAAAAAATGTTTCCATGGCAACATAGTGTAAGGATGTGAAGAATCCCCACCAAATTATTCATTCTCACCAAGATAATCCTGACATGCTGAAAGAGTTGACCCTTCCCCACTTAAGTCTCCCCTGCCTTGCACAAGAACAAGACAAGAAGTGCCCCCTTTGAGACCTTTCGGTCGTTTGCCCGCAAAACGCACAACAAAACTAGCGGCTCTTCTCATTGCGAAGCAAAGCGCCCATATGCACGTGCACACACAAACACAGCAAGCATAAAATAACTGCCTTGTTGTTGTTCAACAAGACACAACTCATGTCATGTTTCTAAAAGTGGCGGTGCGGCCCTGGCAGCCGTCAGTGTAGGTGTGGACGGTTCATGCAACTGGTGCAAATTAAACAGCTTGTCGTACTTACAGAAAATTTCTCTCTCTCTCTCTCTCTCTCGCTCGCTCGCTCGCTCACTCGCTTGCTCTCAATCTCTCAATCTCTCTCTCTCTCTCTCTCTCTCTCTCTCTCAATCTCTCTATCTCTCAATCTCTCTCTCAGTCTCTCTCTCAATCTCTCTGTCTCTCAATCTCTCTCTCTCTCAAAATCTCTCTCTCTCAATCTCTCTCAATCTCTCTCTCTCTCAATCTCTCTCTTTCAAAATCTCTCTCAATCTCTCTCTCTCAATCTCTCTGTCTCTCAATCTCTCTCCTATCTCAATCTCTCTCTCAAAATCTCTCTCAGTCTCTCTCAATCTCTTTCTCTCTCAATCTCTCTGTCTCTGTCTCTGTCTCTGTCTCTGTCTCTGTCTCTCTCTCTCTCTCTCTCTCTCTCTCACCCCCCCACCGGTGCCACCACAGTTGCTGAGGTTGCCTCTCAGTGTGGTGTATCTCCCTTGATAGAACGTATCTTGCTGCCACCACCCCACTCCAGGCTAATCAGATACAATCATATAATATTGCCTGAAAATAATAGTCTATGGTATTCTTACTAGTTTAGATATTGTGGAAATTACAACGCCTTGGCTAGCTAGGACTAAACTCTAGCTGTCTACATCTTGAAGCCGAATTCTTAGCCAATCTCTCTCCCATAGCCTTAAGTATAAACTTTTCTTTTTCTTAGCTCTGAGCATCTTTGAGATGTCATGTGAAATAATTGACCAATGGTAGCTGTCCAATCTCCTCTAACCTGTTCTGGCCTATTGCATTCCTTATATAAGCGTTTGGTGAAAAGCTGAAAATGTGCAGTTAATATTGAACCTTATAAATCACACTATGTCCCATCATTCTAATCCCATTACAATCATTGCTCCCATTGTTGTCCTACTCTAACAGTTAAGAAGTTTTTCCTAATATTCAACGGAAATTCGACTTTCTGGAACATAAGCCCATTGTCGTGTGCCTTGTACTCAGGGATGACTGAGGACAGATCCTGGCCCTCCTCTGTATGACAGCCTTTTCAAGTATTTGAAAAGTGCTACCATAGCTCCCCTCGATCTCCTTTTCTCAAGGCTGAACATCCCAGTTTTTTCAGTCCTTCTTTGTAAGACTGAAATATGTTGGTTCCAGTCTGCAAGGAAACTCAAGAGCTGCCCTGGATATGGAACTCTCTGGTGGTCACCCACAGCTCTAGGCAAGCAACCCTCAGCTCTGGACACAGAGCTACCAGAGTATCTTCCAAAGAGGTTGGGAAGATGGGGAGATACAGTCAGATTTTTATTTCTCCCACATTTTAAACCTTTCTGTCCCAAAATATGAACACATTTGTGGATTTCTGTGAAGCCATCTGAAATGACCAGCACGAAATTCTCAGCCCTCAGCACTGGCCAGATTCAATCCACAATTCCCATGTGTTATCTGGCTAAAGGAAGGAGCCTCTCTGAAAAAGACAAAATCCTGTACAAACTTTAAAAAGCAAAGCAAAGTGTTCTGCTTATTATACCGCCCCTTCCACTTCAAATAGTCTCTGGGCGGTTTAGAGTTTAATTACAGTATGTAGGCTACACATCCACCCCCAAGCAAGCTGGGTACTCATTTTACTAACCTCAGAAGGATGGAAGGCTGAGTGAACCTTGAGCCGGCTACCTGGGATTGAACCCCCAGGTCGTGAGCACAGTTTTACTACAGTACCGGCATGTAGCCACTGCGCCATGGGGCTCCTAAAAAGCTAAGCTCTCATAATACGAAGTGTAAACAGGCAGAAATCTGACAGTTTGGGTTTCTCCCATACTTCTTTTTAGGAAGAAATTAGCACATGGAGGGGGGTTCCTTAATATGAACTGGAACTAAATTCTCTTCTACCTCTGGGTAAAACAAAAACTAATTCACGATCTAATGCATTGATGGCGAACCTATGGCACGGGTGCCAAAGTTGGCACTCGGAGCCCTTTCTGTGGGCACCCAACATCGCCCCTTTATAGCCACCTGGATTCAGGTTAAATTGCTGTATTGGCACTTTGCAAAAAAATTAGTGGGTTTAGAATTGCAGTTTGGGCACTCGGTCTCTAAAAGGTTCGCCATCACTGATCTAATGGGAAGAACCGAGAGTCATTTGTTTTTCATCAATAAGGGTTTCCATCTCCTATTATTAATAAAAATTCCTACTTAAAAGAAATAAAGACATATCTGTTGGTAGCAATTGGCTACTTTCCCGGCCTTGGGAATCCTTATCTGTAAAACAGAAGCATTAATTGCTCTGTGGAGGCTCTAGTCTGGACTAAAGGCAAAGACCTTTCACTTCAGGCAAGCGTTCCCCGAATGATGGACTACCATTATGTGTCTTTTATATGGATCTATACGTCCACATAGACTTTGTGTTTCTAATTACTTATAACCTTGTAGCTTTAATGTAATGTTGTCTATTAGTGCTGTAAGATGTCCCTCAATTCCTTGTTCTCAATACTTGAACATGCCTTAATTGTATCGGACTGTATATTATCATGTCTTATTTGTATTGGATTGTATATTGTCCCTCATTACTGTAAGCCGCCTTGGGCTCTTCTCCAAGGAGAAAGGCGGTGTAAAAAATACTATAAAATAAAAATGAATAAAATAAATTACAGATGCATGTATTGTCCTGGTGTGAACCACACAATAACCCTGTGAGGAAGGTTAGACTGTGGGCCTTTTTACATGACCCCTAAGATCCGCTGGCCACTTAAATTCGGACCAGAGATCTTAGGGGGTCGTCCCTCTTCCTCTGTCCCCACCCCCCTCCGCACTTCCTGGTTGCTGGCTGCGTGAGGGAGGGAGAAAAAGAGAAAGAAAAGCATGCCGCTCACCTCGTTCTGCCTCTCGTCTCTGTAAAAGTAGCTCTTAAAGGGCGGGAGCCAAAAAGCAGCAAACAGAAGCGAGGAGAGCCCCGCACTCACTATCGTTGCACCACATCAAAGATTTTTCACCTCCAAAGAGAAGGTAGAAGAAAGGTGCGCTGGGTCACGCTTAGGTGGGTGTGGTCGCACTTAATTGTCTGCAAACTCCGGAGCTGGTGGGGAAACATGTTTAAGCTCCGGAGCTTGCAGCCATTTGCAGTGGAGCTTAGGGGTCGTGTATAAACGCCCTAAGAGAGAGCCACCTAACCAACAACACAGTTGAATACAGTTCTGAAGCCTGGTTTTCCAAAACAGGTTAAATAGTATCTTATTGCTTCCTTTAGGTTTTCACTGTTTTGATGAGGATGATTCCTGAAGCGTTGCTCGCAGACATTCCCTCAGTTCAAATCTTAAACCTCTCTTCTTTTCATTCCGGGCGAAAAAGCCCATAGCTGCTTGCCAAACAGCAGTGACAAAACATGGGATATCACCTTGAAGGCATGCCACACTGTCATAGGTCATTTGCCACAAATCTTTTTTTTTAAATCACACAATGTCAATTTGTTCATGCAGTGATGACTTCAGCTCCATTCTCTGAAGCACGTAGAGTTGTTCGTAAGTCTTTCCCCCACCCCTGACTGAACAAAATCTATCTTTGGTTTCAGGTATAAATTGAGTTTGTCATTCTGGTATATCAATTGCTTTTGTGCCTCAGAGAGAGAGAGAGAGAGAGAGAGAGAGAGAGAGAGAGAGAGAGAGAGAGAGAGAGAGAGAGAGAGAGAGAGAGAGAGAGAGAGAGAAACAGAAAATCACAAACGCCCTATTAGGTGTGAGGTATCTTTGTCACTCAGAATAATTGCAATCAGTCTTTGTCATTCAGAATAATTGGACTGTCATCCTTATGAGACTATACTTGGATGTGCTGTAGAGTGCTGATGTTGGCCGAAATGTTTCCCACCTTTGGCTTGTATTGTGAAGTTTAAATAACACAGACATGCATTCTGATAGTCTGCAAGAGATTGGCTGAAGTCCTAAAAAGCTGCAAACAGGCAGTGGAGACTAGGCAAGGATGAGTAGCACTGCCTCAAGGTATTGTTGAATTGTGGTTCAACTGAGAACCATGACCTGTTGCCCATTAGTTATGCCGGCTATTGGTTGCAGGTGAAGGTGGAGTCCAGTAGTGGCCAAACTTCGGCCCTCTGGATGTTTTGGACCACAACTCCCAGAATGCCAAGCCTGTATTGCCAATGACAAAGGACTGTGGGAGTTGTGGTCCAAAACTTCTGGAGGGGCGAAGTTTGGCCACCACTGGTGGAATCTAATAACATCTGGAGGGCCCCAGGTATATACCCATGTGGAAATTAGGATACATGTGGAACTTAGAATCCATCTTAAAATCAGCCATGTGTGTGTATGGTAAAACGGTTTCGAGCTGTCATGGTCAAATTTTGCACAGAAACAAGGATGGAGAGCCACCTGTGCCTTGTGTCATGAGAAGAGCCTTTCAAGCAGTTGCAGAACTTGGGAGGGGCAAAAAGGGGCATCTGGCCCCAAGCACAGAATCTAAGGGTGCCAAACGGTCCCCGCCCAGCCCGGAGTTGTGAGAAGGTCTACCGCGCTCCCAGGGCCGGTGCAAAGGGCTCCCTGGCCAACATGGCCCATAAGCATCCCACCTCCCCCTTGGCTGGGCTGCTCTGGGAGGCAAGGAAGACTGGCACCCGGGCATCAGAGGCAGAAGCATGGTGACGTAGGGCACGCTGGTGTTCCTTGTGTTGTAGCGCGGGGAGAGCTGGGGCGCATCTGGGAGCTGCAGGGACCTGGGGATGGGTGGGAGGGGAGGAGAAGGCAGCCAGATGGCAGAGGTATGGGCAAGACAGCTGTCCAAGCCATCAGCTTGCAGTGTGTTGGTCCTTTCCCCTGCCATGACGCTTGAGCCCTTTCTCGGCCTCAGCTCCCAGCTCATGGGGAAAGGGGTTGTGAGGAAGAGTAATTTTATTGATTGATTGATTTGATGTATATACCACAACAATCTAGCAAAAAAGCTACTCGGGGTGGTTTACAAACATATACAAAATACAAAAACAGGTTAAACAACTTAAAATAGTAAAAAACTAATCAATCAGACAAAATAATCAAATCATAATAATGAAAAGAACAAATAAGCACATAAGCACAAATACAATAAATCAAAATGGTTTGAAAATTCAAAATATGACTAATAGAAAATTATCATAAGGTTAGAGCCAGTTAAAGGCCGCAGGAGGGATATCTTAGACCTCTTACTTGTCAGTAGAACTTTGACTTATTCGTTATCAGACATATGAGGCAGGAAACACATTGTACAGTATCATTATTTTAGCTACTACTTTTCATATGCCCAGAGGGTGGAATGGCATTCTGGTAGCAGGATCACTCAAGTAATGCAAAGGAAAAACATAATTTATGTACAAGTTAAGACATACCGGGGACATTTGAAATAAGGCTGTCATTCTAAGAAACTTACAGTACTTAAATATTAACTCCATTCAAAAGGATCTTAATAAGAATCATGTAAAAGTACCACCAAGAACAAAGCAAAGCCAAGCCAAGCAAAGTGTTCTGCTTATATACCGCCCCATACTACTACAAGTAGTCTCTGGGCGGTTTACAATTTTTTAATTACAGAGTGCAGGCTACACATTGCCCCCCCCCAGCAAGCTGGGTACTCATTTTACAGACCTCGGAAGGATGGAAGGCTGAGTGAACCTTGAGCCTGCTACTGGGGATTGAACCCAGGTCGTGAGCACAGTTTTACTTGTAGTACAGGCATTTAACCACTGGGCCACGAGTTAGCCCTATCATCAGGCAGAGTTAGACAACTATTTCAGGCAGTCAAGGCTAGGGGACAGCTGTGGCTGCTTCCCACCCATTCGTCCTCACCGGTGGAGACTGGTGACTCACATTTTGGAAGCATGGTGAATCCATGTTGGAATCCACCAAGAACCTATTTGGAAATGGAATTCAGCACCTTGGACAGTGCCTGTCAAGTCCAGCATGAAGCCAAAGCAGATCCACAAGACGCCTGTGAAATTGGACTCACCAGCTGCCATTGGCTTTGAGTCTCTTCTCTTGGTGGACAGAGTTGTGTTTATACATAGGTTGTGTTATTCATCCCCTAAACTCATCTGATTTGCTCATGAATGGTAGAGGAACCTGCCCACAGATATTGGATTTATTTAGCCCTCGCTTAAGACAGCCTTTCAAATAGAGTAGGATGAGCCACTGTCCTTCTCATTCTGTCTTCTCATTCTAGAGTTTCCCTAGCCAGCAGAAGTGAGGTGAAGGTAAGCAACTGAAGGAACAGATGTCTAACAATATCTGGACAGCCACAGTTGCCAGCCCTGGAAATAAGAGGTTCGCTCAAGAGAGAAGACTATCTCGTAACCATGCTTCACCAAGAAAACTGCTCTGTACTTGGCCACCTAACTGCACAGGTCACCAGCTTGGTCAATAACATGATGGTGGACAGCGAACTTTGTTCCTTAGTGATTGAAAAAGAAGAGCAGACAAGTTCTCATATTACCCTTCAATGCAGTTGAAACAAACATTTAAAAAAATACTTGCAAGGAATATTAAAACTACAGCCAGAAACAACTGAATTGATATTAAGTATATGCAAAACAATGAAACAGACCATTAAGTACAACAGTATTTAGTAATACTACAAATTGCCCCGGAGTTGCTAATGAACACCACCAGTAATAGGAGAGAATCATACAATCATACAATCATAGAGTTGGAAGAGACCTCAAGGGCCATCTAGTCCAACCCGCTGCCATGCAGGAACTCCCATCACAGGACTCCGGACAGATGGCCATCCAGGCTCTTCTTAAAAACCTCCAAAGAAGGAGACTCCACCACCCTCCGTGGCAGCATATTCCATTGCCAAACAGCTCTAACTGTCATGAAATTCTTCCTAATGTTTAAATGGAATCTCTTTTGCAGTAGTTTGAGACCACTGCCCCACGTCCTAGTCTCTGAAGCCATGGTAAATAAACCAGTCCCTTCTTCAATGTGACATCATTTCAAATCTTTAAACATAGCTATCATATCCCCTCTCAGCCTTCTTTTTGTGAGGCTAAACATTCTCAGCTCCCTAAGCCGCTCCTTGTAAGACATTTCTTCCAGACCCTCAATAATCTTGGTTGCTCTCCTCTGAACCCGTTCAAGATTATCAACCTCCTTTTTAAATTGAGTCAGAAACATTCTAAAGCTTTTTAGGGGGACAACCATCTGCAAGACAGTTCTGGACTTAGGAGAAATGAACTTATTCATGTTGTGAATAGCCAACTTTGCTGTACTCTTATACATGGGGATGTTTGTTGAGAGGCGGTCCTACTGAGTTTAGTGCCATTGACTAGCCATTCTTTGGCATGCAGCTAGAGTCCCAAATCAGTCACTGGACTCAGTGGTATTTTTGTCTGAGCAGATATGCAGAGGTTCACTCAGTGAGTGTCTCTCGGCTCTGTTTGGAAAAGCAGAGCCAATGAGGGTCTGACTCCGTGCCAAGCACTGCAACAAAACCTACACTGCAATGGAAACAGCATGTGTGGAAAGGTTAGATCAAAGTGCCACCGGCCAATGGTGCTGCTTCAAAAGCCACTCTCGGGGTGCCAAAGTCAAAAGCTGAAACCACCAGCCAGCCGCACAACCACAGCCTAACCATGGGACCAAAGCACTTGGCTGAAGGCTGTAAGCCATGAGATATAGAACATCTGCTTGACCACCTTAAATGATGCCACGCCAACACACTAGACTAGAATGTAAATCCCTTGCCCTGCCATTTCAGGTTTTCTCAGTAAGATCTGTTCAACATCATTCACCCCTGACTTGTAAAGATGGCCACTCGCTTCAGATTCATTTGGCAAAGGATTTGGGACATAGTGTGCTTTTTCAGGAAAGCAGCAGAAAACTGGCTATGATATGAAATCACTAAGTGAAATATTCCTTTTTCCTCCCAAAGCATTTGACCTCCGTGTTGCTTTTTAAGTTGAACTGAATCAGTGATCTTAAGTGGGCTGCTGGAGGCATTTGGGCTACTTTCGATTGATGGCTTTGGGAGTGTTCTTATCAATAGTTGGGCTCTGGGGAGGAGGAAGACAAAGGTTGGGACTGGAGAATAACAGATTGGACACTTGGGAACCTTTTAAGGCAGTCTCTTCAGTATGTCCTTAAAACCATGAAACACAGGACCAATAACACCCAAGGTACCTCAAGAACTAGTACACCTCAAGGACCACAGTAAGACAAGTGTACTATAGAAACTCTTCTCTTATTGCTTTTCCAAACAGGACATGATAGTGTTTTCTGTGAAAAGTCAAGTGTTTGGGCAAAGGCCTGTTGGACGTAACAAAACAGAAGTCTTTGGGTGGCTTGCGCCCCCCCCCCCAAAAAAAAAGCCTCCCACCAGCCTTTCCTCCACTACCAAGGCACTCTGCTGGGGTGACCCAGTCTTTTATTGGATCAGAAAGATAAGGGGGAAACAGCAACTTGAATTCAGCATCCCAAAAACAAAGCCACGGGGGCCACCCTCACGTTGAATCCCAGCTGGAGTAGACCCATTGAAACGAACAGGGCTACTTAATCCACACTCAAATTCCCATTGATTTCTGTGGATTTTCTCTAGCTGGGACTAGAACTGGATTCAGCCCAGGAAAGCCAAACAAAGGAGGAGGGGGGGAAAGCTGGCCACGACCATCACCACCACCACCACCACCACCACCACCACCACCACCGGGCTTCCACTCTCCCTGATTGGTCGGTGACTTCCTTTGAAGGGAGGAAGGGGATTCGGAAGGTGATGCTGAAGGTGATCCAGGAAGCCTCGGAATACCTCCCCCCCGCCCCCATCCTTTCAAAGTGCTGAGCCAAGCCTTTGGCCCACCGGAGCCCAGAGCCCCTTCCTGGTGTGGAGGAGGAAGGGGAATCAGGCCAGCACTCGCCAAGTCTCCGCCACTTACTTCGCCTCAGCCCCTCCGTTTTCCACTCGGTCTCTTCCACGGCCCCGTAGCGTCTCAGCGGCTTCTCCGCCTCCATGCTGGCCGAGATGGACCTCGTTAACTCCATGCCGTAGCGCGGCTCTGGCTCTTCCCTTTGTGCGGGTCTCCTCGGCCTCGACGGTCCCGTAGGTTTGCTCGGTTAATCCATCCCAGCGGGAGAGAGGGCGAGGCCGAGGGAGAATGGAAGGAAGGACAGAAGAAGGGGGGGGGGAAAGGAGAAGAAAAAGCCAAGGAAGGAAAGAAGGAAGGCAGCTGAAGAACAGCCTCTTTTGTCTCTCTCACGCCGCTACTGCCCGACTGGAGAGCGCCGCTGAGCTCACCGCATCCTTTGGTACCCAAGGAGGAACGGGGCGGGCGGGGGGAAGAGGCGAAGAGGAGATGCAGGGCGCATGCTCAGTGCTGGAGTGGAAGATGCTCCGCGAAGAGGAGCGCCCGGAGGGAAGGCGGAGGGGGGGGGATGGAGGGGAGGGGGAGAGGTAGACAAACAATGGGGCAGAGCACGCCGTCGTGCAGAGGGAAGAGATTGGCTGAGGATCTGGGGGAAGGGGGGAGGAAGAGGAGGAGGAGGAGGAGGAGGAACAGGGAGATGACGCTCAATGCCCATTCAGAAGAGAAAGGGGAAGGCGGGGTGGGGGTGGGGGTGGAGCGTGGGGGTGGGGGTGGGGGGAGTCCCAGCCCTCCTCTTTTCGGCTGCTTTTTGGAAGCGAAGAAGGAGGCCCCATTGAGCAGTCTTGACATGAGCTGAATCTCCAGCCGGGCGCAGGGAAGCCAGATGCTCCCTCAAGGTCTTCCCCTAGCCATCCTATGATCAAAGCTGTGGGATGGGAGGAATCATTCTTCACATGCCCAGAGGCATTCTTTCCTAAAGCATCCTAGCTGCCAGTTACTCTGTGCCTATTTGGCACCCAATGAAGCTCCGACCAAGCTCCCACCAAGGGCATTTCAGGAATCTCATTGCCTTTTGTCTTACTGCCCACGTGATTTGATTCTCTTTCTTCTTTTTCCTCAGGGCACCCGTCCGTCACCTACAAACCATTTCTATCCCCATTTTCCAAAATGTGGAGGAGGATGCTGTTATGGGTCTTCAGTTGTGTTCCTGGTTTCTGTCAAACCTGGTTGGGGTTTCCAAGGCATGGGGCTTATTCCAAGGAATGGTCTACTCTTACCACCATGTGGTGTGTTTTCATGACCAAGCGGTAGGTGGTTGGGTGGGGTTTGAACCCCAGTCTTCTGAGTCCTGTTCTGACTCTCTTGTCCGCTATGCTACACTGGTTCTCAAGGCAAGCAACTAGCAATATATATGACATACACACATGCAACTAGCAATATATACAGAACTCCCTCATTTATTGTGGGAGTTTGGTGCCTGATCCACCCGCGATAAAGGAAAATCAATGCAGATGCCTCAGTAAATTGACCTTGGGCTGCTCCTGCTGGCTGCATTTCCAAGTGAGGTTTTTAACTCCCTCCTGACAACTCAGCAAACCTTGCTGCCAGGAGCTCAAGGTCTGTCTTCTGAGGTGTCAGGAGGGGGTTAAAAACTTCTCTTTGGAAACAGCAGCCAAGCAGCCCAAGGTCAGTTTGATGAGGTGTTAGGGTTTGGTTAAAAAGCTCTTTTTGCAATCGCAGCCAGCAGAAGCAGCCCCAGGTCTGATTGCTGAGATGCCAGGAGGGGGTTAAAAACCTCTCTTTGGAAGCCTGCTTCTCTCAAGAAAAAAAACGTGATATACTGAGGCCTAATATATGAACCATGTTGTGGTGGGGGACTACTGTATGACATACACACATTTATGACATACACACAGTCACAGGCTGTTGCCTGTTTCATGACAACCCAGAATTTTTGCTCCCTGAATAGACCCCTTCCAACGTCACTATTCTATGATCCTATGAAGCAAAGGAACAAATGGTACCTCTGCTCCTCATTCCATGTACAGAAGCCAACTGAGCTGACATTGGTATCTCACATCAGCATTGGGCCTGGCAGGTGTATCTCCCACCATACCTGTGGCAGGAGAATAATTTAGGATGCAGGATCCTCTGAGTGGTAAGCACAGCTTTGTCCTCCAACATAGGGCCTTTTTACACGACCCCTAAGATCCGCTGGCCCCTTAAATTCGGACCAGAGATCTTAGGGGTTTGTCGCTCTTCTGCGTCTCCACCCCTCCCTACTTCCTGGCTGCTGGCTGCGTGAGGGGAGGGAGGGAAAAAAGGGACAAAAGAATAAAACCTTACCTCCCGGTGTTGGTGGACGCTACCGGGGGAGGCCCGGTTACTTCCTGGTTCCTCTTAAAGGGGTGGGAGGCAAAAAACAAAAACAAAAAGAAGCGAGGAGAGCCCAGCACATCCGCATCAAATATTTTTCACCTCCCAAGAGCAGGTACAAGAAAACTCCGCTGGGTCGCGCTTAGGTGGGTGGGGTCGCACTTAATTGTCTGCAAACTCCGGAGCTGGTGGGGAAACATTTTTAAGCTCCGGAGCTTGCAGCCATTTGCAGCGGAGCTTAGAGGTCGTGTATAAACGCCCATACAGAAACATGCAGTGAACCCCCAGCACCACATTTAATGCATCAGTTAAAGTAGACTATACTTCAGTGACACCTCAAATTATAGTAATTATTTTGGTTCTGCGGTGAGTCGATTTGCTATTTTGATTTCCATTTCCAAGGGCTGCTTCCTTGTCCTTGGGGACAGCTTACATCTAGCAGAAACCTATGATTAATTGCAAGGTGCTCCTTTCACCCAAATCCTCTGTTGATCATAGCTGCTCAAAAAGTGGAATACTGTATAAATTAAGTAAAAAGGAGTTTGGAGCCATTAAAACAAACAAAATCAAAGCTAGACTATGGGTGATACCTTCATAGGCTGCTAGTAGAAAAATAAAAAAAAAGTTGCCGAGCTTTCGAGAGCACAAGTCCTCTTTTTCAAAGCAGGTATAAAAGTCCAAACATGGCAAGGGATGTAATTTGCCCGGAGAGAGTTCTTAAAAGTTCACTTGGCAAGATGGACGCCAGGCTTCTTCTTGGAAAGCACAGAGCAGCATTTAAACCCCCCCCCAAAACAAACAAACTTTCTCCCCCCCCAAGTGAAGAGCATGTGTTTTTGCATTAACCTCCTACTTCTAACCCATCTCTTTTAAGAACTCTCTCCTGGCAATTTACATCCCTTGCCATGTTTGGACTTTTATACCTGCTTTGAAAAAGAGGGCTTGTGCTCTCGAAAGCTCAGCAACTTTTTCCCCCTACTAGCAGCCTATGAAGCTTTGATTTTTGTATAAATTAAATACATATATCTTTAGCAGCTGTTAAAGCTTGGGAAAGACATATGTTTGGGAAACAATCTAATACTGTATTTGTGTATCACAGATGACAACCAGTGACACTGTGAGAGGAGTATTTAGTATCAGCCACAGAAGACACCCTTTTAAAAATCATAGAATCATAGGCCCTTTGTACACTACCCCTAAACTCCGCCACAAATGGCTCCCAGCTCCGGAGCTTAAAATTGTTTCCCCACCTGCTCCGGAGTTTACAGATAATTAAGTGCGACCACGCCTACCTAAGCGCGTCCCAGCACACTTTTCAGGTACCTGCTCTCTGGAGGTGAAAATTCCTGATGCGGATATAACCTAGTGACTGCCCGGCTCTCCTTGCTTCTGTTTGTTCTTTTTTTGCCCCCCGCCCCTTTAAGAGATCTGAATGCAGTGCCGGGACGGCAGAATGGAGGTGAGCGGCATTCTTTTCTTCCTTTTTTTCTCCCTCCCCTCACACAGCCAGCAGCCAGGAGTGTGGAGGGGGTGGGAACGCAGGAACAGCGACAAACCCCTAAGAACTCTGGTCCGAATTTAAGTGGCCAGCGGATCTTAGGGGTTGTGTGAAAAGGCCCATAGAATCCTAGAGTTGGAAGAGACCTCAAGGGCCATCCAGTCCAACCCTCTGCCATGCAGGAACCCCCATCAATGTAGCTTTACTTGCAGGTTTTCATTAGAAGATAAGAAATTCTTCTTCTCTTATCAGTTTTTCACTAATTGATAGTTGGAAGCAGTTAGAGATCTATTGAATATTCTCATCACACAGCTGATTCTGGTTGTCATCACCCTCATCCTCATCCTCATCATCAAACTGCAGAAATGGAAGGGAGCCTATGGATCAACAAGTCCATCGCCTCCTAAGGAGGCCCACTGGGGAATAGAACCCCCCACCTCTGGCCCCTCAGCCAGATGTTTAAGCCACTGGGCTATCCAGCAGTTCTTGCCCATTGCAGTCTTTAAACAACCAGTAGTAGTAGTAGTAGTAGTAGTAGTAGTAGTAGTAGTAGTAGTAGTAGTAGTAGTAGTAGTAGTAGTGCAGCATATCTCACCATTGTGGAGTTAAGGCTGGTGAGTGGTACCTCATACACCAGTGGTGTCCAAACTTCAGCCCTCCAGATGTTTTGGACCACAACTCCCACAGTCCTTTGTCATTGGCAATACAGGCTTGGAATTCTGGGAGTTGTGGCCCAAAACATCTAGAAGGCTGAAGTTTGAACACCACTGTCATACACAGAAACAGATTTGAAGATTGTGCCTCTCTCTTTTGGGTATAAGGCTAAACCCAAAGGAAACTGAAGAAATAAATCAAAAAATTAAAAAGATGAATGGCAAAAACCAGTGGCACCTTAAAGAATAACTCATATTTTAATGTGAACTTTGGAGGAGAAGCCCATTTCAGACATATGGAGTGAATAACAGTTAAATACAGAGTTCACAAGTAGAACATTCATGCTGTCTTTGAGATTCAGTGGTATATAGTTGCACCACTGGCGTGTAGTAATTTATGACCGATGTTCGGTGTTCAATTCTTTTGTAAATGTTCCTAGAAAACAGAAATTGAGGCAAGAGCACAAGGAGGGGAAGAGGGATCGCGTTGCTATAAAGACCATCCGCAGGCAGAGATGTGATTGAAGGGGACATCAGAGTATCTTAGTCTATAGGGAATACTAACAGTTTTTGCCTTTGAGCCTTGTACTGAAAGATTGGTCTGGTAGTTGTGAAGGAAAATAATAGTAGACAACGGCATAAGTATTGTATTTGGTAATGAGTTCTGAAGCTCTGACTTCTAGTCAATCAATCCCTTTTTAGAGGTGCCAACCATGCATGTAGATTTTATCTGAGCCTTTTCCCTTATTATTCTTGTTCTGTAGTGTTTCCTTTCCAAAATAGCAACTTGCAGATCCTGTGAATAATTTCTTCCTTTTGGGGAACCTTTTGAGTGAGGATTTTATCCGCCGAGGCTGCCGTTCTACCTCTGCGTCTCTACTTGTCTCTCAGAACTTGGCGATCTTCCAGGCTACCCAAGAGGGCTGTTGGGCACGCAAACGCTCACTGCCATTCTGCAGCCCTTCTCCCCCATCCCCGCACGGCAGTTTTCAAGGGAGGAAGAGCTCTGAACGAAGAAGAGTAGGGAGACAGATGTAGCTGCAGAGAGTATCGGGTTCTAATCACTGCCTCCACTGTCTGCCGTGGACTTAAATGGCTGTTTTAATCAGGCCTGGTCAAAGCAAATGAAGGTGACAACTGGAACAAAGAAAAGTCCCACTCAGAGGGGTGAGTGAGAGATGGCCCCACTGTCATCCCAGCACTCTGTTCACCAAGGCTATCTTCTTCTTCAAGTGCCATGTCCTTGTAGAACGTTGGCGATCAGTAGCCTGAACTGGTTTCAATCTAAAGCTATTCAATTTAAAAAATATATTAAAAAATTCTGTAAAAACAAACAAACAAACAACAATAATAGTGCAATCCCCTCCCCCCCCGGGACCATCCAGTTCTTCCTGAATTCTTCCTTTACTTCTCCATCTTCTGTTGTTTTGATATTCTTCTTAAAGTCCTCTTCTCCAGAACTGTGTTGCGATGTTCCTCAGTTCTTTCCCTTTCCCTTCTACTAATACAAAGTCTATAAATTTTCCCCAAATATCATAAAAAATGTCCTTCTTCATTTCTCCTCGTTTGACTTTTAAGCTACAGGACAATTTGTCATTTATAGCTATATCCCAAAGTTCATTATACCAATCTTCCATCCTGAGATCTGTTTTAGATTTCCAGTTTCTTGCTATTAGTCTTGCAGCTGTCATAAGATTTGCTATTAATTCTTTTGTTCTAACATCATAATCTTTACTAGTTAACAAGGATAACAATGCTATCTCTGGTTTACAATCAACGTCTAATTGAGTCATTTCTCTTAACTCTAAAAAAACCAATCTCCAAAACTTTTGAACTACTTCACATTCCCACCAAAGATGCAAATGTGTGCCTATCTTTTTCTCACATTTCCAGCACATTTTAGAATATTCAGCATTTATTCTCTTCAACCTGAGTGGTGTCAGGTACCATCTTAAAACCAATTTAAAATAATTTTCCTTTATCCTTACAGATATCTAAAGCTATTCAAAACAGAGCAGCTGTGCTTGCTGTGGACCATTGGCTTGAGAGTTCTTAAGCCAGAATGGTCTTCTATGCCCCGGGCAATGCTTCCCATCTATTTTTCCTTGAAGGATAACCCGCAACAGATGGTGTTTCTTATTCTGCATTAGTATGTGTCCAAAACATTGCAATTTTCTTCTCTTTATGGTCTCTAGCTTTTTATTAATGTGCTATAATACAGACACATTAGTGACTCTGGATGTCCAAGGTATCTTCAGAATTCTTCTGTACGTCCACATTTCGAATGCTTCCTGCTTCCTTCGTAATGTGTCTGTAAGAGTCCAAGTTCCAATACCATAGAGAAGTATACTGAATACATAGGGTTTGGACACATAATTTTCTAGCAATATAAGTTATGCAGTGGCAAAGGGTGTGTGTGAAAACCACCTTATTCCAGCCTCTCTCTGCCCTTAGACAGTACTAGTTGTGGAAGGAACGTTGTTGTTGTTGTTGTTCAGTCACTCAGTCGTGTCCGACTCTTCGTGACCCCATGGACCACAGCTCGCCAGGCCTCCCAGAGTTTGGTCAAATCCATCTTGGTTGCATCGATGACACCATCCAACCATCTCATTTGCTGCCATCCTCTTTTCCGTTTGCCTTCAACCTTTCCCAACATCAGGGACTTTTCTGAGGACTCCTCTCTCCTCATGAGGTAGCCAAAGTACTGGAGCCTCAGCTTCAAAATCTGTCCTGAAGGAACATACCTGATCCCAAGGTGTGCTTCCTGGTGTAAACCTTGGAGCAGCATGCCAACCCTTTACCAATGAGCACATTTATGTGTAGCTGGGCCTTTGTCTTTAAGCCACCGGCATAAATGGCACTTCCACATTCCTTGAGAGCAGGTATGGTTTTCTTGGAGATCCAGCTACAACTGGTTGGAAGTCATTGTTGTGCATAATCCAGCAGTCCCACTTCCCATATACTGAGCTGCGATTGGTGTGGAACAGCTGGAATGAACATAGGCTTTGAACGTGTTTGGTCTTCCTATTTTCCTACCGACTTTCATTCTCCCACCCCATTACTGGCGTTTCCAGTGAGCGTCTCCTCAAAGCATGCCCAAAGGATGTTAGGTTCAGTACAGTCATTTCAGTTTCAAGGAATTCAGGTTTAATTTTATTTGGAACATATTGTTTGGTCTTCCTACCTATCTGTGGTATACATAAAGCCCTCCTCCAACTTACAATTCAAATGAGTTGATTCCTTTCTTTAGAACATAAGAACAGCCTTGCTGGAACAGGCCACAGCTCATCCAGTCCAGCGTTCTGTCTCACACAGCAGCTCACCATTTGATTCAGGGTATTCCCAAGCAGATGTCTTCACCTGCTTATGATTCCCTGCAAATGGCATTGAGAGATATCCTGCACATCTCTCCAACCTGGAGGTTGTCCTTAGGCATCCATAATGATGGCCATTGATACCCTTGTTCTCCATGAACTTGTCTATCTTGGCTTTGGGAATACTAACATCTATAAACAGCTGATCTAAAGAACAATACTACCCATAGTAATAGTAGCACAATGCTTGCTAGCATAGCTCCATCAATCTGTATTTGGGAAAAGCAGGTCTTGTTGTGTTTCAGGTGCTTAATCCTAGGCAAGCAGGTTTTCCAGTTAGGAAATCAAAGGACAGAGGTCACTTTTCATGTTTACCTGAGGTAAAAGCTAGGGTACAAGAAGGGTGCATGAAGCTGCCTCTATTTTGAGTGAGAAGACAAGTTGATCCATGGTCTGAATGTCCGTACTTCACAAGGGGATACAGCATCAACTGTTATTTTTCTTGTTCATCAAAGGTTTTTTCTCTCTTAATGGTTGTGCCAGCAGCAGCTACAACAGCAACAATAATAATGACAGTGATAAATACCCTCAGGTTCTCAAACTATTGGTGGTGGTGGTAGTAGTAATAGTAGTTGTAGTAGTACTAGTAGCAGCAGCAGCAGCAGTAGTAGTAAGAGGAGGAGGAGGAGGTCTTTCATTTTTAAAGATTCCATGTTGATCTGTCTTTGAACAAGGTAAGGTTAAATGTACTTTTTAATTTACAAGGAATAAATGAACAATTCGCTGACCGAGGGAAGAGCAAATGTTGTTTGACATGCAAAGGTAACATTCAAATCAGTGAGGCCAACTTAAGTAATGTACCCCAGCCCACTTCTGCTCTGTACATCAAAGAGACCCCCCCTCAGCTTGTTCTCAGGTCAAGAGGCAAGGCAATGACTTTACAGATGGTTGTTGTACATTCCGAGGAAAAAGGCCAGACAGTGCTATGAGTCACAGGCAGAGAAGTAGCAGGTGGCAGTGCTGTTTTACAGCTAATTTCGGGGGGGGGGGGTATTGCGATGACTGTGTGGCAAGTTGCTGGGGTGGGCTGGCTTGATTCATTGGAAGCAACAAACAACATAAGGGTGGGGGGAGTTCATGTGCCCATCTGGGATGGGAAGGAGGAGAGAGCACGAGCATGACTTGAAACACAATTTGCAGCCCATCGCTCCTAGCAAGTCATCCAGCTCCAGGAAATAACCAAAGAAAAGCCTGAAATAAGGGCTTTTGGAAAGAGGTACCTTACATGTCTTATGCCTATTTTATCAAGTACCAAATTATACTGAACCATCAAATACTCCTTTCAAATTGAAGAGGCCCTTTTAGGGAATATGAGAAGGTCAAACTGGGGAACAGAAGGGTTAGATCTGCTGCCAAGACCTGAAGGTCCTCATCTGCCCAACGATTCCCAAGATAAGGGAGCCAGCAGAAAACCTGAAGTTCTAGCAGATGGGAATGTACTGCAGAATTCCATGCAGGTATCACACGTGTCTCTGGTGGTCTTTTTGTTGATACAATGGATGGGTTCTATGCATGTAGTGAAGCAGCTTACAAAAACAATCCAAGGAGCAGCCTGCCGGAAGAATTTCAGCAGGTGTATGAATAAGCAAGCATAAAAACAGCTGGCAAAAAAAAAAAAAGAAATCTGTCACTAAGGGACTGGAGGCATTTAAAAATAGAACGAGTCACCCTAGAGAGATTTTTCAAATAGAAATGTAAGCACACAAATGAGACTGGCAGACAACATGTCGCAGAACGGAATGGGCTTATTTAGGGTTCCAGCGTCCCTCCATCCTCCATCCTAGCATTCCATTTCCACCAGCAAACAGCACTCACGGCCTAAACCAGTGGTGTCCAAACTTCAGCCCTCCAGATGTTTTGGACCACAACTCCCACAGTCCTTTGTCATTGGCAGTACAGGCTTAGAATTCTGGGAGTTGTGGTCCCAAAACATCTGGAGGGCTGAAGTTTGGACACCACTGGCCTAAACAGTCATCTTTCCAGAATGCAGGGCACCAAATAAGGAGCTCAAGTGACAAGAAGCCAGATACTGGTTGAATATCATAAAAAAAACCCATCCTAACTGTTAGGGCAGTACAACAATGAAGCCACTTACCTTGGTTGGGGATGGACGCTCCAACAATCAAGAGAGTGTTTAAGAGAAAATTTGGCAACCACCTGGGAGATATCCTTTGGTTTGGATTCCTGTCTTGAGCAGGAAGTTGGACTGGATGGACTTTTGGGGCCCTTCCAGCATCATATGTCTATGATTCCATGATAATAGTCTTTTATGCTTCGAAGAGCCAATGGAGAGATGATGGTTGTACGCAAGAGGGAGGTGCCCATACCATGCCATTCTTTGTTTGAACTGGCCTATAAAGTCCAGCCCCATCGGACTAGGCTGCCCTGTGCCTTCAAAAGAAGAAGCCTGGCATCCATCTTGCCAAGTGAACTTTTAAGAACTGTCTCCTGGCAAATGACATCCCTTGCCATGTTTGGACTCCTATGCCTGCTTTTTAAAAGAGGGCTTGCTCCCAAAAGCTCAACAACTTTTTTTTATTTTTCTTCTAGCAGCCTATGAAGATATCACCCATAGCCTAGTTTTGCTTTTGATAATCGTCTTTTGATAATACTCTTTGATAATGCCTTGGTGTTCCCATAGAACTTGACTCCGCCCACTCCCTGCCTCCATCTTCATCAAGTCCATCAGCTCAAAGTGATTACAGCCACCTGAAAGTGAAAGCTTCACCTCGGGTTACCTTTGCCGCTATTACGGGAGCCGAGAGTTGAAAGAACACGCCAAGGTTCAAAGGTACGGAGAAAAAGCTTTAATTCGCTGCAGCGAGGCGCCCAGCCGAATTTCAGTCGGAAAACTGGGGCATTGAACAAAGAAACTCTACAGTCTTTATAGAAAAACATTCTCCTAGCACCCCTCCTTTATCAGAATAAACAAGGATGCATCTGGGCGCCGTAAATCACCCGCGTACAACAAAGAAAACTTCAAAAGATACATAGTTATCACATCGTTACAAATCAATTATCAAGGGAAACACACACAGGATACTATTAATCTTGCCCTCTAGCGCCACCTGTCATGCAGTTCCCGGAACTCTCCGCTTTGCTGCCGAAAGCATTTGACAGCTCTATCGATATATCGATGTTTCGACGGATGTCTGGCTTATCTCTCGCAGGGGGGCCTTTTACTGGTGGCCTTCCCACACAGATAAGTGTTTGTCCGGTAATTTTATGGCCTGGTATCTCATGAGACAGGCTTGGGGAATAGTGTAGTGCTTTGTGTTACAGTTCAGTGAAGGGGAGAGAGGTGAATTAAGGGACACGGGGTCGAATCAAAGATAGTACTGTCATTTTATCTACAATGACAGCTTATAAACTATAGACTGTATTAAAAACCACTTCTATCAAAAGGACTGTTTTTTGTATGTTTGGGTATTTGTACACAACCCCTAAACTCCGCAGCAAATGGCTGCAAGCTCCGGAGCTTACAATTGTTTCCCCACCAGCTCCGGAGTTTGCAGGAAATTAAGTGCGGCCACGCCCACCTAAGCGCGTCCCAGCGCACTTTTCTTGTACCTGCTCTAGGAGGGTGAAAATCCCCAGGTCCGGATTTAATCTGGTGAGTGCGGGGCTCTCCTCGCTTCTGTTTGGGTTTTTTTGCCTCCCGCCCCTTTAAGAGAAGGGGCGGGAGGCAAAAAAACAAACAAACAGAAGAGAAGGAATCAGGAGGGAGGACAGGGCTCCGGGCAGCTTTGGAGGTGAGCTGCACTTTCATCCACCCATCCAGATAATGCTATAAGCACTATGGGGCAGTATATAAGCAGCATACTATGTAAGTTGTTTAAGGAGGAAGAGTCAAAACTTCCTAGTTTTCCAATCCTCAGTGATTCAGAGATGAGACCCAATAATACGGCAACATCTAATGAGACCAGTTCATTTGTGTGGTATATCATTCCTCCAGCCCACTTTGGAACTACATGCAGATTAGATTTCTTCCCTCTTCAGTTCCCCCTCTCTCCTTCCCCCATACAGCTTGCTTTTGGCACGTAGTCTCTGAAACAGGAAATGTTCACCAAAGCTTCTGCATTCATATATGTCTCTGCACACTTTTTGTGGCTTTGGGATTGGCCTCTAAAGGTATCACCTCACTGCAGAATTGTGAATTTAATCTGTGCCATTGCAACTGTCACTATATCTGATTACTACTGCAAGAGGCTGTAAGGTTGAGGCATGGAGTGTTGCTCCATCCAGAAGGGGTGGGTTCAAATGTTATCTCAGCAACAAGCTTGCAGTAAAGCTATCAGGCTTTTACTCTGCAAGGCAAAAAAAAAGGCATTGCAAAGAGAAACCAAGATAGCAAAATGCTATACAAAGTATAATAACCCCTCTCTCTAAGACCCAAAGGACTAACTGAAAAATCAATGAGGACTGACAAATTCTAATGAAATCCCCACTGATTGCTATATTATTATTATTATTATTATTATTATTCAATGTGGCTGAGCCAGAATGACTAACTTGTTTTGAATTGTGCCAACTGTTCTCAGTCTAATCAACTTTCATGTTATTCTACCATAATTATTTTATGATGGAAGTTCTCACATTCTTTACCACAGAAGTTTCAAAGAAATCCTTGCATATCCATAACACTTTCACCACAATGTTAAACATACACTGGTTCTCTTAATAACAAACCACAATCTCTGTACTTTATATTGATATCTATACAGTATTTTGATGCTATATGTAAATATTTCCCATGTTATATCTCTATTCTCCAACACCTGAGGAAGTGAACCTGTCCATTAACACATGGTACATTAAAAATGTAACAGCCTTTAAGGTACCACCATGTTTTTTATTTTATTTTTATTTTATTGTGGTGGACCACAAATTGAACATGAGTCAGCAGTGTGACGTGGTGGCCAAGAAAGCCAATGTGATTCTTGGTTGCATCAACGGAAGCATAGTGATAGTACCACTCTATTCTGCTCTGGTCAGACCCCACCTGGAGTATTGTGCACCTCAGTTTAAAAAGGATGTTGACAACCTTGAACGGGTCCAGAAGAGGGCAACCAAGATGGTTGAAGGTCTGGAAGAAATGTCTTACGAGGAGCAGCTGAGGAAGGTGGGAATGTTTAGCCTTCCAAAAAGAAGGCTGAGAAGGGATATGATACCTATGTTTAAATATTTGAAAGGATGTCACATTGAAGAGGGGACTGGTTTGTTTTCCATGGCTTCAGAGACTAGGAAGCGGGGCAATGGTTTCAAATTACAGGGAAAGAGATTCAATTTAAACATTAGGAAGAACTTCATGACAGTTCAAGCTGTTCGGCAGTGGGATATGCTGCCCCAAAGGAGGGTGGTGGAGCCTCCTCCTTTGGAGGTTTTTAAGCAGAGGCTGGATGGCCATCTGTCGGAAATATTGTGATGGGGTTCCTGCATGGCAGGGGATTGAACTGGATGGCCCTTGATGTCTCTTCCAACTCTATGATTCTATGATTTATTGTTATTAACATCTACAGTAGTTTTATTTTGTTTCTACCTAGAAAGCTTGGACATAATAACATGGCCACCTCTTCTACAACCATCCTCAAAAAGAGATCATACGTATCAGAAATTTCAGTGGTACACAGATGTGCATAAACCCAGTGGCTTTCTATGGAAATATACTTGTATTCTAGCCATACCTACAACTCTATCTTCACAAGCCAACACAAGCAAGTGGCTGGCTATTGTGCCACTCATTCATGGAGCGAGTCCTCACCTTCTTCGTGTGAGCCAAGATGACGTTGCTATGCCTGAGACAGAGAGGAAGTGGTTAAACTGCTGTATTGCAGCTGTAACTGTGCTCATGACATGGGGTTCAATCCCAGGTAGCTGGCTTGTGGGTGACTTTGCATTTTGATATTGGTACAGAAGCCTTTGCCTGAGCTTTAGTCCTTTTTTATGTTTTCTTAATAAAACTACAGGGTTTTTAAATATCTTCTCCAGAGTGTGATGCTTGTGCCTTTGGGGAGTGGTCTTGCTAAATCTGTGCCTATGATTGGCAGCTACTGGAATTATTTGTGAGCACAGTCTTTTTTCCTTTTAACCCAGTAAGGTGTGCAACAGAAAGCACAGCCTGAAGGGGAGGTGTTATTGAAGGTGCAGAAACAGCTCTTCAACTGTTTCTGGGGGCCTTTTCACACGACCCCTAAGATCCGCTGGCCACTTAAATTCGGACCAGAGTTCTTAGGGGTTTGTCGCTGTTCCTGTGTCCCCACCCCTCCGCACTTCCTGGCTGCTGGCTGTGCGAGGGGAGGGAGAAAAAGAGAAAGAAAAGCATGCCGCTCACCTCCGTTCTGCCTCTCGCTCTTGCCGGCAACATTCCAGTCTCTGTAAAGTAGCTCTTAAAGGGGCGGGAGCCAAAAAACCAACAAACAGAAGCGAGGAGAGCCCCGCACTCACTATCGTTACACCGCATCAAGGAATTTTCACCTCCAAAGAGCAGGTACTTGAAAGGTGCACTGGGACACGCTAAAGTGGGTGTAGTCGCACCTAATTTCCTGTAAACTCCGGAGCTGGTGGGGAAACATTTTTAAGCTCCAGAGCTGGGAGCCATTTGCCCCAGAGTTTAGGGGTCGTGTATAAACGCCCTGGGTCCTCCAAGCTGGAGGCGGAGGAGGGGTCTGGCAGGGTGCTTAATCCCTTGACGCACGAACACAGTGTTGGGTCTGCTCACACTCGACTAAAAAGCTGTGGGCTGTACGACTCATGGAACCTTCCTGCGGATTCCCCGAGGCACATTGAAGTCTTGAACTCTGTTTCCTGGTGCCAGCGGGTCTTCACGTGTTCATCATAATCGAGGTACAATGCATATCCAGCTCGGTGAGGGAGGCAATGTGTATACTTCATAATTAAATTGTAAACCGCCCAGAGAGATCTTTAAGCACTATGGGGTGGCATAAACAGAACACTTTGCTTTGTTTTGCTAATTAAGTGTGCTTTCAATTACCAAAGCTGATATATGTTGCTCCTTTCCCCATCTCCCCAAGCCAAGTGGACTATCAACACAGAGTGGCAATGGGGCAGGGTCCCTCCGCTTCACATCTGGTAGCACACTTTCCCGGGGGTGGGGGGCACAGAGCAGGATGTGTGGCATTAAACCAGGCTTGTCCAAAGTCAGGTCCGGGGGCCAAATGCGGCCCGTTTTCAAATTTTGAGTGGCCCGCGGCCTCTTCTCCCCACCGGCTCAGCCTATCATGCATCCCCACCAGCTGGCCCCTCCCCATACCAGATGGAGATGTCAGCTTGCAGTTTTATAGTTTGCCTGCCCTCCCTGCCTCTGTCCATTCCCCCAGCCACTGGCCCAGCCTACCCGCCCCTGGTTCCATTGCTGTAGTGTGCTCCCCACCTCCTTGCATGTTACACAGCAGTGGTGGCGAACCTTCGGCACTCCAGATGTTTTGGACCACATCTCCCACAGTCCTTTGTCATTGGCAATCTAGGGTCAGAATTCTGGGAGTTGTGGTCCAAAAACATCTGGAGTGCCAAAGGTTTGTCACCACTGTTATAGAGACTTGTCCAAAGTCTGGCCCGGGAGCCAAATGCAGCTGAATGGTTAGCCCCCACATATTTCCACCTCACCAAATCTGGCCCTCCTTGCAAAACATTTGGACACCCCTGTCTTAGAGGCTTGTCCAAAGTCTGGCACGGGGGCCAAATGCGGCTGAATGGTTAGCCCCCACATATTTTCACCTCACCAAATCTGGCCCTCCTTGCAAAACGTTTGGACACTCCTGCATTAAACCTTTCATCCAACTGTCTCTTCTTTTTTTGCTGTGTCCCAGCACTTGTCATCAGAGGTGACTAACTTCCCAACAGTAGAGCTGGCCCTGTAGATTATTGCATGCCACAAGCCTCAGCATCCATTTCAACAACAGATCGGGATCCCCAAAATTACTGATTCTATAGGTTGTTAGTATCGTAGCTTCTTTTCACACTGGTGCTGCATCTTTATTTCTCACAATATGTTTTCCTTGGAAAAATGTAGGGCCCACTTGAAGAAACGGGAGGAGACCATTTTCCTTGCCATATTCATGTCTGGCCAGTTTATTTACAGGAACTTCCAAATAAATGCAAGAGCCACAATATTTATAAGGCACACTTTTAAAAAATGACACAAAATTACTTAATAAACCATCAAACCATCATCACTAACTCCATTAAAAAGCCTCAGAACAGTATTGGAAGCTAGACATTCTATAACTCCTGTCACATTCACATGTCTTCTGTTATACATTCGCAAAAAAGAAGCATGCAATTGAACTGCAATTTCTAATGGTTTAAGAAATAAAGTCACTTTTGGATATTTCACTATCTTGAAATAATTAAACACAGGGAGAGAAAGAGAGGAGCTTGTTCTCATCAGTGAAAACACTAGAGATTTGAAAAATAGGTCAAATAAAGATTTGGCAACATTGAGCTATTCTGAAGCAGTTTTGCTGCAGCATGGATTAAATAAACAATATCATATAGCAAACAACATCACAAGCCACTTCTAAAGCATGAAACATGAAGGTTGGAAATGTTACTTTGTTGAACCTCCCAGAATTCCCCAGCCAGTAAGACAACTGGGCCTGGTGTCCAGAGATTTCTGGCTGCTGTACTGTAACTCTTCCAAGTCCCAGTTTCCCACTGGAGGATTGCTGGGGGTAGGGAAGCTTAATTTAGAGAGACAGACAAAAACTTGGCCTCCAGCTAAACAATCTTGAAAGTTTGGCCGAGTTCATACTGCCTTGTTTACACTGCAGCAAGCAAGGAAAACCATTATTTGCAAGTATAAAGATTGATGATTCAATATGCTAGCAATTCTCCCCAACACTTTTTGCACTTTAAGTACTGGCCAAAAATAAATAAATAAATTTAGTAATTCCTCTGCAGTGAGACTCACTGCTGTAATATTATATGCATGTCTGCACTGCCTGCTCTAGAACAAGCCGCTGCCCCAAGAGATGTTACTGGGCAGCACAGAGAAGACTGCAGAAATCTAAAACAACTCGGGCCTTTTTTGCACAATAAATAAGAGCAGACATTATACATGTCACACATACTGACCACAGATTGTTCAGTCCAGAATCCACTTACGGTTGTGGAACGGCATCACAACCTTAAACAGTGACATATTTGTCAGCATTTCTATTTTTCTTATGAACATATTATCTTGGAGGACACGCCACTTGGCCTCCTCTCTTGTATAAACCTCAAAACGAATGGAACCTGGGCAGAAAGATGGATGGATTCACGATATTCGTGAAGCCAGGCAAACCACACCTTTGCCATCCATGAATTCAGTTGTCTTGTCCGCTCTGCCACTCCTGAGCCTGGCACACTGGTGCACTTTCCATTGATGAGTCCAGATGGCTTGATCTCTTTGCAATTCATGACCCAGGGGTTGTTTCCTTTATAACTTACTTACTTATATAAAGCCGGGTGACGTATGCCCTTAGACTTCATGAATTATTTTTACAACAAGCCATAAAAAGAGTGAAAGAAGGGGGTTTCGCCCCCGAAATATTAGCAATAGCAAAGTTTGTGTTAATTTTCTAGAAGCCTAAAGGTATCACCTGTTCCACTTTTGTAATTGGTTTTTGTGATGGCTACACGGCTCCTCAACTTGTCTTATCAACAGCAGACCGTTAAACCTCAAGGAAGCATTGTCTTCGCCAAAACAAAACATGTCTAGATATCAGGCAAAACAGCATTCAAGATGGCCAGTGTTAAGACACCTTGATTACAGAAGGTGACTCTGCTGGGGTCTGCTCATGTACACAATTTCACTTGGCATTGCTCATGCATAATCGCAAACTTCCCTTTGCATCCTTAAGGAACACATCCTTATGAAGCTGCTTTCAGTACCCTGTTACTAGTTTAGCTATGCCTTGGTGTTATACCTTAAGGCAGTGGTTCTCAACCTGTGGGTCCCCAGATGTTCCTGGACTGCAACTCTCAGAAGTCTCCACCACTAGCTGTGCTGGAAGGGGGTTCTGGGAGTTGCAGTCCAGGAACATCTGGGGACCCACAGGTTGAGAACCACCAACTTAGAGAAAGACATTCGGATTCCATACACGATTCCCCCCGCAATCAGGCCTTCACAGTCTGCAATCGTTCCCTGAGCCAACCAGCTTTTTCAAATTCACCATGGAGACTCTTGGCTCTCTTTAAGGCAAGGGAATGACCTTCCTTCTCCTCCATTTCACTGTTCAAAGAAGTCAGGGGCCCTGCTGGGAGAGGCCTAGAGGCCTTCTGGAACAATGTACATTATCTACCTACTTAGCAGAAACATCCTCTATTCTTTATGGAAGTTTAGGGAATTTAGTGCCTGAATATGGTATTCTATTGCAAACCAGAAGTGGATTTTATTTAACTGAAACAAATTAAACTATTCTTTAAGATGGCCATCTGTCGGGAGTCCTGTGATGGGGGTTCCTGCATGGCAGGGGGTTGGACTAGATGGCCCTTGAGGTCTCTTCCAACTCTATGATTCTATGAGAAACAGAACACTTAAGAAGTGTATATTCCTCAACACCCCCCTTTGTCAAATTCCAGATATCAGAGGTTTTATTGTCTTGAACTTATGGCAGAGATAGGATATGTTTAATAAAACAAGCAAACAATCTTCAAAGTAGGATTGTCTTTGTTGGCTGTACTAGTCTCCTGGTAGCAAGGTGTGTCTTCTCTTTGCACATACAAACATTACAGTTGTTGTTTTTCCATGAACAATTGCCTCAGATATAACTTCTCTGTGGCATTTTATTTGATGGGCCTCATCCCGTATTGGAACAGAAGTAGGAGAAAGGAAGAATTTCCTTTCAACTGGCAGAGCTGTACTGGTCCCAACAGAGGCTCACCAGGCTCCTAGGCATGCCAGCTGAGAGAATATCATTCATCTAGTCCAGGCCTGCCCAACAGGGAGACTGCGGGCTACTAGTAGCCCATGAAGGCTTCAAAAGTAGCCCGCCGGCTACTTTTGAAGGACCACCACTGCCCCACCAAGGACCACCACTGCCCCAGCAAAGTTCTGGGTCTGCCAGCCCAGTGTCCAAGCTGAACAGGGCAGTTCAAGGGTCATGGCGTGGTCCCCTGTCCCCCCCCCACTGGCCAGATGATGAGCGGGTGCAAGGGAAGCGGGTGCATGGTAAGCCTTCCCATAGAAATGCATTGAAAATCTGTTAAGTTAATCCGTTCTGGAGGGAACTGATTTCAATGCATTCCTATGGGAAATCGCTGCTCTACTTATAATTTTTTTTTACTTATGAGCATGTGCTTGGAATGGATAAAATTCGTAAGTAGAGGTATTAGTGTAGTAGCCCTCAAGCACTTTGGGCCAGAAAAAAGTAGACCTCGGCCTGTTCAACGTTGGACAGCCCTGATCTAGTCTGCAAAGGCCTATGATGGTGGTGGTGATCCATCTTCTCACCACGTTCTCTGTCTCGCCTTAGAGTTTTGTGGGAATGTAGCCAGGATCTTTACACACAGGTCCCTGCCGTGACTGTATTCCTGCCTTAATAAATTATCAGTTCAGTTGTTGTTCCCGTCCATTCATTTTCAGTTTCCTCTCTTTTCTGTAAGCAAAGCACAGTGGCCATCTGACAGATGTCACTTGCTGCCTCCTTCAGGTGAGAACAGCGAAGCATTTATTTCCCAGGCGATGTTGTCTCCTCCGATTCAGTTTCCTCGCCTCGGAGGAACATCTTGAAAGCTGAGCTGGCAGTTCCATCGCCGCTTTGTTGTGAAAAGCATAGGAAAATGGCCCAGATAAAACCAAACAGGCCGGTGTATGCTGTCCTCAGGTACACTGGGATGAGGCTAAAGTTGGAAAGCTAGAAAAGAAGATTGTTATGATTTAAACATTCCCATGGGGGGGGACCCAAAAAGCTTTTACCTCTTCCTTTCTGCACAGAAGATGATAGACAGAAGATTTCATAGATAATAGCATAATTGATGTGGAGGGGGCTATAAGGCCACTGAGGGGAAACCCCTGCTCACAGCAGGAATCCATATTCAAAGCCTATCTGACGGATGATCGCTCCATTGGAGCACTCACTGCAATTGGTCCTAGCGTCATACTTCTCTAACAGTTGATAAGTTTTTTTTCCTGGTACTCAGGCAAAAACTGGTTTCCTGTAGGTTAAGCCCATAATTTCGTGCTCTGTGCTCTGTGATGATCAAGAACAGAACCTGCCCCTCCTCTGTTTGACGACATTTCCAGTACAGTGGACCCTCATATAACAAACGGTTTGTATAACATATAATCTCAACAACATAAAAAAATTCCGGAGATAGGGGAAATTCGCTTAACAGAACCGCCTATGGGGCGAATCCGTACAACATAAAACTGGTCGTGATTAGGGATTACAGTAGTACCTTGTATAAAGGAATTAATTCATTACAAATGAAAGTATGTTAAGCAAATTTTCCTGTATACAAATTTCCCATAGGAATGCATTGAAAACAGAGTGATCCCTAATCATGACCATTTTTATGTTGTACGGATTCGCCCCATAGGCAATTCTGTTAAGCAAATTTCCCTTATCTCTTGAATGTTTTATGTTGTACAGATTTTGTTATACAGACTGTTTGCTATAGAAGGGTCCACTGTACTCTGTTTTCAATGCATTCCTACGGGAAATTTGCATAAAGGAAATTTTGCTTAACATAATATCATTTGGAACAAATTAATTCCTTTATACAAGGTACCACTCTATTTGAAAAGTTCTAACATATCTTCCTTCAGTCTTCTTTTCCCAAGGCTAAACATGCCTAGTTCTTTTCAGTCCCATCCATCTAAGTACAGCCTTGTATAAAAGACTCCCTTCTTATGTTTGGAGAAATTATTTTTTGGACTATGTCTGTGAAGATTCTCAGTCATCCAGGTGAGCTTATCTGGAAGTTGAGTCATGGCTACTGGAGTTCTTTTTTCTTGAGAGATACAAACGTTTCGCTGCTCATCCAAACAGCTTCATCAGACTGATGAAGCTGTTTGGATGAGCAGCGAAACTTTTCTGACTCTCAAGAAAAAGAAGTCCAGTAGCCATGACTCAACTTTCAGAAACTTTTTTGGACTGCAGTTCCCAGGATCACTGACCATGCTGTCTAGGGGTATTTAAAATAAATTATTCCAGTCTGTGCTCATGGGAAGAGATATTACAGATTTGGAGAAATCTTCTCTGGATGTCTGCGAGTATGAAAATACACTGTGCTCTTCCTTTGCAAGTCCAAGCTAGTAAATGCACAAACCACAAATGAATAAGAACTACATGTGAAAGGAAATAACCCCCAATACCCATTTAGAGCCTTTTCACACAACCCCTAAGATCCGCTGGCCACTTAAATTCGGACCAGAGATCTTGGGGGTTTGTCGCTGTTTCTGTGTTCCTACCCCCTCCACACTCCTGGCTGCTGGCTGTGTGAGGGGAGGGAGAAAAAAAGAAAGAAAAGAATGCCGGCTTACCTCCGTTCTGCTGGTCTCGCTCTGTTCCCGGAAGCATTCAGATCTCTTAAAGGGGCGGGGGGGGGGCAAAAAAACAACAAACAGAAGCCAGGAGAGCCCCGCACTCTCTACGTTAGATCCGCATCAGGGATTTTTCACCCCCGGAGAGCAGGTACCTGAAAAGTGCGCTGGGACGCGCTTAGGTGGGCGTGGTCACACTTAATTTTCTGTAAACTCCAGAGCTGGTGGGGAAACAATTTTAAGCTCCGGAGCTGGGAGCCCTTTGCCGCGGAGTTTAGGGGTCGTGTGAAAAGGCTCTTAGTTAAATATCCCAGTCAGTTAACTGTGAGGTTTGAAACTTACCTGCACAAGAGGCCAGTACATCAGCCCTGCCTAGGAGGGAAAAGTCCAATTAAATCATTTTTAGTCATAGATAGTTTGTTTGTATACAGTGGTCCCTCTTAGGAAAAATGCCTCGTAAGACAAAAAACTCATAGGAAGAAAAAAAATCTGGGAATAGGCATGCTTTGCATGACAAAAAATTCCCTATGGGATGCTTCGCAAGACAAAAACCATCCCACATGTACCCAGGGTGAAAACTCTGGTTATTTTTGTCTTTATTCTAGCCTCCGAAATGGGTTACTCCCTTCCCAATGCATGCCTATGGGAAGCTTCGTTTTGTAAGACAATTTTTTAGTAAAATGAAGAGACCTATAGCCTCCGGAATGAATTAATCCATTTTCAACTCATTCCTATGGGAAACCATGTTTCATAAGACAAAATTTTCTTAAAGCAAAATGACCCGTAGAACAAATTAAATTCGTTTTAAGAGGTACCACTGTACTGCTTTTTCCACCATGCACTGTGCTCAAAGCAGCCCCCACAATTACAGAAACCGACAATTACAATTACAAAACACTAACATCATTTCATTAGGTCAATTACAATCAATTTAAGACGGATCAAAAGCTGCAGGAGCATAAAATGAACCAATAAGTCAATTCACAATATCCAGTGCCAGTGACAGCTGCATTATTATTGGATCTGAGCAACGCACCAAACCATTCACATTCAAGACCAAACAACAGGATGCCTTGCCAACCTGAGAAAAGGAAAACAGAGCAACAAAGAGAGAAAATGAAACAAGTGAAGCAGAAGAAAATTGCCCGATCGTTCTGTACATAGAAATTTCAGTGGGCAACGTCCAGGAGTCTGAGAACCACAAATACCTACCCTTGGATCCTGAAGATCTACTTTCCGATCTCACAAGAAAATAAGTCCAGTCTGTGAAAATTCTCAGTCATCCAGGTGAGGTTATCTGGAAGCTGAGTCATGGCAACTGGACTTCTTTTCTTGTGAGATCGAAAAGTTTCACCGCTCATCCAAGTAGCTTCCCAGTAGGTGTTGGGAAGGGTTGAATAAGTGAGACTTTAATCAGCCTATGCAGGACACCGTCCACCTAACGAACCTGTTCGGGCCAGGGTGGCATGAAATCAAGGTGAACTATGAATTGGAGGCCATGCAACCAACTTGCCTCAGACTGACAAACCTGCTTGGATGGGCAGTGAAATGTTTCAACCTCACAAGAAAAGAAGTCCAGTTGCCATGACACAACTTTCAGATGTCCATCATTTGTGCGTTGTATGTAATATTTACATGGTGCTATAATATATTTTGCCTTGTAATACTCTTGCGTATTTCCTTTAAATCACTGTCTATCAGTTTAACCACAGTGTTTCGGCTTTCCACAGCACGACCATTCTCATCTCCTCCATCTGCCTCTTTAAGAGTCAGAGACACATTATGCTGCCTTGTTTTGCAGAAAAATTAGTAGAACATAGTGGGCTGGTGAGATTATGTGTTACCTAATAAATTAGCATATTTGCCAGATTGGTGAACAAATGCTTAATGGAGCAGATGATTCCTTGCGTTGAAACGGAGGAACACCTCTGAATATTTACACTGGCTTCACACATGTTAAATTCTTTTGACCTTGCATTCATAATGCCGCTTCTCAAAGGTGACTGACTATTGCATAATTTAATCATTGGTACAAGAGGGCCGGTGAAGAATCCTCCAAAACAGCATTAGAACCAGAACTGTAGTAGGTCTGGATCAGTGGTTCTCAACCTGTGGGTCCCCAGATGTTCCTGGACTGCACCACTTGCTGTGCTGGAAGGGATTTCTGGGAAAATCTGGTGACCCCCAGGTTGAAAACCACTGGTCTAAATCTTCAGCAGTTTGAAGAGCTGTGCTTTTAGGCTGGCAGAGTGGACCACACCATCTGCTACTCTGTTCCATCTGAGCTTAGTACACTTGTCATAGGGCCTTTTCACACGACCCCTAAGATCCGCTGGCCACTTAAATTCGACCAGAGATCTTAGGGGTTCGTTGCTCTTCCTGTGTCCCCACCCCTCCGCACTTCCTGGCTGCTGGCTGCGTGAGGGGAGGGAGAAAAAGAGAAAGAAAAGCATGCCTCTCACCTCCGTTCTGCCTCTCGCTCTTGCCGGCAACATTCCAGTCTCTGTAAAGTAGCTCTTAAAGGGGCGGGAGCCAAAACAACAACAAACAGAAGCGAGGAGAGCCCCGCACTCACTATCGTTACACCGCATCAAGGAATTTTCACCTCCAAAGAGAAGGTACTTGAAAGGTGCTCTGGGACGCGCTAAAGTGGGCGTGGTCGCACTTAATTTCCTGTAAACTCCGGAGCTGGTGAGGAAACATTTTAAAGCTCCGGAGCTGGGAGCCATTTGCCCCGGAGTTTAGGGGTCGTGTATAAACGCCCAAAGTCACTGCATTTTCCCATCAACAATATAGTTTGGGAACTTGTTGCAATAGAGAGAATTTTGGTGGTGATTCGGTCTAGCAGCCTAGAAGGTATGACCTAACCCATCTTGCTTTTGTAACTTTCCAAAGTCCTATTCCTGGTGGAGAGGGATACTGTTAAGAACTGATATGGATAAATACAACTGCGTGCATATTTAGACTCTTCTTAAAGGAGTAGCAACAAAGACGGTCCTGATGACAGCCTCCATTCCAAAAACTAGCAGGGCACCATTGACTGGTTTGCCAACAGTCATCACCATGAAGTGGAGGTGATGGTGGTAGGGCTGCAGATTAGAAGTACGTTCCTCCTGCACTGTACAAGCCAAAGTCTATTTAGAAGCACTGCTGCTAGGGAAGTCAGATATAAAACAGGATAGAGTCCCTGTATCTTTACTAGTTGTGCAGAAGAGACGTTTCAACAGCAATTGCAGCTGCACTTCAAGATGATATCGGTAAATATAGTGAATTTTGGGTGCATTTGCATGTTATTTGCAAGTCAGGCTGGTACTGAGAAGGTAGCCTGTGTCCCAATGCTTTACAAACCCCATCATCCAAGCTGAAAACTAGCCAGGGAAAGAATACATTTTTATTATATCCCAATGCTTCACAAACATACCCCAAGATCCTGGTTTGTTTCTTCCAGATAAGCCAGAATCATAAACCTGGGTTTGTTGTCATTTTACTAAACCTGCCTTGTCTCAGAATAATAAACCTGGCTTCAAATAGAATCTGAAAATCTCAATGTCCCAGTTGGCCAACCTACTTGTGCGGAAGGCACAAGACTGGAGTGAGTAAGAAGGGTCAATACATGCCAAGTAGAGATAGATTTATTGGCTTATCTCGTTAAAAAGCGGGATGGGGATAGGACAGACTCAGTTAAAATGCAGAATAGAATTAGGACAGAGAATGGATCAGTTCTGGCTCCCAACCAGCATCACTCTCAGGAATTGAACAATGGGACCACATTTGACACAATTTCAAACTAACCTTATATGTATTCCAGAATTTCTTCCTGCAGTCTGCAAAAATGTCTTCTTTTCCTTGAAGGACACTCATGCCTGGTCATAAAATATTTAAAGCTCAAACATCTCAAACTCTCAATATATATATATATATATATTCCTGCTTGTCTCCCAGCAACTACTACCTGAAACCATCATCCTATCTGAATATGTCTTAAATGTTCTGGGTTGCATATTGTCCTTCAATATCGGAAGCCGCCTTGGGTCCTTTTCAGAGGAGAAAGGTGGGGTAAAAATATTCAAAATAAATAAATAAATATCTGCCTAAGAATCTAAATCTGCAAGAATCAGCAAGGGAACTAGACCAGAAACAACACATCTTCCTTCTCAATAATAATAATAATAATAATAATAATAATAATAATAATAATAATAATAATAATAATAATAATAATAATAATAATAATACCAACCCACATGTTGACTCTGTAAAGAGGCAGATGAAACTATTGACCATATATTGAGTTGTTGCAAGAAAATTGCTCAGACTGACTACCAACAGCGTCATAATGTAGTTGCTCAAATGGTCCACTGGAATTTGTGTCACAACTATCATCTGCCCCTAGCAAAGAACTGGTGGGATCATAAACCTGAAAAAGTGATTGAAAATGAGCATGCAAAATTACTTTGGGACTTCCAAATACAGACAGACTAGGTTTTGGAGCATAATACTCCGGATTTTGTGATTGTGGAGAAGAAAAAAGTGTGGATCATTGATGCTGCTATACCAGGAGATAGTAGAGTCACTGAGAAACAACTTGAAAAAAATTACCCATTATCAGGATCTGAAAATTGAACTTCAGAGACTCTGGCATAAACTTCAGAGACTCAGGTAGTCCCAGTGGTAATCAGCACGCTGGGTGCGGTGCCTAAAGAGCTAAGCAAGTACCGTATATACTCGAGTATAAGTCGACCCGAGTATAAGTCGGGGCCCCTAATTTAAACCCCAAAAACTGGGAAAATGTATTGACTCAAGAATAAGCCTAGGGTGGAAAATGCAGCAGGGCCTGGCAACCCCTCCTTTGTGAGCTGTGTGTGTGTGTGTGTGTGTGATGTTTAAAATGACTTTTAGCCACCGAGGCAAGTGCTTGAGTTGGTGGCTAAAAGTCATTTTAAACATTGTTGTAAAATGACCTTTTAAAAAGTCATTTTAAACATGGGGGGGTCAGGAGAAGTGGCGCACAATGTTTAAAATGACTTTTAGCCACTGACCTAAACTTGCCTCAGTGGCTAAAAGTATTGACCCGCATATAAGCCGAGGACCCCTTTTTTCAGCCCAAAATTAGGGCTGAAAAACTAGGCTTATACTCGAGTATATACAGTATTTAGAAGACATTGGAGTTGACAAAGTCACCATCAGTCAGCTGCAGAAGGCCACCTTACTGGGATCTGCTCGCATAATTCGCCGATACATCACATAGTCCTAAATGCTTGGGAAGCGTTCGACTAGTGATTTGTAATACAAAATCCAGCGCAGTTATCTTGTCTGCTGTGTGATAATTTGATGATGATGATGATGATGATAATAATAATAATAATAATAATAATAATAATAATAATAATAATAATAATAATAATAATAATAATAATAATAATAATTGGTGATCCTTTCCCGGGTTTTCTAGGTAGGGAATACAGTACACAGAAATGGTTTACAGTTCCCATCTCCTGGGAATGCTAGATACTATGCATCCTTCCTGAGCCCACACGGACTGGGACTTTTCCTTGGAGTCTTAATGAAGAATCAGACTCCAAGTCATGCCTTAACCATGGAACTATCCAGTCAGCCTCTTTCTGACCACTCCACGACAATTACAATAGCTCGTAAAAAGTTTTGTTTCACTGCAATAACAACTCATTTAAAGACAGCAGTTTCTCTCCTCTTCAAAATGGGTATTCTATTTCACTTTCCATCCCTATGCATTTCTTGCAATTAGTGGCTGTTATATTTTAAGATTAAGGGATTGCCTAGATGCCCTAAGCACATCCGATCTTGCCAGATTTCGGAAGCTAAGCAGGGTCGGCCCTGGTTAGTACTTGGATCGGAGACCACCGGGGAATACCAGGTGCTGTAGGCGCCTGGAGTAGGAACTGGCAAACCACTCCAGTATTCCTGCCAAGAGAACACCATGGACATGGGGTCAGGAAGAGTCGGTCATTACTGTAATGACAGAACACAACAACACATATTTTTAAGATCTGATGAATGGGAAAGGAGACTGAATAGCCTTTTTTGTCTGGTGACAGAATGAAAACCTTCCCATTGTTTTAAGCGATAAAAGACTTCTGTCCCTCTAATCCAGTGGTTCTCAACCTGTGGGTCCCCCCCCCCCGATGGTCCTGGACTACAACTCCCAGAAGCTTCCACCACTCGCTGTGCTGGAAGGGGTTTCTGGGAATTGCAGTCCAGGACCATCTGGGGACCCACAGGTTGAGAACCACTGCTCTAATCTATGCATGGCTTAATTTAACACAGAGGTGGGTGCTTGCCAGAAACAGCACATGCTTAAACCCTGGACTTTTGAGGGGCACTCCCATGACATATCATCCCCAATTTTTTTAATTTAAAATTGATATTTTTAAGAAAGCCAGTTTTTAAAGAAACATAATTTTGGTGATGGTGAAGAAACCCCCCCCCCACAGGGTCTTGGGAGGTTTGAAATGTTGCAAAATTGCCCCACAGTCCCTGCAGGACAAAAAAAAATAAAATAAAATTTAGGATGTATGAGCATGGAGGGCGGCTGATGGGTTACGTGCTGCCCAACCCTAATTTAAAGCACAGTGATATTTCAAGTATGTCAGTTCTGCCAGTTCCACCCTGCCCTTCCTCTCTGTTCTTGTTTAATCAGCTGGAAGCAACATTTGCTGCAAGGGAAAATATCTTAAAATCATGTCAGATTTATAACAGTGAGCGAGAATTGCTCATTAGCCATCCCTAAAAGTAAACTCAAGGGATGTATACCGTTCAGTAAAACTGTTTAGTTGTTTTTGTTTGTTTGTTTTATATGACACCTTTTACCTGATAACAGGAACCAAGGCAGCTTTTCACTGTTCCCAAGTGAAAAAGTATAGAGTATTTTATTGTGGTACAGTCCTGGGAGACAGTAATCGACAGGGCTAGATGATGGCAGGACTAAACAATATGTACATCATACAGCTCTTATACATTGGTTCAGCCATGCAACAAACAGGAATAAAGAAATTGTTCCTTTTAGGGACTACACCTTCCAGGTTCCCCTGCCCAGTGTGACCTGTTGTATGTAATGATGATGAAAGAGACCAGATGGCACCAATAAGAATTCTTCAGACCTTACAAAATGATGCTGTTCACCCACTCCGTTCTCAAGAAGTCAAGCAGGGTCTTTTCCAGTGGTGACACTTAAACCGCGGAACTCCCTGCCACAGGAAGCAGATCTGACCACTTTCCCATCTTTCCTCCTGAAAGATAATTGGGGCTTTTTTGTTTCGATTAAGCATGCTAGAATAACAGTCTAATGGCTTGAAGGGGGATCTCCTACCTACTGCTCTTTGTTGTTTGTCTTCTTTCTAATTAGTAGTTAAAGCAAAAAAAAACACCTAATGACTGGCATCACTGCTGTTTTTTTTATCCTATTAGATTTGTTCCTACTGCTACACTGAAATTTCTTGGTCCTTTGAAGACCACTGCACATTACCTAAAGGGCTGTTTCAGTTTCACACAGGCGGACCTGTAGCACCTGGGTTAACCTGAAGGCTCATCCCAGGTACAGTAGATCCTCGTATAACAAATGGTTTGTATAACATAAAATCTGTACAACATAAAAAATTCAAGAGATAGGGGAAATTTGCTTAACAGAATCGCCTATGGGGCGAATCCATACAACACAAAAGTGGTCGCAATCAGGGATTACTCTGTTTTCAATGCATTCCTATGGGAAATTTGTATACAGGAAAATTTGCTTAACATTATTTATTTATTTATTTATTTATTTTTATTTATTTATTTATTTATTTATTTAGCTTGTATACCGCCCGTCTTCCCAAAGGAACTCCGGGCAGTTCACAACAGAGAAATATAAACAAAATCAATAACAATTCAATAAAAAACAATTAAAAACACACTAAACAGTCAATACACCAAAACAACTAGCAGATAACAGATGGCGGGGGGGGGATTTCATTTGGAACGAATTAATTCCTTTATACAAGGTACTGTACTTTGGAAGAGGGTGGTCTGAATTCTATCAGAAATTTATGAACATGTGAGTGGAGGTGTGCATGTAGGTTGTGAATTGCTATTCACTATCAGTCACATTCCTGGCAATGTACCTGTTGTGTGACTGGACACACAACCAGCATATAGTTAATGATGTACCCTGCAGCAAATAAAAGTGACTAGGTCCACCTTTCTTCTGAACTGGCACGATTCTTCTCTGCGGTTCTCACAGATCACATGGAAATCCAGGAGCTTCATGGCCTTTGCACAAGTTCAGAGGCATCCCTGCTGCTGAATAAAGGAGCTATCAGGAGATACCTGGTGCCTGCCTACACTCTGTCCATGCTCAGAGGCATCTTCCCATTTTGAGCAGAACTTCTAAAAATATTTATTTATTTATTTATTTATTTATTTATTTATTTGTTTGTTTGTTTGTTTGTTTGAGTATTTTTACCCTGCCTTTCTCCTTGGAAAAGGACCCAAGGTGGCTTGCAGTAATGAGGGACAATATACAGTCCAGTACAATTAAGACATTCAAGTTTGGGAACAGGGAACTGAGGGACAACATTAAAGCTACAAGAGAACAGGGGCAGTTAAAGAGAGAGTAAAAGTTCCATGGAAAAGTTATGTGTGATGGAAACTAACATTGAAAACATAGCATCAATGCAATCACACAAGTTTATAAGGGGTTATAAGTGGCTATAAACACAAACTCTATTTGTTCATGTATGGTAGATCACATCATAGATAGCCCATCATTCAGGGAAAGCTTCCCTGAAGAGAAAGGTCTTTGCCTGTTTCCGGAAATATTCTCCAAATCTTGCAAGGACACCCTCCAGCTTTGCGCATCCAGGAGGGAGCTTCCTCTGAATCCCTCCCGGCCCGGAACAAAGCAGAAGCTGGCTGTCCAGACCCTGCACACCTTTCGCCCTGACCCCAAGGAGGGAACCTCGGGCTTCGTGCGGGCGCTCTGCACACGCTCAGGGGCCACCACGCCCGGAGACCTGGAGCGCTCGCCTCGTCTCCCCCCTCCCTCCCTCCTCGGGGGGGGCGGCTCGCCCCATCCCGCCCCGCCCTTCGCTCACTCACCGGTGTAAAAAGCCGAGACGGCCACGGGCGCGCCCACCAGCTGATCCGCCAGCACCTTGGTCAGCAGGGCGGCGGGGGCGCGTCCCGGACGGAGCCGCTCCAGCGCGCGCAGCCACGCGTAGTTGAAGGGCCCGTGGAAGGCCAGCGCCACCGTCGCCGCCTGCCGCGTCTGCCGCCAGTCCGCGCCGCCGCCGCCCGGGCCTGGCTCTCGCCCCCGTCCCCGACGCCGGAGCTGCTGCTGCGCCGCGTCGCCCGCCCCGAAGAGGCCCCCGTAGAGCAGCACGTTGCCCAGCCACGGCCAGCGGCGCAGCGGGCGCGCCATCGCCTTTCGCTCGCCGCCGCCGCCGCCGCGCCCGCGCACCCGCTGCCGCCGGTTTTCCGCCACCGGGCCTCCCCAGCTGTCGGGGTTGGCCCGCCCCACGGGTTGGGAGCGGCCGGGGGAAGAGGTGGACCCCAACTTTTTCCCCCGCCTGAGCAAACGAAACTGCCAGCTACATTTATTTACTTATTCATTCATTCATTCATGCATGCATGCATGCATGCATGCAGTAAAGTGGATAGAGGGAAGCTCTTCTCCCTCTCACAAAATACTAGAACTAGGGGACATCCACTCAAATTGAGGGCTGGGAGAGTAAGGACAGACAAAAGAATATATATATTCTTTTTTCTGTCCTTACTCTCCCAGCCCTCACTATCTATCTATATCTATATCTATATCTATATCTATATATCTACACACACACACACACACACACACACACACACACACACACACACACACACACACACACACACACACACACACACACACACACACAGCGTGTTGTTAGTCTGTGGAACTCCCTGCCACAGGATGTGGTGATGGCATCTGGCCCAGATGCCTTCAAAGGGGGATTGGACAGATTCCTGGAGGAAAAGTCCATCACAGGTTACAAACAGTGGTACCTCTACTTACGGGTGGCTCTACTTATAAGCAGTTTGACTTAGGAGCGGAAGACTATTGGCGTTTTAACTGCTGCCTTACAAATTTTAGATGTGGTCTGCTCTACTTACAATTTAAAAAAAGGTTTTTATTATTATTATTATTATTATTGGATAGATTCCTGGAGAAGTCCATCACAGGTTACAAGCCATGATGGAGATGCGTCATCTCCAGGCTGAAAACCAGGGTACTTCAAGGACCAGATGCAGGGGAGTGGCATCAGGAGACAGATATCTAGTCTCGTGCGCTCCCAGAGGCATTTGGCGAGGCCACTGTGAGATACAGGATGCTGAACTAGATGGGCTTTGGCCTGATCCACCATGGCTCTTCTGATGTTCTTATGTTTATGTTCATTCAGTTTACATACCGCCCATCTAGCCAAAGGCCACTCTGGGCGGCTCGCAACATAAATCAAACTGTTACAATATAAAATATAAAATATATTTCTTCTTCTAAGGTTTGTTGCCTAGAGATCACGGTGGCTTCCCGGCAGGGGTGTTCACAACTCTCTGGGACCAAGTCACAAGTCCGACTCGTTGGTACCACACCCCGAGTCCGAGTCCCTAGAAAAGTGGATTTTTTTTTCTCTGCCAGAAAAAGGTAGGGAGGTGGGTGAGTTCTGAGTTGCACGGCAAGTATGAATCTCTGGGAAAATAAACAGTCAAGTTCCAGTCAAGTCGCTGGTGTGACTTAAGTCCAGCTTGACAGCAAGTCCTGCAAATTAAGTCCCATCCCTGGTTCCCAGGTTTGGAAATAGGAGGTCCCTGGTTCCATCTTCTAAGTAGATTCCACACAATCAGAACTCACCAGCATTTTTATTACACATGACAATACATTTATCATTAACAATTAACAATTTGCTGTTTACCAGTTCCAGACTGAAATCTTAATCAAGAACGAGAAAGCTATAGCTGCAGTGCATTGCCCCACAGTAGGGATGAAGCAAAATGAGATAACTCTCTGCTTTTAACCCTTTCCCTCTTATCCCCCCCCCCAAAAAAAAGCACTGATCCTCAGACTCATTAACAATTTTTCATAAACCAAGGTTTAGGAGAGAAGGGAGTTTGTTGTGCTAAGAAATGGGAGGCTTGATGAGCCCTTCTTTGTACTTTCCCTCCCGAGTGTAGAACTGCAACAAAATATTGCAGCACAGAGCGCTCATCTATTTTTAGCCTGCCTGGCCAACCTCCTTCCAAGATCCTCTGCTTCCCTTTCCCATGCTTACAAAGTCCGCTCCATTGTCCCTGGGCAGTTCTTCCTCCTCTTTCCCGGAACAATTTTAATTACTTCTGCAACCCTTGGTGTTCCCTCTCCTGCCAAGATGCTGCTGCTTAAAACCGTGTTTTCAGTTGAGAGGATGGTTCCCTCTAAGGTGCAATGCACACCTCTGCCCCCATCCGTCACTACTGTTTTTGTTTTGGCTGCTTTGAAACCTGTGCAGGGTCCTGTGTGTGTGTGTGATGTGCACACCAGAAAAAGCCCCGCACAGCACGGAAGATTAGAAGGCACTTTGGCTGTGAATGCTTAGTATTAAGCAAGGAGCTCAGGAAACTAGAGGTTCTCTCTGTACTTTGTGCTTCTAGTTCCCTGAGCGTGAAACATCAGAAAGAAAAACTTCCAGAACACGGCCAAACAGCCCGAAAAATTCACAACAGCAATCAATGTATTACTGGAGAGAAATGGGTAGATCTGTACAGTAGAATTTAAAAACAAACAAAAACAGAACTAGTCCTCGTGAGTAGGGAGGGTGGGTTGCACAATATAATTTGTTTGATTTGTTTGTAATTTTTTTGTAAATGTCTTTCCTTTCTGTTTAATAAAATTACAATGATATAAAAAATTAAGGAAAGTCACTCCGTCCAGTAGCACTGGCCCAAATAATGGAGATCTTTGTACAGTATGTAAGTGTCAAAACCATATGGGTAAGCTTTATAAACTCGTTTGGATTTCGAAAGGCATTTGTTTTTATTATTTACTCAAGTGGCAGGTGTTTGAAGCCTATGCTGCCATCTACAGTATCCTCTCTCAAGAGCACACAGTTTTGCAGACAATACTGTACATTTTGATGCGCCAGAGTTATAGGGCACCCTCCCAGCAGCTGCAAATAAGACTGTTAGGACGCATGTAGACCAGCCTTGTGTGGCAGAAGGAGGGCAGTGAAATTCATAGGGCTTCTTTGCTGCTTGCCTCTTTAATACATGAATCAGTACTGAGTTATTCAAAAACAGATTCTTGCCTTAACACCCTCTTTCTTTATCCTGCATTTTTTTCTCAAAAGTAATAAAAACTGGGTGAAATTGTTTGTTCTAAAATATATACACTTGTCCCCACACTTTTGAAGACAGCTATGCATTGTCACTGCTACCAGTATTGTACCAAGATACAGTATTTTACAATTTTATTCATCTATCAAAGCAAAGTGTTCTGCTTATATACCACCCCATACCACTTCAAGTAGTCTCTGGGCGGTTTACAGTTTTAATTACAGTAAAGCAGGCTACACTATGCCCCCCCCCAGCAAGCTGGGTACTCATTTTACCAACCTGGGAAGGATGGAAGGCTGAGTCAACCATGAGCCTGCTACCAAGGATTGAACCCCAGATCGTGAGCACGGTTTTACCTGCAGTAAAGGCATTTAACCACTGTGCTTTGGGGCTCTTCATCAACTACATGTTTTGTAAAAAGCTGAAAGTATAACTCTTGACAAAATCCTTGTTTGACCAAGCACACAAAAACTTTTTATCCCACCCACCCCCCAGCTATTCAGGTCACAGCAACCCAATCCTGTTACCAATACAGGAGAATCACACAAGTGAGAAAACAACTGATTTCTGATCTCTTGATGAACTGTTTTTACAAAATAATGTAGGGTTGCATTCTTAACGCCAAAGGCTTGAGAAATGTCACTAGAAGTTTGCATTTGAAGCAAAAACTGCCTCTAAAGGTAATTTTTCCCCCTCTCATGGATGCGCCCCAAATTCTCTGTAATGTACACCTTCACACATGACAAGTTTGTGGCTTGTCTTTACAAGAGGTTTCTTCTTGCCGCAACAAGGGTGACACAACAGAGGCTTCTGGGAGTGGTAGTCCAAAACCACAAATCTGCATATCTTTAGCCAAAAGGTCCCTCTTCTTTGCCCTCCAGATTTGCTGAACTCCAAGCCCTCTCAACCTCAACCACCTCAAGCTTGGCCATGCTTGTTTTAGAGAGGGTTTGCACCCCTAAGTGTGCATGCCTGCAAACAAGCCCTTCTTGAGCTAATGAAGCGGAATATATCCGCTTCATTAGTTCAAGGAGGGCTTGTTTGCAGCCATGCAGGCTTAGGGGTGCATGGCTGCAAATATCAGTCAACTCTCCTATAACAAACCATTACTATAACATAATATCTGTACAAGATAAAAAATTCCGGAGATATGGAAAATTTGCTTAACAGAATCACCTATGGGGCGAATCCGTACAACATAAAAATGGTCGTGATTAGGTGCTACTCTGTTCTCAATGCATTCCTATGGGAAATTTGCATAAAGGAAAATTTGCTTCACATAATTTCATTTGGAACGAATTAATTCCTTTATACAAGGTACCACTGTAATATATATATGGTATGTGTGTATATACACACACACGTATATACACACTGTGTTAAAAATTTATATATATATATATAAAAAACTGCGAGCCTCCATCTGCGCTACGACGCCACCGACCCCGTGCCCAACGAAGGCGGGGCTCCCGGAGTCACACTTTCGTTTCGTCTTTCTCGCTCCGTCACGCCTTAGTGCGCAGTCTCCGTCTTTCCGATGACGTCAGCGCCCTTTCCCGAACGGGCGCTTGAAGACTGTCCCATTCTAAACGTCGTGGGGGGGGGAGAGTTCAAGAGAAAGTGGCCCAAATGCCTTCAGCCGTGGCAACCGTGGCGGCCTGAGCGGGCCAACCACGGCCATCCTGGGCCCTATTAAGCCTAGCGCTCGGAGGTGTCCCCAACGGGTTCGGCCTATTCCATGTTGGCCGAACAGCCGCCATGGTATCCCATCCCCCCCCCGCGCCCAATTTCCTTTCATCTCTCCTTGGTAGAATGACGTCGCCGGCGGGGCGAGGGAGGAGGAGGGGCTGGGGCGCCCTCTGCCCACGAGCGGCGGTACGGAAGCCGGCGAGGGCCCTCTTTCTCCCCCGTCCGCGTCTCCTAGGTGAGCGCGAAGCCGCCGCCTCCTCCTCCTCCTCCTGCTCCGCGCCCGCTGCCCAGCCCTGCCAACGTGGAGACGGCGGCGGTGGCGGCTGAAGCGCAGGCGGAAGTAGCGCACGGGCGGGCAGGCGGGCAGGCAGGCGGCCTGGGCTGGCGGCTGAGGACGCGGAACCTCCTCCGGCCATGGAGAGCTCCTTGGAGAAGGTCGGCTCGGTCCCGGGCTCCGTGTGCCTCGGGCGGGAGAGGAAGGGGGGACGGCAAGGGTGGTGGTGGTGGTGGTGGTGGTGGTGGGGAACCATGCCCAGGGAGGAGGGGGCGACGGCGAGGGACACACCCCCACCCCCCACCCCAGGGACCCTTCCATCCCATTCAGGCTCCCCACCCACCCACCTCCTTCAACAGACCATAATCTCCAAGGATCTCCTAGACTCTGAGATCCCGAAAAATACTCTGCACATGCACCCGTTCATGCCCATCTCCGGTGCAAATAAACCTAGGAATCCTCTGTGCATGCCTGTAAGGAGGAGGTACAGTGGACCCTGGTATAACAGACGTTTTGTATCGCCTAAAATTTGTATATCATTAAAAAAATTCCGGAGTTAGGGGAAATTTTGCTTCACAGAATCGCCTATGGGGCGAATCCGTACAACAACAAAAAATGGGCTTACTCCGTTTTCAATGCATTCCTATGGGAAATTTGTATATGGGAAAATTTGCTTGACATAATATTGGAACGAATTAATTCCTAATTCCTTTACACAAGGGACCACTGTATACAGATTTATAAAAGGCGTTCCTTCTGTGCAGGTAATATACGAGCTCATTTCCTAGCCAGGTCGGATGGCAACCTTCTTAATGGGCACTGACAAGTGATTTTTTTTTTATCTCATGGGATTTTGATGGAAGAGGCCGTCGTTCACGTGGTGTGTGTGTGTGTGTGTGTGTGTGTGTGTGTGTGTGTGTGTGTGTGTGTGTGTGTGAGTGAGTGAGTGAGTGAGTGAAAGAGAGAGAGAGAGAGAGACCGATGTAATAGGCATATCTTATGAGCATGTGTGGATGTGTAAGGTGTGCTAGTACCTAATACGCTTGCTCATTTTTCTTGCCCAGGCAGCTGATAATTGTTAGGTCAGGAGAGAAAGTAGGATTATTATTTTTGTACCATGGGGGAGAAGGAGCCTGTAGTTCAGGTGGCAACTGCTTGATCATTGTAATGTTAATGTGCCCTATGGTCTTTTAAAATGTTGCTGAATTCCAGTTTTGTCATTATGGCCAAGAGTGATGAGAGACGTAACCCAAGAATAGCTAGACTAGAAGAACAGGATTTCTCAGTGCAAAGAAGATATCTTTTATCTTCGTTTTGTTCATATGTGTATGAAAGTGCCACAAATTATCCCCATGGACCAGAACACACCAGGCCCTCCTGTCTTCCACTACCTCCCAGAGATGGTCAGATCCATGTTGGTTGCATCGATGACACTGTCCAACCATCTCATTCTCTGCCATCCTCTTTTCCTTTCCCCTCCAATCTTTCCCAACATCAGGGACTTTTCCAAGGAGTCTTCCTCATGAGGTAGCCAAAGTACTGGAGCCTCAGCTTCAAAATCTGTCCTTGCAGGGAACATTCAGGGTTGATTTCTTTCAGGATGGATAGGTTTGATCTCCTTGCAGTCCAATAGGGACTCTCAAGAATCTCCTCCAGCACCACAACTCAAAAGATACCTAAACCACTGAGCTATCCAGCAGTTCTTTGACAGAAGTAATAATAAAGTAGATTAATTCCAAGGTAAAAGGATCCCAAAACTGGTCTGTCTCTTTGATTATGTGAAAGGGCCTCAATTATCTGTGTACATCCAGCTCTCTGATGTCTCCAGTTAAAAGACTCTTAGTGGTTATTGGGAAAGTCATGCCTCACACTTTGGAGAGCCGTTGCTCAGAATCAAGCACATGACTCTAGTTTGACTTGACCATTGTTTATACCTGGCATATTTTCATATGTTTATTGCTTGATGAATGATCATTGCTCACTGGTTTGTCGTGGGAAATTTATTTTATTATTTCTGTTTGTCCAGTGGCCTCATCACATGTCATCTAAGTCCACATAATTTGAAAAACCAGTGGTGCAAGGTCTGTATCTTAGGTCTTGTGGTGCTGCTGTCAGAGGCCAAGATACAGCAGTATACAGTATTTTGATATCCACTCCCAGCGGAAACAGCTGCACTCTCTACAGTACTCAGAACGTTCTCCACAGGGTTTCCCAGAACAGGACTTGGAAGCTACAGGAAGGACTGAGGGTTGCAAACAGCTGAAGAAAGCACAGGACCTTTGCCAGCTAGTGGGCAGTACTGAATCGAATGGATGGTCTGATCCAGCAGCAGGCAGCTTAATGTGTTCTGAAATTTATATTGTTATTGTTTTGAGTCCATGAATTACATTTGGTGACTTACAAATGTGTCCTCTTTGTTTTAAGACAGGGCTGACCAACTTTGAACAGGCCAAGATCTACTTTTTCCGGACAAAAGTGCCTGAGGGCTACTACACTAAAACCTCTACTTATGAATTTTATCTGTTTATTTATTTATTTATTTATTGGGCTTATATACCGAAGGAAATCCGGGCGGTTTATAACATAAAAAATACTAATAACAACTATGAAATAAAAACAATTAAACGGTTTAAAAACAGTTTAACACAAGTAACCAAGCTAAACAATGGAGAATGGCTTTGCAGATGGCGGGGGGGAAAAAACACTTCAGTCACCAAACGCCTCCCGGAAAAGGAGAGTTTTTAATGCCTTCCGGAAGGCTGGCAGGGACTCTGCTAGGCGCACTTCTGCTGGGAGATGGTTCCACATGGTGGGGCCAGCCACAGAGAAGGCTCGGGTATGGGTGGATGTTCTCCGAGCCTCCCTGGGCGTGGCCACACGTAGCATGTGCGCCCGCGATAACCTAGTCGATCATATGCTCATAAGTAAAAGAATTTGTAAGTAGAGCAGCCTGCCCCTCTCAGCTGAGACAGTGGGCTGGCAGACCCAGAGCTTTGCTGGGGCAGTGGTGGTCCTTGGGTTGGGGGAGGTAGAGGTGGAGAACTTATCCCCTCACACTATTTATTGATGGCTGGCGGGCTACTTTTGAACCCTTCACGGGCTACTGGTAGTCACCGGTCTGCCTGTTGGGCAGGCCTGTTTTAAGCCAACATGTCAAATCAGTTTGAGGGAAATTAAAAGGAAGCAGATGCAGGGGCATTGTGTGGTTTTATTGTCAATGCAAGACCACATCATCAATAATAATAATAATAACAACAGGAACAACAATGGCAATAATGTGTCACCAAATGAGTGTTGACTTATTTCTGAGTTCTGACTTATTTTCCAAGGTTTCTAGGTGTAGAGATTGGAGTCTCAGAGGACTGACATCAACTATCGCAGATATGTACTACCAATGTTTGGGCTCCTATATACATTTTTCTGCACTGTCGGGTGTTCTAAGCCTGAAGAAGCGGCATTATCCCCACAAAAGCTTGCAATTTGTCTGATTGTTTCATGAGTCCAATAAAAAGGTATCACCTACTCTGTGAAACTTGCCAGTCCTACATAAGCTAGCTGTTCATTTAGGGACCCAGCAGGCAATCAAACCCCCAACTCCTACCTCTGCTGCTACTGAGGTGTCTTGTCAGCTTGCAAAACCATACAGCCTCCATTAAGTAGCCCCATTAAATATCCTACTGGCGAATCCTCATTCCTTTGTTAAAATTGTTATATGCCTTTATATCTGCTGAAGCACATTTGGGAAGAGATTGGCGTTATGTATTAATATGTTAAATGCAAACATGGATTTCTTCTTTTGAAGACCTGGTAACTCATCTGATATTACAGGGCTGTCCAACTTTGAACAGCCCGGGGTCTATTTTTTCCGGCGCAAAGTGCGTGAGGGCTACTACACTAAAACCTCTACTTACGAATTTTATCTGTTCTGAGTACATGCTCATAAGTAAAAAAAAATGTGTAAGAGCAGCAGTTTCTCATAGAAATGCATTGAAAATCAATTAATCCCTTCTGGAGTGAGCATAGTTCATTGCTTTCCTATGGGGGGAGGTGGGAGGAAGGAATTCTCCAAGGAGAAGTAGAGGGGAAACACCACCACGCAAAGGAGGTGGACACACCTGTGACCCTGCCTCTCGCTGTCTCCCCTCCCTCTGTTCCACAGTAGCAACTCCACTGGTCAGAAAGTGGCATTCTGATCATCTGGCCGGGGGTGGGGGAGCAGGGGACTGTGCCACGGCCCTTGAGCTGCCCCACTCGACTGAGACAGTAGGCTAGCAGACCCAGAACTTTGCTGGAGCAGTGGTGGTCCTTGGGGTGGGGGAGGGAGGGGTGGAGAACTTATCCCCTCACTTTTTTTTATTGATGGCCCGTGGGCTACTTTTGAACCCTTTGCGGGCTACTGGTAGCCCGCGGTCTACCTGTTGGGCAGGCCTGTGATATTATATTGAAACTGTCATGGGAAGAGCCTTGTGGTGCAGTGGTTAAATGCCTGTACTGCAGGTAAAACTGTGCTCACGACCTGGGGTTCAAACCCAGGTAGCCGGCTCATGGTTGACTCAGCCTTCCATCCTTCCGAGGTGGGTAAAATGAGTACCCGGCTTGCGGGGGGGGGGGGGAGAATGTGTAGCCTGCATTACTGTAATGAAAACTGTAAACTGCCCAGAGACTACTTGAAGTGGTATGGGGCGGTTTGCTTTGCTTTTTCACATTTTTAGTGAAAGACCCTGTGTTGGGAAGGGAAATTGTACTGTTTTAGAGTTGCTATTCAGCAGTAGGACTGCACTGTGAAGGTGCTTCAGCATGAACTCTTATTCAGACACACACACACACACACACACACAGTTAGCTTTTTGCTGGTGCCTACTCGTTTCCCTGAAATGCTGTCTCTCTGCATAGCAGATGTTTGTCTGCTGTTTATTGCAGTTATTACTATCATTTTGAGTGGATTTTTTTTAAAGAAAAAAGCTATGTGAGGCTCAGCTTCACTGTAATCGAAAGTGGTAGAACTCACAAACAGATTTTCTTTCTTTTCTGTTCCAGCAAGAGGGAAAGATAAGCATCTTTTGAAAGAAGTTGTGAGCTGGTTGGAGCGAAAGCCTGGGTATGGTGTGCAGGGACAGATAAAAGGTCTTTTGTGAGCACAAATATTGACTTGGCTTTTGGGAGCTGGATTAGATAGGTGCCCTGACTTAAGAGCAGTTTGCCTTAAGAACATGCGTTTGGAACAGATTAAATTCATAAGTCGAGGTGCCACTGCACAGGAAAAGAGATTCCATTTGAACATTAGGAAGAACTTCATGACGGTTAGAGCTGTTTGGCAGTGGAATATGCTGCCACAAAGGGTGGTGGGGTCTCCTTCTTTGGAGGGTTTTAAGCAGAGGCTGGATGGCCATCTGTCGGAAATACTGTGATGGGGGTTCCTGCATGGCAGGGGGTTGGACTGGATGGCCTTCAAGGTCTCTTTCAACTCTATGATTCCCTGATCCTCCCTCCCACCCGGGATGTCTACATTTAGCTATGCTTCTTTCTGCCATACAGAGTGACGTATGGATGATAATATTGCTTGAAATTTACTAGTCTTCATTGTGTGTATGTATTTCTGGAAAACAGAAAGAATCATATTGACAGCTCCTGGCTGATATTAGTGAGTGGGGTGAAGAAATCTTTTCCATAGTTATCATCTGCTGCTCGAAATGAATTCAGCCACGCTAGGCTGTATTCTTCACTTCTTGACCAGAATACTGTAGCAGTGCTGTGCTCATAAGGAGGTTGATGTGCTCAAAACACCTCATTGTTTCCCCGGCAGGTTGTTATCTCATAAAATCTGGTTATGCCTTGGCAAACCTGTGTCGTTTTAGGTTGTTATTTCTGTTGCTTCCATAACATCCTGTTACCGTTTCCTTAAAACCTCTGATGACGGAGCTTTTAAGGAATGGCTATTTGGGTTTGCAACAAGGAAATGAGAGCACGCATAATAAAATGTGTAGCTATAGGTACATTTGTAAATACGTTTTGAACAAATAATCATCTTGTGTAAGATCGTTGTACTGTGTTCTTGCTTATTGTCTGTTTGTTTAATAGGAATTGAGCCATATTTACTGAGAAAGCAGATACAGTACTGTGCAAGTTAGAGTTGATCGTTGTTTAAATCATGTTCTATTCCATTCTGGTTAATAAGCGGGTCTGTTTATGAGAAGCACATTGTCTTAGCCTATTTGTGTGGGGTTTTTAGGGTTAAAGTGAATCCTTTCCAAAGTCAATCCTGTATAAAACATGATACAGTTATCCAAACATGATGCAACTAAGGTGTGTGTCACCATGACCAGAGATCTACAGGAGCATGTGCAGTTGACACACTAATTTTAGCAGTGCAAATAGTTTTCTGAATTTTGCAACATAATGTGATTCTGGGATACTAAAATTACCCATCTGCTTGGATGGGTTTTAATAGTAGTGAAATTGTGTGTGTGCATACCGTACACACACACACACACACACACACACACACACACACACACACACACACACACACACACACACACACACACACACACACCTCTGCTTGGATGGGTGTTAATAGTAGTGAAATTGTGTGTGTGTGCATACAGTACATACACACACATACACACATATAGATATAGATATAGATATAAATCTTATAAACTGCATATTATAAAAAACTCAAGCTATGTTAGCAGGTGTCAATGTGTTACCACGTAAAACCATGTTTTGCTTGCTGAGCTAAGCATAGCCTGATAATTTTGCTGAGCTTAACATTTTATCAACAGTTATGTTTTATTAATTAGACAGTGGCTTTTATGAACATGCTGTGCAAAGCAGCTAAGCCTTAATTTCAACATCAGATTTATGTTTCTAAACCTCATGAAAAAACTGGCAACTCTTTACAAATGTTTATTTACTGTCTCCTAGAATAGTTGCACAAAAATGCTAAGATCTTTCTCCATATCTTGGCATTTGATTTCTTATTGGTAAACGTTTTGACTTTAATATTGGTGACTAGAGATGGGCACGACTCAAAAAAATGGTGTTTCGTTTGTCGTTTGTCGTTTAGGGGGTCCGTTTCGGTTCGTTTTTGTTTTTCGTGAATTTTTTTGCAAAAAATTTCATTTTCGTTTTGTTACGTAACGAAACAAAAAAATGAAAACAAAAACAAAAAAATTGCTGTTTCGTTAGCATTCATTACAGTTCAATGTATTTGCCGCAACGAAAACGAAACACACGACAAAATTTCTGTTGTTTCGGTTCGTTTCGTTTCATTTTGTAGACAAAATTCGTTTTCGTTTCGTTACGTAACGTAACGAAAAACGAAAACGAAAAATTGCTCGTTTTGTGCCCATCTCTATTGGTGACCAGAATGTAGTTGAAAACTATTTGAAAACTTACAGTGGCATAAAGTCTACTAGCATAAATTTTGATGGCCAGTTACCAAATGGGAAGAGGTCAGAATATGCTTGTGTTGTGGTATGCAAAATTTACTTCTTCGCTGGCAGTATTTTGCCACTGAAATTAAAGGAAAGCAAAAATGCTCTGCTTATATACCACCCCATGCCACTTCATCTCTGGGCGGTTTAGAGTTTAATTACCCAGCAGTGTTTTATATGTGTGGGTGTGTTGTGTCGTTACAGTTGTGACCGACTCTTCCTGACCCCATGTCCATGGAGTTTTGTGGGCTACTTGAGTAGTTTGTCAGTTCCTCCTCCAGGCCCCTACAGCACCTGATCTTCCCTGGTGGTCTCCCATCTAAGTACTAACCAGGACCGACCCTGTTTAGCTTCTGAAACCAGGCGAGATCGGGTGTGCTTAGGGCATCTAGGCAGCTTTATAGTGTTTTATATAGATACTGAATAATTTATTACAATGGGAAACTGCTGGAAGTAGCTTTAAAAATTTTAATGGTACTCAAAAAAGCTTTCATGGATAGTAGTGTAAATCTATGTGATTGGAAATACAGTCTCAAGTGAAGTAAATGTTACTGTGTTCTGTAAGTGTTATTCCTAGATATTGAAGTATGTGCAGTGTATCTTCTCATTTTTGTCCTTGCTGCACAGGGCTGTGTTTGATTCGTGCACATGCATCCACACACACCCAGCGAATTCTGCAGGACCACAACAAAAATAATCACAATGGAGGTGTGCGGGGTCGGGTGGGGTGGGGTGGAAAAGCACTTCTCAGAAGAACTAGAAATAGATACAGTATTTGCATAAGAACCATTTGCAAATACTGTATCTATTTCTAGTGCTACTGAAATGGGCACATGTGGTTAGCATAATGGTAAACAAATTACCATACTAGGAGGACCTCTGGTCTGATCCAGCGGCGCTCTTCTTAAGCAGTCAGTAAGGTATCAGCCTCTGATCCACTCCAGATGTTCTGAATTATACATACCAACTTCTTGGATCATTGGGTACTTGGGCTGGTGCTTATGGGAGTCATACTTCAGAGCATCTGGAGGGCACCTAACCCTTGTCTTAGTTCAGTTGACTGCATTCCATTTTAGTTCTCTCTTCTAGGTTGCACTTCTATTGAATCAAGTTCATTCTTTCAGCGGAAGGAGGTGATTTATCTACTCCTTGGTTTCTCCATTGCTTTTGGAAGCAAACTCCAGAGCTTAAGCAGACTTGCTCTGCTACCTTCTTGGAAATGAGCGTGAAATAAATTTGTCCTCTCATTCTTAGTATGGGCTTTGGTGTTTGATCATCAGATGGAAAGCATGTTCTTACCCCCCCCCCTCTCTCTCTTAAGGCGGGTGGGGGTGTTCCCTTTAGGAACTCCACCTTGTACCTAGACTAACTTGATAACAGGTGTATGCAGACCATTGGGAAATGCTATATATCCTTTATTGCACCATTCTGTTATTTTTCACGCTGGATCTAATGAAGCAGGAAGAAATTCATATCAGTTGTCATCTTAGTAGAAGTTGCAGAAGGAGGCCAGCAGTCTGTTTGCTCAAGCTGGTTGGTGTCTAGCTTCCCAACGGGCTTATTATCTGACACATATATTGCAATTACTGGCTCAGCTGTGCATGTCTGTATCGGTGCAAAGGATGTTATTATGGCTTCACCTACTATACCACTCATCTGGTAATCAGGGATACGCATAGTAATTAGGTGAACATATTGTTGCCATGGATTCAGTTACTCCTCTCTAGGACCTTATTCACTTTTCTGTCCACTTTGCTTACATTGCCAGTTCAAAGCATGTAGAGCACATTTTGCTCTTTGGAACATTTCTTACCCAAAGGCTCAGGCCACATAAAAATAAGAAGCATGTAGGCGGGGCATTTCAGCTGCCTATTTCCTGAATAGGCTTCTATTCTGTTGCACTACTCATTCAAGTTAGACCCTTAACAAGAATAGAGGTCTACTCATTGGCACTAATCATTAATAACTTTGAATCCCACAGTAAGTTGTTTGTGGTCTCAGAAGCTGAAGAACTAGTAATGCTAAATGGAGGAAGAGTGCCACTCTGTAGAGATCAAAGCAAAAAAGCGGGGGTGAGCTGCGTGGCCATCACAAAACACAATTGCAAAAATAGGTTACAGGCGATACCTTTATAGGCCACTATTAAAAATAAAAAAGAGCATTGCAAGCTTTCGAGTGCAGTAAATCGCCCTTCTTCAAAGCAGGTCCCAGAAGTTCAGACATGGTAAAAGAGGTGCTTTACCAGGAGTTTACTTTTAAAGTCCTTAGTTAGATGTTGTTCTTAAAGTACATGGCTAGGTGATGTTTCAGCCAGGGCATGATTCTTGTTGGAGGCAATGTCGGCAGTTGTAAGAAGCTGCTTCTTAAGTCACGCCCCCGTTCTTCAAACAAATGAACATGGGTCATATATCACCCCTACTCCTTAACCCAGCTCCATTTGGCACTGTGAGACATACAAATCCCTTTGGGGGGGGGGAGAAAAGGGTGGATACAAGTGACCTATGTGCTTCATTCAGGGATTGGGGTAAAATAATTTTTGTAAGGCCACTAGGTTTGCCAATTGGAACCAGATTGAATTAAAGTCATATTACCTAGTGGTTGCAGTCTTGCCCTTTGGTGTTGAGAGTCCATGTGCCTCTTTCCAAATATCTGGGGGAATGCCGGCTCAATCTTAGTATCTTCACAATTCCATCAAACTCCAGAGTCTGAGTTTTGGTATCAAGCCCCAAATCCAAGACCTTGGTAACAAGTCCCAAACTCCCAAGTCTGAATTATGATTAAAAACAATATTTAACCCCCCCCCCAGGAAAAAAAGGGGAGAAGTGGGTGGGTTTCAGTTAAAGACGGGAATGAACCTTGGTTTGGAAGTTTGTGCCAGTTTGAATGCATGGCACCACTGGTGCTGTGCGTCCCCATCCCCCACCTCCCTGGCCGATTACCCAGGTTTGTGGTTTGTGCCCATCTCATGCCCAAGTTTCAAGTGGAGTCCAACTCATTGAGGGGGGAAAAAAGAGTCAAGACTAAGTTGAATCACCGGTGCAGCTTCAGTCCCTACTTGACAACGAGGCCCACAACTCCAGTCTCCATTCCTGCCATGGTGTAACGAGAGACCCGTGATTCTTCAGCTTAGAATAGTAGCTCCTTCTCAGGGCCACTAGGAAACCCCAAGTTCTACTTGGCATGCTTTCTTGTCGAGATTAAAGGATGATGGTGACTATTATTAGGCTAACATAGCCCTTGTAAGCCGCTTAGAGTTCGTCTGAAGATAAGCGGGGTATAAATGCAATAAATAAATAAATAAATAAATATTAAGACTAATACGGATGTTTTTTAAAAAAATTAACAGATGGTTGACCCTGCTTTAGTAGAAATGGGAAGAAACCTTAATGAGGCTATGAAGCTACTTGAAGACAATCAAAGGTACTTGCTAATCACAGTCTTGATTGGAATAAAGATATTGTTAACATCAATGTCTACCAGAATATGTTGATGGAGATGTGTATTCTGTGGCTGGTAACAATATTACCAGCATTGCTCCCTCTTTATTTGTAGCTGCCTCCTCTCTGACTCTGGATTTGGTAGAGGGTGATACAGTGACCCCCGGCCTATCGCAGGGGTTAGGGACCCAACCCGACCCGCGATAATTGAAAATCTGCAATATGGGGATGCAGGTCGGGTAGGGCCTGGGGGTCCTAGCTGGGGGCCCTTGTACTTATCCCCAGCCTGGCACTGCCCCGAATGGGCCTGCGAGGGCCTTCCCGGGCCTTCTGGAGTCCCCAAAAGGGCCTCCCTACAAACCGGAAGTGACTTCCGGTAAACTGGAAGTGATTTCCAGATCGCAGAAAATCATTTCTGAGTCCTCCCAACAGGCCTTTGGGGGGCTCCAAAAGACCCGGGAAGGCCCTTGCAGACCCGTTCAGGGCAGCACCAGTCCTAGGGTAAGTACGGGAGGCTTGAAACAGGCCTTTCCCCCTTACCCCAGGGGACCTTTTTTCATATACTGCGGTCCCGCAATATGAACCGCGAACGAGCGGGGGACCCACTGTATTAAATAATGCATTCCTGACAGGTAGCCGAGGTCTAGGAGCTGATTTCAGGAGAGGATGAGGAACAGAAAAGTTGCTGTTACGGGCAGAAGGGCAATCTAAAACATTCATTTCCATCTCCCCTCTTCCCTTGTGGAAGTGAGTTCGGATTAAATGGACATTAGACATACTATAGTTTCCAGTCTTGGGAAAGTTACTTTTTTGGAGTACAACTGCCATAATCCCTCTGCTGTCTTGACTACTTGTTGAGGGATTCTTGCACTTGTAATCCAAAAAGGTGCCATTTCCCTACTCAGTCCCCAAGCCAGAGGAGTACAGATGAGGCTCAGGCAGTGATGTCCAACACACCATTTGCAGCTGGACACATTTCAAATTACAGTGGTACCCCGACAAAAGAGCAGCTCGACTTAAGAGGAATTCGACTTAAGAGTTGAAAACTGTTGGCATTTCAACTGCCGCCTTACAAAGTTTAGATATGGTCTGCTCGACTTAACAATTTTTTTTATTTATTTTTTACTTTTTAACTTATTTTTCAATTTTTTAGATAGGTACCCCGACTTAAGAGTAGTTCAACTTAAGAGCATGCATTCGGAACGAATTAAATTCGTAAGTTGAGGTACCACTGTAATATTAAATAGATGGAGGATGACAGGTTCAGTACCACACCATAAGGGTAGTGGCTTTCGCATCCCTCTTGTGAAGTCAGGTTAGATATTCCTGCAACCATACATTGATTTCCTTGAAATGTGTGAGAACAGGTGTGGCATATGGAGAAACCATTGAATCTTGTTGTAAAATTTAAAGACTCCTCCTTATCTACCCTGGGCGTCATTTAAGATCTTTAATAATAATAATAATAATAATAATAATAATAATAATAATAATAATAATAATAATAATAATAATAATAATAAACAACCTTTATTGTTAGTGTACAACCTGTGTACAGTGAAACTGACTGAGCTTCCCCCCCCACACACACCATCCCACTAAAAAGCCACTCAGTCTCATTTCACTCTGTGCTTGCTGCACAACTCGCTGGCCCCACATTTTTAAAAGGACATGTTTAGAGTTAGGAGTGTAGCTCCTGTTCTAAATGTAGAATGTGTTCTGTTTCGACTCTTACAAGGTAAGGGACTTGCTGAGAAATCTTTACAAAGCATATTCGATCATTTGAATATATGCGTTAGTAAGTTATAGCTTGGATACATTTTTTAAAAATATGCAATATTATTTGGTGCATGAAGTGAGATTAGATTTGGAAGCCATGTTGCTACTTAAATTTGGCTGTTTCATTTCATAATCAAGTTATTGCAGAGATTTTGTGTGGCCCAACCAAAAGTTGAAGTAAAATAATCTCACCTTGGGTGTTCAAACAGGAAAGTCGAGGAAGAAAATGAAAAGAAGTATACAAGGAAGGATATTCCTGGACCACTTCAAGGCAGGTGAGTAATGTGATGTCTTTTGAATTCTTTTCTCATGTACTGGCTTGGCCTTATTAGCTCCTGGAAGTCCAAGTTAGGAGAATAGAGTGGTACTATCACTTCCCTTGATCTAGACGTCTCTAGGAGGTCTTTCTGTTCTCTTGTTCAACTATGATGATGTACCTCACTATTTCTGAGTTAGTAGTGTCCATGTTATGCTGCAGTTCTCATTGCTTAAAGCCATTTACCAATAACCAGAAACTACAGAAAGCTCATGTAGCTATGTGATTACTTCCTTATCCTTTATCTCTCTAGTGGACAAGATATGGTGAGCATTCTCCAGTTAGTCCAAAATCTTATGCATGGAGATGAAGAGGAAGAATCTCTCCAGTCTTACCGGTAATTATTTAATAAGTGGCAACAGTACGTGTTGGGTTACCTCCAGAGGCACTAGTCTACTTGCAAAATACCTTCCTCTTCAGGCAGGCTTTTAACTGGTGGCCTGAGAGGGTTTTTAAAAGGGATTGTGGTGCTTTGTTGTTTTAAATGTCTTTTAGTATTGATTTTATTACTGTTGTAAATATACTTCTTTAATTATTTTTTTAATATTCATATAGAAACTGCTTTTAACTTGTAAATATCGATGTAAGCCTCCGTTGTTGTTGTTCAGTCGTGTCCGACTCTTCGTGACCCCATGGACCAGAGCTCGCCAGGCCTTCCTATCTCCCACTGCCTCCCGGAGTTTGGTCAAATCCATATTGGTTGCATCGATGACACTGTCCAACCACCTCATTCTCTGCTGTCCTCTTTTCCTTTTGCCTTTCATCTTTCCCAACATCAGGGACGTTTCCAAGGACTCCTCTCTCCTCATGAGGTGGCCAAAGTACTGGAGCCTCAGCTTCAAAATCTGTCCTTCCAGTGCACATTTGGGGTTGATTTTTTCAGGATGGATAGGTTTGATCTCCTTGCAGCCCAGGGGACTCTCAAGACTCTCCTCCAGCACCATAGCTCAAAAGCACCGATTCTGCGGCGATCAGCCTTCTTTATAGTCCAGCTCTCACTTCCATACATCACTACTGGAAAAACCATAGCTTTGACTATCCCGACCTTAGTTGGCAAAGTGATGTCTCTGCTCTTTAGGATGCTATGGGTCCCTTTAAAGGAGAAAGGCAGGAATAAATGTTTTAAATAAATAAATAATAACTTTTCTGTGCAGCAACAGGCATGTTTCTGACACAAGGTTCCCTCTAAGAGTCTAAGGCAGGGGTGCCCCAAACTTTTTGTAAGGAGGGCCAGATTTGGTGGCTGAGAATGTGTCAGGGGCCGGTTGGTCCCCGACCCTGCCACCCCACTGCAAGCCCCACCCACTGACCCATAAGCCCCACCCACTGACCCCTTGCAACCCCACCCACAGGAAGGAAGGCGGGGACCAAGGGAGGGAGGGAGGGAGGTAGAAACCAAGAGAGGAAGGAAGGAAGGGAGGGAGGGAGGAAGGGAGGGAGGTGGGGACTAAGGGAGGGAGGAAGGAAGGTGAAGACCAAGGGAGGGAGGAAAGAAGGAAGGTGGGGACCAAAGGAAGCACAGGGAGCCGTGGCCACAGGTCGCAAATTTTCCTTTATACAGATTTCCAACAGGAATGCATTGAAAACTGAGTAATCCCAAATTGTGACCATTTTTCTGTTGTATGGATTCACCCCATAGACGATTCTGTTAAGCAAATTTCCCCTATCTTCGGAATTCCATTTGTTATACGAGGGTCCACTGTATAGTGAAAAGGGAAAAGAATGTTTTAGCAAGAAAGAGAAAAAACAGAGGGGGAAAGCAAAGGAAAAGAGAACAAAGGCATTTCAACGTACAGTGGACCCTTGTATAACAAACACTTTGTATAACATAAATTCTGTACAACAACAACAACAAAATCCAGAGATAGGGGAAATTTGCTTAACATAATCTCCTATGGGGAGAATCCGTACAACATAAAAATAGCATTACTCCGTTTTCAATGCATTCCTATGAGAATTTGTATAAAGGAAAATTTGCTTAACATAATTTCATTTGGAAGGAATTAATTCCTTTATACAAGGTACCAATGTACTCATAAATAAATGAAATTGTAACTATTATAAATTAAGCATACAGATTAATTTAGACAGTGTTTATAATTCTATGGGACTTTATCATTTGTTCTTTTATTTTCTTTCTGTATCTTTTCTTTTGTTTTGTTTTTAACAATAATGCTTGCACAGACTAACGCGGCCACCTCATTTAAATAATTCCAATATGTTTCTGGCTTTCAGGCTTCAGAATGTTGGGGAACAGGGACATATGGCCTTGTTAGGACACAGCCTGGCTGCTTACATTTCTGTGCTGGACAGAGAGAGGCTGAGAAAACTTACAACCAGGATTCTTTCTGATACGACTCTGTGGCTTTGCAGACTTTTCAGGTACCCTGTATTCATGAGGGGTTTCGATCTTAAATACTGAATAAATTAAAATAATTATTAAAATCAAGGAAAGGAGCAGCTTTAGAGATATGAAAAAGCCTGGTCAGGGCCTTTATGCTCTTTAAAAAGCATTGGAAAAACATGGTGGATTTTTAATTCTTCATAATAGATTTGCTACAGGGGGAAATAATTAAACCGGAAATTGTTCGGTTCAAGTAATGAAATAATCATTGTAATTTATATTGCATGAATTGGAAATTTCATTATTAATTGTTCTTTTTTCTATTCACTTTTCTTTATCCTTGAAACTTTACTGACTCCTTTCAAACGTCTAATATAGAATAAACACAATGTTTTACATGCACTTTTTAACAATCTTGTTTGCAGTTTTGTAAGGGTTTTGAGGAATATCTCTGTGGAATCAGATGATGGTTGTGCAGGCTAGCTTTGGCTTATGGGACAGATGGCGCTGGAAGGAATTGGCAAATGGCAGGTCTCCGCTCTCAGAAAGGCAGTATCTGTCTATTATAGATCATCATAAAAGTGGTAGTTTATGGAGTGTAACAGGTTGGTGCCAAAGTACAACACCTCTGTTTATCTTAATACATAACTTAGTTCTGGATGGAAAGTGCCAGGATCTCACACAAGGAACAAAAGAAACAAAAAAAGAACATTTCCACTAGGTTCCAGCTAATCCAGGTTCTTTTGCAACGCAAAGCAAAATGAAATTTCTGCTCCTTCCTCCCTGCAAGATGTTCTGTTTGGCTGCTGCTGAAAACTCTTGCGACACGGTTAGATGATTTGTCAGACAAAGGGTGAAAGAAGGTGAAATGAAAGAAGCAAAAAATAAAAATTAAAAATTAAAAATGAATGCAAAGTGTGCTGTTTATATACTACCCCATAATGCTTAAAGCACTCGCTGGGTGGTTTATAAGTAATTAGGCAGACTACACATTTCCCCCTCCCCCCATGAACTGGATCCTCATTTTACTGACCTTGGAAGGATGGAAGGTTGAATCAACCTCGAGCCTGCTACCCCAGGTCATGAGCACTGTTTTAGCTGCAGTATAGTAGTTTAACTACTCTGCCATGAGGCTGAAGTAGTGAAACATGAAAAAAAGCTGCTAAATCAAAAGTAGGGGTGCTCATTTGGGTTTTTCCTTCTTCCAAATTTGTGATAACAGTAAAGTTCCATCTCTATTAGCCGGTGTCATTTTGTCCTTCCCCTTTTCAATGGAATTTAGGAAAGACTTAACTTGGATGATGGAAAAGAAGCAGCTTTAATAAAGCATCCAAATGCTAGATCTAGAACACTTGTGTTTGCTGGAGAAGGGTTTCTGTGGATAAAGACGAGGAAATCATAGATTTGTGGGCAGGGCTTCTGTGAAAGTTATTCTGGAAAGGTTTGGTGAATTCCTTTACACATCAGTTTCATCTGCGTTCAACGCAAGGGTATTTAACTTTTTTCTTAGATCATTCAGACGTTAGTTTTAGGAACATATAAATGAAGTATTGCCCTCATATTTTTAATTCATGTTTTATCTTAATAGGTTTGAAAACGGTTCAGCATATTACCATGAAGATGATCGTGAGGGCCTTTTAAAAGTCTGTAGGCTAGTGATACATTCATGCTATGAAGACTACGCTTCTGAGGGTTTTCATGTGCTTTATAACAAACAGCCAGTCATATACATTAGCTCTGCAGCCAGAACAGGCTTGGACCAATTTCTTTGCAATCAGGTAAACTTAAATGCCTGAACTCTTTCTTACCTGTGTGAATGACTCTTCTTTTTTCACCTTAGCTTTATCTGTTCAGTATTTGTTGTTGTTGTGTCATTACAGTCGTGACTGACTCTTTGTGACCCCATGTCCATGGAGTTTTCTTGGCAGGAATACTGGAGTGGCTTGCCAGTTCCTACTCCAGGCCCCTACGGCACCTGGTATTCCCTGGTGGTCTCCTGTCCAAGTACAAACCAGGATTGACTCTGCTTAGCTTCTGAGATCAGTCAAGATCAGATGTGCTTGGGGCAGCTCTAGGCAGTATTTACCTGGTTGTAATTTATATTTACAATTCTGGTTGTGATTAAGAATTGATTGCCTATTCCATTTTGTATTCTTCTTGATATTATCCAGCTAGTAGATGTTGTGTATGATGTTTGATTGCAGATTTTATTTAAAAAGAAAGAAAGGGTGAAAATAATCTTGTCCAACACTTATATCCATTTAGAAGTACCATGTAGAAATACCGATATCCACTTATTTCAGACCTTCACATGTTTTGGATACTTAACTCTTGTTGCCTTCCGTTAAGCAGCTAAAATCCCATGTAGGACAGAAGCCTAGATCCTGGAGGGGTTAATATGTTTACAGCTGTACAAACAGAAATTGTGATGCTGTTGTCACACTTATAATTGCCCCTGAAACTAGTGTGGTTGTCCCATTACTTCAAACAAATTTTAAACTTTCCATTTGATGCCTGAAAATAAATCTGCTTCACGTTTAAGATGCTGGCTAAAAACATGAGGAAGTAGCAAAGGCTGCTGGCTGAAAACATCCATCACCTACTGGAAACGGGGGGGGGGGGAGATTGCTCTTCAGCTGAAATTTGGAAATGTATACATTCATCTAAAATATCAAGAAGATTGACTACTGCAGATATACAGTAGAACTCCCGTATCCACTAATTCATTATCCACTGATCCAGTTATCCGCGGTTGGCAGAGGGGAAAAAATTAAATAATTCAGCAGCCATAAAGCAAGCTATTGTCACAAACAGCAGCTGCAAAGGAAGCTTTTATCACAAATAGCATCTGTAAAGTAAGCTACTGTCAGGAAACAGCAGTTTGGAGATGAGTGGGCAGGCGTTCTCTCTTATCCACGGTGTTCATTATCCACGGGAAGACCTGGAGACCTGTGTGTGTGTGTGTGTGTGTGTGTGTTTGAGAGAGAGAGAGAGAGAGAGAGAGAGAGAGAGAGAGAGAGAGAGAGAGAGAGAGAATGAGTAAGACAGAGCTTGAAATTCTCCCTGTGTTTGTCTTTCCGGCAGCTTGGCTTACCACTTTCCTGCGTGTGCCGGGTGCCTTGTAACACAATGTTTGGCTCTCAGCATCAGATGGTAAGTACAGTAGTATCCAAAGCAGTGGCACATTCCCATGTCTGTTTCTGTACGTCACTAAGCCTCTTCCTCCTTTTGTTCACTGACAGGATGTTGCGTTACTGGACAGGTTGATTAAAGATGATATTGAGTCTGGGAAACTGCCAATCTTATTAGTGGCCAATGCTGGTATGTATCCATTTCTTCCCCGTCTCCTTTCTGTAACAACACCTTCCAAGTGTAATGCATCGATACTGGTTTGGCAGTTGCATGCAGTGCTCTGATTCTGACTTGGTGACTCCTACTTCTTTGTGAGTTGATGGTCCTAGTGAGGGTGGACCACTTCTGGGAACAAGCAGAGGTTCCCATAAAATGAGTGATTTTCTGTTCCATGGGGTTGCCTTGGGTCCCTTTTTCGGGAGAAAGCTAGAACAGAAATGAAGTAAGGGAACATTTTTAGAAGAAGAAGAAAACTGCTACCCACAAGTGCCAAGTATTTTATTGGTCTTCTTTATAGGCTGCCTTTCTCCCAATAAGGGAACTCGGGGCTTTTCTCCTTTCCATCTGAACTCTAAATTCTGTTTCAAAAGAGGCCACAGGGGCCTCAATCCTTTGGTGGGTGAGATCAAATGGGACCAAAAATAGCAGCACATTTTAGCTTGGAGCTCCTGCAGCCAGTTGCAGAGCCTTAGGACAGGTGTGTCAACTTTCTAGACTGGAGGGGGGGGAATTTCACAAGAGAGGGTTCGTGGCCATCTGCAGAACTTATAGGAGGAAACAAATCAGTCCCACTCCCTAAGGTTGCTCCTTACCTTTGCTTAAATGAAAATTCAGGTTGTTTCTAGATCAGTGTGTAGAGCAGGAAAGAGAAGGAAATTTGAATGGACAGTGGATGCATTTGTTGAACCTGTGATTATTGGCTTAACAAGTGACACCAACAGCCTTGCATCTGGGATGGACCCCATCATGAATTGAGGAGGGAAAGTACCTTTCCCTTCTGCCTCCCCATTGCCCACGGAAGAGATTTTGGGAGAAGATCGTCAGAATTCAAGGGATGGTCAAGTACAGGAGATAAATTTACATCAACGGCTATCACACGTGCACAGCGGAAGCCTAGAATTTAGAACCAAAGGGGATTTGTGCAGCCGTTTGTGGCTGGTATTTTTTGCACTTGGATTACTGCTGTTTTCTTTCCATCCCAGGTACACCAGGAGCAGGTCACACGGACAAACTGGGACGGCTGAAAGAACTCTGTGAGCAACATGGCATGTGGCTACATGTGGAAGGGTACAATGTCATTAGAACCCTTTTAATGTATTGTTAGGTTGGAAACCCAAAACTGTTGAATATTTTTACCCCACCTTTCTCCTTGGAAAAGGACCCAAGCTGGCTTACAATAATGAGGGAGAATATGCAGTCCAGGCTTAGAATAGTCCACTTATTTTATATACATTTCCCCCCTCATATTGTTTTTGACTGTTAACCGCCCGGAGTTCCTCTGGAAGACGGGCGGTATATAAATGTATAAATAAATATATAAATGAATGAATGAATGAATGAATGAATGAATGAATAACATTTAAGACATGTTCAAGTTAAGAACAGGGAATTTGAAGAGGCATATTAGAACATTTTAAAAAGGTAACATAGATTAGAGCTACAAAGGAATTGGAATCGGAATCTTTATTGTCATTGCCTCCTTGCAGGAACAACGAAAGTTCACGGTAGCTATATTCAACTCATATAAATCTCATATAAAAAGAATACTCAAGAACAAAAGAAAAATCCATTATGAGGGGTGAAAAGCAACATGGAGAACACTGCTGTTCTTATGAAATCAATGTAATCATGCATGGTAATCCATATAAAAGTCACTTAGTAAGTAGTCCCTCATTCAGGGAAAGCTTGCCTGAACAGGAAGGTCTTTGCCTGCTTCCGGAAAGACAGCAGAGACGGGACAGTCCTGGCCTTCAGCAGGAGGGAGTTCCAAAGTGTGGGAGCAGCAACAGAGAAGGCCCTTTCATGGGTTCTTGTGAGGTGCACCCGTGAAGGTGGTCGGATGGAGAGAAAGGCCTCTCCTGATGACCTTCGCACCGAGCCGGTTCATCCTGTGAGATTTGATCTTTGAGGTAGCTTGAACCCAGGCCATTTTGTACTTTGTAGGTTAAAGTCAGCACCTTAAATTGTGCCCAATAGCTGATTGGCAGCCAGTGGAGCGGATTTAGTAGGGGTGTAATGTGAACTCTGTAACCCGCCCCAGTCAGCAATCTGGGTGCTGCGTTCTGGACCCGTTGAAGTTTCCTAAGACTTTCATCGGTCGTGCCACATAGAGCGCATTACAGTAGTCCAACAGGAGGTCACTAGGGCATGTGTCACCGTGGCCAGAGCAGGTTTCTCAAGAAACAGGCCTAACTGGCATACTAGTTTTACTATTGCAAATGCACAGCTTTCCACTACCTCCTTCTGCATCTTAAGTTACTAAGTAAAAATGAAATGTAAATATGAAGATTTTGGAGAGGATCTGATTTTATCCTCTTTAGTATTGTCTCTTTGGAATTCAGAGTAGCTCTTGTTAGGTTATGTCCCCCCTATTTCAGAGGATCTTCTGTAAGGATGATGACATTTGGTGGCAACCCATTAAACTCTTAATACCGGAATGTTAACTAGATTAAAATGTAATTTTCTTTTCTATCTAGAGTGCTGAAATAAATCCCGGTTTATACTGCATGTGCAGTAAAATTATATATATTTAACAGAATTGACTTCGCTAATTGCAGAATCATAAAATATTTAAGGGGAAGCATAAAAGCAAAATGTTAGCATTTAATCGAAGGGAAGGATGCACTCACACAGCCCCACAAGGTGCAGACTTCTTCATGACTGACCTGGAACAACACTTTCAAAACTTTTGGATCCAAAAACCATTCCCCTGTTTGAGGCACTTTGATGGCATTTAATCTGGATCCATGAAAAGGAATTCCCAACAAAATTCCACCAGGATTTCAAGAGCATCAACTCATCCTGGAACAACCTACACAAGTATATTTTCTAGACACCACTATAAAACTACGCAATGCTATACAGAACACCCACCAATTGATATATTTATTTATATTTATTATTTATTATTTATTATCTACATTGATAGACCGCCTGACTTTCCCATAAGGAACTCTGGGCGGTGAAACGTCTGTGAAGATTCTCAGTCATCCAGGTTCGTTTAACTGGGAGTTGAGTCATGGCTACTGGACTTCTTTTTTGAGAGATAGAAACGTTTAACTGTTCATCCAAACAGTTTCATCATGAAGCTGTTTGGATGAACAGCGAAACGTTTCTATCTCTCAAAAAAGAAGTCCAGTAGCCATGACTCAACTCTTAGTTCTGGGCGGTGAACAACATAAAAAAACAATAAAATGAGACAATGAAATAAAAATCCATTATATCAAGATATACCTAGTTGCATGCCATCCTGAACACACAACAAAATCCATAGTTTACAGTCAAGATCTCTCAGATACAATTACATCTGCTTTGACCTACAAGATAGGGACTCCGAACTCAAGGATTTACATTCTTCAGACTATAATACCCATCCAGTACGATTAAGGAACAGATTTACAAATCTAGACACAGACCTAGACCCAAAAGAGAAAATGACCAAACTTTTAGTCCACAACTGACACCACTCCCAGACATCACAAGTGATGTCCAACCCATCCTTGACAAGAAGACTTCACTTTACCAGCTCTTATGGCAGACCTAAAGTTGTTTATAGACAACCCCCTAATCTCAAAGAAGTACTGACATACGTTTGACTACACAATACTGACATGGAGATGGGAACTGCTCTGCCTCCACATTTATTCTGGCAACATGATTACTAGGCCTAGCAATGTCACACAAAATATTAAAGCTACTTTTGTATTCTCGAAGGCTTTCACAGCCGGGATCTGATAGCGGTTTTGAGTTTTTCGGGCTGTTTGGCTGTGTTCTGGAAGTTTTTCCTCCTGACATTTTGCCAGTCTCTGTGGCCAGCATATTCAGTGGGCAAGGAGTTCAGGAACTAGGAGTTCTCTCTGTGTTCTGAGGAGTTCTCTCTGTGCTCCTAGTTCCCTGAGCTCCTTGCCGTCGGTAGATGCCAGCCTCAGAGACGGGCGAAAAGCTAGGAAAAAAAAACTTCCAGAATGCAGCCAAACAGCCTGAAAAACTCACAACAGCAAAAAGTTACTTTTATCTGTTCCTCCCCTAATGTGATTCATGCCATCTTTTGCCAACAATGTGTATCTGCTTTCTACACACTCTAGACAAGACAGTCTCTGTGCAAAAGAAATAATGGACACAAATCAGGTATCAGGAATGGCTATACACAAAAACCCATTTCACATCATTTTAATTTACAACACTCTCCACAATCTCAAAGTGGCCAAATGGGGGAAAAGAGACTACAGGACAACAACCCAGAGAGAGACAGCTGAGATAAAATTTATACACATCTCAATAGACTCGATTCCCTCCAAGGCCTTTTAAGGCACTATAAAATAGGAATGCTACAACAATTGTCCTGAGCTGTTTCTCCCAATAAATTTTTCCTCCTCAACAGATCCACCTCAAAAAAAAAACCATACAGGTAAACTACAGAGTCTTGTGATGTGTGAATTACACCAGACAATCTCCCATAAAGAAAAGTCTTATCAGCAACTGTTAAAAAGCCATTCTCCTCAATATAATTAACATTCATGTTCTTCTACCATTATTATTCATGATGGTGGTTCTGACATCCTTTACAAGCTTCAATGAAATATACCTGCATATAAAAGAGCTATCACGCCATTGGTAAATACTTTCTTACCAACCAGCCATGTCCTCTGTATTTTGATGTCATGTATAAATATTTGGCACGTTATCTCGCTCTTATTACATCTGAGGAAGTGGACTTGTCCACTAAAGCTCACATGCAACGGTTTAAGATGCCACTACATTTTGTCTGTTTTATTTGTTCTTTTATTATTATTAATATAATTGCTTTTGTTTTTACCTCTGATGTTAATTTTCATTCTCCACTAAAACTATGTTGAGGGGTGTCTCTGTTTTTTTTTTCCCCCAGGGTAAATTTGGCCACTCTAGCTTTGGGATATGTTTCTTCAACTCTACTGGTACGTTATTGCATTTGCACATACATATACAGTATTTCAGCAAAACTATTTCCCAGAACTTTATAAAGGCCACAGGGGCACTACTTTGCCAGTTTTATTTGTTCAAGCTGCATCTGTAATAAATTGAAATATGGGTGAATACCGGCATTCTCAAGGCAAATGTTCCGTCTTTATGTATGCAAGTCTCAGGCTGCTCAACATCTGAGTGTTCTCAAACGGCTTTTGGTTCTGTCTAGAAGAAGAGATATAGCTCTGCTGGTATACAGGGGGCCCTTGTATAACAAACAGTTTGTATAACCTAAAATCTGTACAACATAAAAAAATTCCGGAGATAGGGGAAATTTGCTTAACATAATTGCCTATGGGGAGAATCTGTACAACATAAAAATGGGATTACTCCTTTTTCAATGCATTCCTATGGGAAATTTGTATAAAGGAAAATTTGCTTAACATAATTTCATTTGGAAGGAATTAATTCCTTTATGCAAGGTACCACTGTACTTTCGGTGGATCCTGGTGCTTCTGCCAGGACAGATTATTCCCTATTCTTGTTGCAGGTACTGCGCCACCCAAAAACATGCTCAGGAAGAAATGGGTAGCTCTCTGGAGCAGGTTTTTGGCATCACGGAGCACGGCAATCCATGGAGCCAACAGGCGGCTCGTCACTCCTTTAGAGAGGGACCCATTTGCTCCAAGCTTAGTCCGTAGGTTGTCTTGTTCCGAATTGTCATGGAGATGGTAAAACTGTGCCTTCTGTTCTACAGGCAGCAACCAAATGTGACAGCATGACCTTGACCCTGGGGCCTTGGCTGGGCCTTCCCGCAGTGCCTGCAGTAACTCTCTACAGACATGAAGATCCTTCTCTGGTAGGCTTTCAAACCTCCCACTAGCGCTGCAGTTCCTCGAGAAGCCCCAGGGCACAAGCAGAGCCTCTCGACAAGGAAGCGTCCCCTGTGGATTCCAGGGGTGGGAAGTTGGGAGTGGGGCCAACGAAGCGGTGAACGCTGAAGCCCTGGTTTTCACGGGAGCTCCTGTTCTTGAAGGTCTCTATAGAAATTGAGGACATATTAAGGTTCCCATAGATTCCTGCCTTTTCATGCGGTGAACGTGTCCGCACTGAAAATCAAAGCGTACGGTCCGCACTGAAAACCAAACTTTGGCCCTCCAGATGTTTTGGACCACAACTCCCACAGTCCTTTGTCATTAGCAATCTAAGCTTAGAATTATGGGAGTTCTGGTCCAAAACATCAGGAGGGCCAAAGTCACCATACATTAAAGTTTGCCCATCATTAGAAGAGGGAGTTCCTCAAGTGCTGAAAATATCTCAATACCCAGCAGGAGCAAGCTCTCTGTAGTATTGTTTTGGCCTCTGACAGGCTTACCCAAGCCAATGTGTCCCCTGTACAAGGAGCACAGGAAAAACAAAGAAAAGAAAGAGGCACTCTCCAGCTAAATTGCATGCTGCTGCAAATGCATGCTGAGCAGAAATCTCTGCAGGTGCACATTTGTGCTTCAGGCTCCTGAAATTGTAAATATGCAGTAGACCTTCTTCAAGTGCCATGACCTCATAAAACATTGGTGATCAGTGGCCTGACCTGGTTTCTATCTAGCGCTATTCTAAATAGAGCAGCTGTGCTCACTGCAGACCCTTGGCTCAAGTCAGGCATGTCCAAACTTGGGCCCTCCTGATGTTTTGGACCACAACTCCCAGAATTCCAAGCTTAGATTGCCAATGACAAAGGAATGTGGGAGTTGTAGTCCAAAACATCTGGAGGGCTGAAGTTTGGACATGCCTGGCTTAAGTTCCTAAGCCAGAATGTTCTTCCGAAGCGTCTGATCCAGAGTGGGTGGCTTCGAACAGCATCTGATCCATAATGGGCGGCTGACATAATGGCCAGTACTGGGAGTGAAGAAGGCAATGGGAAACCACTTCACTTAAGCTAACTTCCCCAGGCAAATCTTTAGCATGACTGGGAAACCTAAAGCCATGGCCCCCAGTCCCCGGCAGTCGACCTGGTTTTACCAAAAGATTATTAAATAGATATCTCTGCCATTTGACACACTTGGATTTGATGGAACCTGTAGCCCTAGAAATTATGGGGGGGTGGGTGGGGTGTCTTATAATACCATCACAGAGTCCTAGCAGGGACTACCTGAGCTTCCAATGGATTGATACGGTATAAAGTGAGCTTCCTAAGTTTTGGGTCTGCCTTTTCCGATCTCCTAATCCTTCCTGAATGTTTGAAATTAGGCGCCAAGAACAAATTGAGGCAAAATCAAGAGGTGTGTTGCGAATGTGCGATGCTGATTAACCGTTGCTCCTTACTTACAGTCCTTGGCTGCAGGCCTGACCTCTAGCCAGGCCGTGGAGAAACTCCGTGCTCTGCCGTTGTGGCTCTCCTTGCAATACCTCGGCCATGATGGGATTGTGGAAAGAATAAAGCACGCCTCTCAGCTGGTAAGCAGTTCAGGGTTCGGGGCCACTTCTAGGGTGATGTTTATGCCTGGTGCGTAGTGAGGCTTCTGTATCCTCAGCCTTTGGCTAGAGAACCCATGGCAAGTGACACAACTAGGAGCCAGAATACGACATCTTTATACTTTTACAACACTTGGGTTTTTTTCTTTATTGTTGTTACAGTACTATTATTATTTTTACACAGCACAGCACCTGTGGAAAGCTCTGATTTTTATCTGAGCAGAGAGAAAGGGGACAAGTTAACGCTCCACCCTGCCCACCTTGACCTAGATTTCCTTATCTTAATTCTCAGCTTCCTCCTTTCTCAATCTCTGCAGCTCACTTTCTTAGGTCACGGTGGTACATCTGACTATTTTTGCTCCCCAGTGTCGCTTTACCTTTTATAAAACCGTAAAACATCCTCATGCTGAATGCATTTGACTTCATTTACTCAGTGACTTCGATCTTAGAGGTGTTTCATAGTACTGAAATTGTTCACCTTAAGCACCTGCCTTGGAGGTTATTTCCTTTTTCGGTATTGGGACTGCTTTATAAAGTTTATATAAACATTGATTGGTGGATTTCCATGACATTTGTCACTTTCTCTGCAGCCTATACTTGCCCCTGCAAGTGAATTTAAACATGTTTGGGAATTATTGTTATTATTTGTAAACTGCCAAACATTTTCTAAGAACACTGCAAAATGACAGTCTGGTTACTGGCCTAGAGTTTTAAAGACATGATACAGCATAGCGTGGTGCAAAATATGTAGAATTTCAACTGCTTCGTTAGGAGCCGGGTGGTGCAGTGGTTCAATGCCTGTCCTGCAGGTAAAACTGTGCTCACAACCTGGGGGTTCAATTCCAGGTAGTAGGCTCAAGGTTGACTCAGCCTTCCATCCTTCTGAGGTCGGTAAAATGAGTACCCAGCTTGCTGGGGGGTGGGGGGCAATGTGTACTCTCCATGCTGTAATTAAAACTGTAAAATTGCCCAGAGACTACTTGAAATGGTATGGGGAGGTATATAAACAGAACACTTTACTTTGATCTGGAAGTTGAGTCATGGCTACTGGACTTCTTTTTGAGAGACAGAAACGTTTCGCTGCTCATCCAAACAGCTTCATCAGTCTGATGAAGCTGTTTGGATGAGCAGCGAAACATTTCTATCTCTCAAAAAGAAGTCCAGTAGCCATGACTCAACTTCCAGATAAACTCACCTGGATGACTGAGAATCTTCACAGACATAACACTTTGCATTGAAGCTCCCAAAGCTGACGGGAGCTCCTCAAGTCTTTCCCATAGCATAATTTTCTTCTCTCCATTTGTCTTATCCTTCTTTCAAGCTATCTACATTCATATTTATCTCTGCATCTCGCAGGGTAGCAGATTGCATACGTTTTCCATATTCTGAATCATATCGGTATGCTGGTAGATATAGCTGTCAGTGTTGAGAATATAAGCTTTGCTCATGTTTTAAGCTGATATACAGTGGTACCTTGTATAAAGGAGTTAATTCGTTCCAAATGAAATTTTGTGAAGCAAATTTTCCTTTATACAAAGGAATGCATTGGAATGCATTGAAAATGAAATAATCCCATTTTTATGTTGTACGGATTCTCCCCATAGGCGATTCTGTTAAGCAAATTTCCCCTATCTCCGGATTTTTAATGTTGTACAGATTTTAGGTTATACAAACTGTTTGTTATACAAAGGTCCACTGTATCTAAATAGGTAACCTACCAAGTTCCAGCTTTTTTATTCTGCAAGTCCTATCAGCCCGGTCAGCACGGCTAGTGGTAGGAGATGATGGGTGATGTAGTCTAGGCCATCAGAAGGGTGCTAAATTGCTTGTGTCTGGTCCACACGATGTCTTAACCAAAGCAACCTGTTGCCAGCACACAGCGACTGAAGGCCAAATAGTTTGGGGTATTTACCGATGTCGAAGTTGCTGCACTAGGAAAGTTGTGAAGAGTGCTCTGCCTTTTGGACAGTTAACTGAAAATATGCACACTGTTTCTAGATACAGTATTCTGGGCAAAGGCCATCACAGAGCTTTTACAGGTGGTTGTGTTGATCTATTTATCAGATGTATATACCGCCTATCTGGCAGCGGGGCCATTGCATTGGACAGAAGGGGTGAAGGGGTTGGGAAGCAGTTTTAGTGGAATATTTTACAATTCCTTATAGCATTTTTTTAAAAAGCAAAGCACTTGGAGAGACAATGTACACAACGTTTTAGCTTTTTACAGTGCAGACAAGACGAGGATGTGATTAAGCTTCCCCTGAGCCAGGAAGTCCTGCCAATGTAGTGCTGTTGGAATCATGCCACTCCGCGGGCATTGCTGTTGCAAAAGTAGAAGCCTCTTTTTCTTCATGGAGGTTGCTGCTCGCGCAACAGCAAAGGTGTGCACAAGCTGCAGAATTCTGCATTACTAAGCTGGTAATTCTGCAGTACTAAGCTGCAGAATTCTGCATGACTAAGATGGTAATTCTACAGTACTAAGTTGCAGAATTCTGCATTACTAAGCTGGTAATTCTGCAGTACTAAGCTGCAGAATTCTGCATTACTAAGCTGGTAATTCTGCAGTACTAAGCTGCAGAATTCTGCAGTACTAAGCTGGTAATTCTGCAGTACCAAGCTGCAGAATTCTGCATTACTAAGCTGGTAATTCTGCAGTAATAAGATGCAGAATTCTGCGTGACTAAGCTTCCCCCACTCAAGGGAAAATCGGTAATATTCTAGCAAAATGCTTCAAGCTTTAAGCTCTAAATTTTGTTCACACAACAGTTTGGTTAACAAATCCTTTATTATTTCCAGTATTGTTATTAATCTGGGCTATTTCCCATAGCAAATTTTTTCTTCTCTCCATTTGTCTTATTATTAATAATTTGGGCTATTAGTAGCCACCTGCTAACTGAAGTTGCCATGACATGGGAATGTGCTTCTGTATACTGGTTTGATTCTTACCTATCCCTTCAAATTTTAACCTGGCATGAACTGCCACACCCTGCAAGAAAGTAATGCTAACCTGTTTCCCGTGGTTGGTTGGTTTTGTTTTGTTTTAAATCTCACCTGTTGTATTTTCTTCTTCTTCAGAGTCAACGGCTGTTGGAAAACTTGAAGAACCAGGATTTTATCAAAACCTCAGTAAGATTTTCTTTTCTGTTTCAGCTTTGATTATTGCAAATATGCTTAAGCCCTTTACTCTAACCTGGCTTGTGTAAGAGCCTGGGGCTTATTTGCAAGCTGACAAACTGGATAAAGAGAAAAGAGAAGAATGTGTGTGTGTGTGTGTGTGTGTGTGTGTGTGTGTGTGTGTGTGTGTGTGTGTGTGTGTGTGTGTGTGTGTGTGTGTGTGTGTGTGTGTGTGTGTGTGTGTGTGTGTGTGTGTGTGTGTGTGTGTGTGTGTGTGTGTGTGTGTGTGTGTCTAATTGAAGCAAAACAAGTTGGGGAGCCATCACAAAAAACAAATACAAAAGTAGACCAGGCTTTAGGCTACTAGTAAAATAACAAAAGGCTTTAGATCATACCTTTAGGCTGCTATTAAAATAACAAAAAGTTGCTAATATTTTGAGGGCAAAACCCTCTTCCTCAGAGCTGTACCAAAAGATGGAATTGCCAGGAGTTATTTCTTAGATGTAAAGTTCCTGACAAGAATTCTATCTATCTATCTATCTATCTATCTATCTATCTATCTATCTATCTATCTATCTATCTATCTATCTATCTATCTATCTATCTATCCAAAGACAAACATCACAAAACGAATAAACAATGGCCAACTAAAGATAGTGAATCCATACTACATTAAGAGAGGATGCTCTCAAAGGCTTCATTAAACAGTTTTTTTTTTCCTTTTTTTGGCAGCCTATTGAAAGCTGTGAGGGAGGAGACCAAGAGGCCATAAGTAACATTTGTGGTAGCATTTTAATTGTCAGGGGGGGAGGGGGAGATGCCAGACTTTTTGGTTGTCAGCTTCAATCAGAATGGCCAATGGTTGGAAAAGTGGAAATGGGTTTCCAGTAATCTGGAAAGTCACAGAATCCTTGTAGCTGTTTTAATCTAAAACATTTATTCTATCCTGATTTGCATGTGAATAAATGAGGAAAGAAAGGCATGGCAGCCCAGAGATATATATTTTTTTTCTGCACAAAGCATAAGGATGTTCTTGCACCACTTTCTGAATTTCTGCTTTATTTTCCCCCTCATCTTCCTTGGTAGGTTGAAGATGAACTCACTTCTCCTGTGGTAGTATTCAAGTTTTCACCTGCACTCCCGCATATAGGTGAGACTTGTACATAAACAAGAATCGTTTGTAACGGCACATATTTATTCTGTTGTATTTTATTCTGTATATTTCTAAAATATTATGCTCCTAAAAAGATCACTACTGAAGTGGTTTCTTTCTTATCTCTCGTACTAATTGCTGCAACAGTTCCGTGCAGAAACCGATGACATGCATTGTTCCTTTGGACTTCTTTTGTCATGTATTTTCAGAGTACAGTAGGACCCCCGTATCCACTGATACATTATCCACTGATTCAGTTATCCACGGTTGGCACAGGAAAAAAAGTAAATAATTCAGCAGCCCCAAAGCAAGCTGTTGTCACAAACAGCAGCTGTAAAACAAGCTATTGTCACAAATAGCATCTGTAAAGCAAGCTACTGTCACAAACAGCAGCCATAAAGCAAGCTACTGTCTCAAAACAGCAGTCATAAAGTAAGCTACTATCAGGAAACAGCAGTTTGGGGGTGGATGGGTAGGCGTTCTCTCTTATCCACGGTTTTCATTATCCACGGGAAGGCCTGGAACTAATCCCCAGCGGATACCGGGGTCCTACTGTACAGTCAGACTGTACTGAAGGTGTCCACTGCCGCCCCCTGGGGATGCCAGAAAATGTGGACCTATTGAATGCTATGCATTGCATGGTGTCTGGCTTCCTCTAGTGGCTACATCTGGTAAATACACCCTAGAAATACATAAAAGTATTTCTGGGTTTTTTTAAAAAAAAATAATATTTTCAGGCAGCAGAGAAGAGGATTAGTGGATCCTTATCCAGTAGGTGGAAGGCCCTGCTGTATTATTCATATTTTGTAATGGAGGTGTGGTAGGGCCAAAATGATGCCTAGTAAAACATATTTAAACTTTGTAATAAACAGATTAAAAAGCAACGTTAACAGTCAATTTTAAGAAGTAATTTTAAAAATCATAGGCAGGATAGAGTAATACACCTTTGAACACCCAGCAGAAGCCAGACTTGGGAAAGAATTCTGTACAGTAATAGACTTTCCTCTACAATGCCTCCTCTTCAGATGCTGGGATCCATGGCAGATCTCCTTCAAAGACCTCCAGTTTGGGGCAAGTTCTGGTGGACGGAGAGGCCTTTCAAATATTCTGGCTTCATTGTCTTTTGGGCTTCATAGATCTCACCTAGGTTTATGCAAGCGTTTATTATAATGAATGCTTCAAGTTTCCTAAAATGTGCTTTGTTTCAAAACCACACATTTCCGGTTTTAAGCTATTACTAAGCGACTCCAGAGAACTCGTGATGCAGAAGCCATAAATAACGGCTGAAATGCTCTGAAAATGGAGGAGAATGTCTCATCTTTGCTACATGAACTGTATGCATAGAATTTATTTTCCTTTTTTTTTTTTTTGACACCTTGCTATTGCAGGTCTTTTGTTCCCACTGCTGTGAGACTCTACAACTCTACAGTCTAACACAGGCATGTCCAAACTTTGGCCCTCCAGATGTTTTGGACCACAGCTCCCACAGTCCTTTGCAATTGGAAATACAGGCTTGGAAGTCTGGGAGTTGTGGTCCAAAACATCAGGAGGGCTGAAGTTTGGACATGTCTGGTCTAACATATTCATGTTCATTTATTGTAGCTTTTGTTTTTTGCACATTTAATTTTTAATATCCATATTTTATAGTGTATATTTGTATACTGGATTTTTATTTTACTTAATCTCTATTCTCTATTATCTTCTTCTTTCTCACCTTACGCTTTTTGGTGCACTTACTCTTCTTTATTTGTTCTTTCTTTTGCGAGCTGTGTAACAAGTAAATTTCCCCGATGTGGGATCAATAAAGGTTTATCTTATCTTATCTTATCTTATCTTATCTTATCTTATCTTATCTTATCTTATCTTATCTTATCTTTCAGATCACATGCTGCATGCTGCACAAACCCCTGCCATACCTGGCAATGAGAGATACATTTGTGATACTTTTAATCAATGGGTAAGTATTGATATCCCTTGCTTGTCTCTTGGAAATATAAGACGTTGGAAGATCTAAAACTTAAGGGTAGTAGCCGGTCATTGATACCAGCTGTGGGCAAAATACAGCCCTCTGGATACTGTTGGGTGGGGACTCCTGTCAGCCGTAGCCAGGTGCTGGTGGTGGTTTTGGGTGGAACAAATTTACTCTGAGACATCTTGGTTGCCAAGTTATAAGTCAGCTTTATTGCATAACATAGAAAGTTCACACAACACATAACACAGAGACAGGAAGCCACATGGTGGTAGCGTCCATCTGGGGTCTCCGATCCAGCAATGCTAATAGTGATTGCAAAGATCCAAGACGCCCAAATGGAGTGTGTTTCTTCTTTAAATACCTTTTGCTCACCTTCCAGAATGCACCAGAAGCATATGCTAAAATTACTCTTTGGTTGACACAAGGCAGACGCAAGTTAAACGCGTGTCTTAGCTGTTACCTCAGTCACATTTCAGCATCTGTCAACATTTTAGGCACCCAGCAAATGTTCTGTTTTATGCTCTCTCAGTGAGCTCAACTATTTTGTCAAAGATTCGTTTCGTGCTCAGATTGAGGCTTTGGAGAAGTTGCAAAACCAGCTCTTGCAGAGAAAACTCCTTGCAGGGAGTGTCTGCAGAGAGAGAACACAAAACCTATGTGCCTGTAACTATTAACCCCAAGTGTAAATTGTGCTTTAAGCCACCAAATTTAATCCCATCACTGGTCAAGTTTGGAGCAATATCTAGACCAGGGGTCCTCAAAGTTTTCAAACAGCGGGCTGGTCCACCACCACCCAGGCACCACTGGGGGCCGGATCACAGTCCAAAAGCAGCTGCGGAGGCTGGCTTGCTCACAAAACAGAGGGTAGGTGGGGGGGTTGCAATTGGTCCCAGGGGCCGGATTCAGGACCTTGGGGGGCCGCATCCGGCCCCGGGGCCTTAGGTTGAGGACCCCTGATCTAGACAGACGGCCTTTCCCTACCCCTACTTTTTGAGGAAGAAACTAGCCTACTGAAGACAAGTCACCTGATGAGTATCATGTTATATCTTGAGTGTTGGGTAAAGATGTCATAAGGAAACCAATTGGCCCCAACACTACCCATTCTCTTTATGAGCAGCTGTGGTGCTTGTTCCATTGTCCGGTACCAGATCTTGCTGCTGATAAAATTCCATACATTCTGCCACTGCCTATAAAGAAGGATATTTTTATACAACCTCTGGAGGCCCACCATTTTTGAGATGGTCCTTGCAAGGGCAATCTAGCCATTGCAGTTTGGCTGCCGCACATGGCAGGGCACTGGAAACATCTTGCCCAAAGAGAAGTCATGGAAGCGAAATCAAGGTGAACAGCACTCAAAACCGCCCAGTGAATTCATCAGGGTGAACCAAGTCAGCAACCACTGGAGACTACCCAAAGGAATCTCGAAAAAGGAAGGCAGCCTGACTATGAAGCCTAGATGGACCTGAAGATTGTACAGTATTTTAAACACGATGAATGAGTTACCATCCAGGAACTGAAAGTAGTTGCACATGTTTTTCAGCCTATACACAGGATTTAGTAATCAGTTATGGCTCCTCTGCTGGCTATTCCCTGGCCAGTGTGCCTGACCCTATTCGGAACGGCTACTTTCTGACAAAATCCGGCTGTACCACTGGCATGGCTGGTAGCACTATCCGTCAGCAGCAAAAAGTTAGACGATAACGTTGATGCCTGTAAAAGGCTTTAGCAGAGTTGTATCTGTAGCAAGATTTATGTACTATATTTTGGGTAAAAGAATGCCTGGATTTCCTCTGGTCTGTGGACCATAATAAATCATGCCATGCTGAGTAATGAATGGGTGGCTGATAATATCTTTTTAAAATCCCACCTTATTTCTTCAGCTGGGAGAACAGCTGTCTCAGTTGGTGCCTGCTAGCGGGGTGGACACCGTAGACCTGGAAGATGAAGGTACTTGTGTACGCTTCAGCCCACTGATGACCTCTGCAGGTAACGAGGCAACTTGTTTTTTTTATTTACCTGGTTCCTGCTTACTTAAATGATAAATGCCGTGCTCTCCTAAGAGTCCTGTTCAGCTAGTGTTGCATTCTGTATGGGATAAGTGATTGACAATCGTGTTAAGTGTGCGTGGTAATTTCATCAGAAGATTTTGCTAGATTCACTTGTTAACATTTACCTCTCCCTGAAAGCCAAGCGTCCGAGGCAGAAGCAGGCTCAACCGTGCTTTACTACACTTGCTTTGTGGGACAATTTTCAGTTGGTGCTTCTCTATCAAGGACTCTTAGCTGATTAAGGATAATGATACAATAGGACCCCATTATCCACTGGGGATTGATTATTTATTTATTTATTTATTTATTTATTTATTTATTGTTATATTTATATCCCGCTTATCTCCTAAATTAGGACTCTAAGCGGCGAACAAAAGCGGCCGAGCACCAACAAACAGAGAATAAAATTACAACAAAATCCAATAGCGACATCAAATAAACCAAATAATACAAATATAGAATAAAAGTCCTAGTGCCTCCTTGTGCATCCCAGCACGCCAAAGGCGTGAGTCCTAACAATTAAAATCGGAGACACCGGTGGTCAGCAAACAATAAGTAATAACGATGGCGGGGGGAAAAAGAAAATAATGGATAATGAAAACCGTGGATAAGAGAGAACGCCAAAACGTCTCCAAAACTGCTGTTTTGTGATAGTAACTTGCTTTACAGCTGCTGTTTTGCAACAGTAGCTTGCTTTACAGCTGCTCTTTGTGAAAGTAGCTTGCTTTGCGGCTGCTGAATTATATATGTAATTTTTTTCCTCTGCCAACCGTGGATAACTGAATCAGTGGATAATGAATCAGTGGATACGGGGGTCCTACTGTATCAGTTTTAGTCACATTGACTGGCTACAACAATTGATTAAATATGGATGCATTTTTAGGAGAAGAGAGCAGTAATTCTAAAGAAAGCATGCATTTGATTTTCAGTGGCCCACATGTGCTGATATCAGGCTTGCATTCAGAAATGCATTCTTTTATCACACCAAAAGAAGTGCCTCCCCTGAGATGTGCGTGGCAGATACTGTTTGTATCTAAGCCCCTCAAAAGTATATAAGCGGTTGTAAAAAAAAAATTGACTGCGCAGTTAATTGGAAGAACACTATTTTAGTTGATGACAGTGGGTTTTAGTAAATCCATCAAACTGGTGCATCAGTTCAGTGTTTTATCACTCATTAATGTATAGACATTGTATGTAATATGTTACTACAGTGGTACCTCGGATAACAAATTTAATTCATTCTCTGTGGCAATTCGTTACCCGAAAAAAATTGTTACCTGAAATGCAGTTTCCCATAGGAATGAATGGGAAACCAATTAATTTGTTTGGGAGCTTAGGAAAATGACACAGGCACCTGTTTTTTTTTGCTCAAAACTCTTTGTAAAGGGCACTTTAAAGTTACAGATATGATGCAGGCCAGGATAACTCTTTTTTACTGATGCATGCTGGAAATTCGTTATCCAAGGCAGCCCATAGGGAAAATTCGTTATCCGAAGCAACCCATAGGAAAAATCGTTATCCGAGGCAGCCCATAGAGAAAATTCGTTATCCGAGGCAGACCTATACCTAGAAATTGTGATTCGTTATGAGAGGCAGCCCATAGGGAAAGTTCGTTATCCGAGGCAGCCCGATACCTGGAAATTGCGATTCGTTGTGTGAAAAATTTGTTATCAGGGGCATTTGTTATCTGAGGTATTACTGTAGTCCTGTTCTGTGGCATCAGCAAGATTTTCTTCTGCACTGTGAGGAAGTATTTGACTTGGGAATTGGATTCTAAAAAGTGGAGGGTGCACTCTGTGTGCAATATCACCTATGAAGGGATCGGCTTCTTCAGTTTTAGGAACAGAAGTACAAGATGTAGACCAGTTGGTGGACTGCTTAAAAATGAAGGTTCCAGTGCTGACCTGCACCCTGCAACTACGCGATGACTTTGAGCAAGATGTAAAAAGAACCGTTGGCCTGTCTTACGTTGACGACTTAAGCTGGCCTGGACTTGGGGTAGTAAGGTGAGTAGAGTTACGGAGACTCTTTTGAGAGCTTTCAGCTGCATATGAGTCTTCAATAGTCTGTTCATTACAAATCTGGTTTAATTCCATATTTCAAGGCAGGCATACAACCTGTGCTTAGGGGCAACCCTTTTTCCCTGTTTCCAGGATAATCTAACCATGCAATGTATTCAGGCGCAAATCATTTCACTTTCACCCTGCTTCTCCACTGTGCAGTTGTTTCAAAAGCAGGATTTTAAAAGGATTTTTTAAAAAAACCAACATTTAAATAAACAACTTAGATGTATAGAACTTCTCCTCTCCCCCCCCTTCGAAACCAAGCATAGCTGTGATTTAAACTTGAGCTCTGGACTTGGAGCCAGCTAATTTGTTGTATTAAAAGGTCTAGAGAATTCTAGGGTGAAGAGAATTTTCAACTATCAAGTAGTTGGCGAAAGCTGCTGAAAAGCTGACAGAGAAGTGTTTAGGGCATGGCAGGAGAATTAAGCCAACTATGTGGTCTGCAAATGCCAACCTTCAGTCATAAGTCATTAAGCAGTTCTGTTTTCGAAACAGTTGTTCCAAAAAATGCATTGGCTTGGTTTCCTCAGACTCAAATTTCACCAGACTGTACATTTTTTCAGTAGCAATTATTTATTCCATTTGCATACCACCCTTTCCTAAAGAAAGTCAAAGCTGCAGAGTGTCTTTCCTCTTCCACACATCCATCTTCATAACAACCCTGTAATCAGGCAGTTGAGTCGTTGGCAACTGGAATTCTTTTCTCGTGGGATCAAAACGTTTCACTACTCATCCGTGCAGCTTCGTCAGTCTGAGGAAAGTTGGTGTAAGGCCTCCAATTTATAGTTCACCTCAGTTTCATGCCCCCCACTGGTCTGAATAGGCTCCTTAGGTGGACAGTGGCCTGAATAGATTCATAAGATGTACAATGACCTGGGGTGTGAGAAAGACCCTGTAAGTTGTTCAGGCTAAAAAGTAGGGATGAATGAGTTTGGAGCCACACTGTAACCATCAAAAGTGTTGCATGTGTCCTATCTTTATTTCAAAAAACACTGTGCAAGACACAAAAAGATATCATCATCATCATCATCATCATCATCATCATCATCATCATCATCATCATCATCATCATAGAACTGCACAGCTGGAAGGGACCCTAAGGATAATTGAGTCTAGCCCCCCCTCCCACATATTACAGTATGGCACAAAAGTACAAAGTAAAGGTTAATCCTCTAAAATATATTTTTGTGAACATTTACTTCTACACCCTGAAACAAGAGGTGCCCAGATCCACATTTTGCCTCCAGGAGCATATCATCCCCCCCCCCCAAAAAAAACCCCAGATGTGATTCGAAGTCAATTCTTGGTGTCATAAATTCCCCAAGGAACAGAACAGAACAAGAAGAATCTCAATAATCCGGAAATTGACGAAGTCACTTGGATGAGCAGTGAAACGTTTCAAACTCACAAGGGAAAAAAAAATCCAGTTCCCGTAACTCGACTTACGGAGAACAAGACAGAGGGAGCTCGCACCTGTTTATAAGAAGGCCTGCCAGTCCTGGAGACTTCCTGGGGCACCAGTTCTCCTTTATGTACCAGCTTTTTTTTTCTTCTTGCGGGGTGGGGGTGGGGGTGGGCAGAAACAGCCTGAGGGTCTCAAAGGCACATCGAGTCCTTCATCCTGTTTCCCACAGGAGACACCCACATGCAGGGGAAGGGCAGGAAGTATGCCCAATTGCATAGATGTAACATATAGCTGTAATAAACAGATGCAACTAATAGATTTGCTCTCCAGGTTTTGGCCTAATAGCTCTTGAATCCATCTGAGCTATTAGGCAGCGCCACATCTTAGGGCAGGGAATCCCAACTCCTTGCTATGCAAACGAGTATTTTTCCTTTGGCCTGTCTTGAAATTCCTGTTTTGCTGGAAGCCCCACCACCACAAACGAAAGTCTCTAAGTTGGTGTTTAAAAAAGTAAAGGCAAAGGTTCCCCCTGCATACACGTGCTAGTCGTGTCCAACTCTAGGGGCGGTGCTCATCTCCGTATTCAAGCCGAAGAGCCAGTGTTGTGCAAGTCCATGGCGACGTGGCCGGCATGGCCGCAAGGAAACCCTGTTTTACCTTCCCGCTTTTTACGGCGGTACCTTTTTGTCTACTTGCACTTTACATGCTTTCAAACTGCTAGGTCGGCAGGAGCTGGCGTTATCAGCAGGAGCTCACTCCGCTGCATGGCACCCGGGATTCGAACCGCCGAGCTGCCGGCTTTGGAGTCAATAGTTTTTGTAGCCTTAGTCCGCTGAGCCACCACATTTGCTGACATTTAATTCATGTGGATCCATATTTGATAGGAGTTCTGCATCTTGCTCTGTCAGTTTCCAAGCGCCTGTGTTTTATTCCAGAAATTTCACATGGCTTTCCGTTTTCTTAGGTATGAGGGCCAAAATGAAGATAAGCAGGAGAAAGACATGGAGAAGATTAACAGTGCACTTCTGAAAAAGTTGAATGAGCTGGAATCGGATCTGGTGTTTTCCTCAGGTAGGAAACGAGTACTTGTGGGGGCTGCAAGATTTTATATTTGAGGGCTTCCAAAAATGATTTTCGCCTCTGGCTGTACAGCTGAGAGGAGCCCTGTGGATTGCATGAGTCCAGCCCCCTCTCAAGGAACCTCAGTGGGGAATTGAACTCACTCCCAACCACTGGCTCTGCATCCAGAGGCCTAAACCACAGAGCTGTTCAGCAGTTCACTCCCAAACTGTTGTAGAAACCCTCCAAAATTTGATGAAAACTTTCCCCTATGCATGGGAATACAGTGACAAATGAACAGATTAAGAGACCGAAGCTTACTTTTGATGGTATTGGTTGCATTGTTTTTATTTTGTTTTAATGCCAATAAAGGTTGATTTGAATGACATTATAGATTCGGTTTTGTAAGTCAGCTTCGAAGAGCCAATAGAGAGATGATGGGTTATAGCAAGAGGGAGGTGCCCGTGCCATGCCGCTCTTTGTTTGAACTGGCCTGTAAAGTCCAGCCCCATCGGACTAGGCTGCCCTGTGCCTTCCAAGAAGAAGCCTGGCGTCCATCTTGCCAAGTGAACTTTTAAGAACTCTCTCCTGGCAAATGACATCCCTTGCCGTGTTTAGACTCCTGTACCTGCTTTGAAAAAGAGAGCTTGCTCTCGAAAGCTCACCAACTTTTTTATTATTTTTATTTTTCTTCTAGCAGCCTACGAAGGTATCACCCATAGTCTAGTTTTGCTTTTGTGTTAATGGATGCATGGCTCCAAACCTCTTTTTTTACTCCAAGAAACCTATGTTTCTGTGTCCCCATACTCTCAGTATCCTGAAGGACTGTGAGTTAAGAGTTGGATAGTCCATCATTTGAAGCAGATCCAAATGTTCTATAGTTGCTGTAAGAATCTGTAGCCTGGTGAGCATCTCTGTACTTAATTAAACTGCTCCATGGGCAGTACTTGTTATTTCTAGCTGTGGCCATATTCAAAGCCACATTAGTTTGGTATAACCTCTGAGAACTTCTTTTTTATGGCATAGCTAGGTTTATCTTCATACCAGAAAAGACCACCTGTGGAAGACCCCTTATAAGAAAACCAGCTGTTTATTAACAAGGAATTTCAGAAGTAGTTTCATCAACTCTATGTAAACCAGGTATACTAAAGCGACCACTCCTCAGAAGTGGCTTAATTTTGGAGGTGCTGGTTGATCAACAGTGGTTGTTTCCAGCTGGAATCTGACATTGCTGAAAGAACAGTGCTGTAAACAATGGAACCAATGACCTCAGGACAGAGGTGATGAGCGCTCCGTCACTGGAGGCCTTCAAGAGAAAGTTGGACAACCACCTGTCAGATGCCCTTTGATTTGTATTCCTGCCTGGAGCAAGAGGTTGGACTTGATGGCCTTGGAGGACCTTTCCAAATTCACTCTTCTATGATTTTGTGGCTCAGATTAAACAATGAGAAATGTTGCACATTTCCTCAAAGGGCGAGGGAGCACGAGAGAGGTCCCAGGTTGTACCAAATATTGCTTCTTGGTTGAGGAAGCCCATTGTTGATGTTCCACAGTGACTCCTTTAAAATCACTCCCTGACGCGGGATGTGGTGACGGCATCTGGCCTGGATGCCTTCAAAAGGGGATTGGACAGATTCCTGGAGGAAAAGTCCATCCCAGGTTACAAACCATGATGGGGACGTGTCATCTCCAGGCTTAAAAACCGGGGTACTTCAAGGGCCAGAGGCAGGGGAGTGGTTTCAAGAGACAGAGATCTAGTCTCGTGCGTTCCCAGAAGCATTTGGCGGGGGCACTGTGAGATACAGGAAGCTGGACTAGATGGGCCTTTGGCCTGATCCAGCATGGCTCTTCTTATGTTGTTATGTTCTTATCAGAAATCACCAGTAAGCTCATTGCTAACACTTTGCTTTTCAAAAGAAGTTCCACAGGCAGCAGTAAGAGATTCTAAAGTCTGAATAAAATTTTATCCTGTCTTTTGGGTGTATGTGTCTGGTTGCAGGTCCAGAATTTGGAGGGGAGAAAAACTGCATTTATATTGGAATGGTTACTGAGGATCTCGATGTTTCTGAGCTAGTTGAAACCATTGCAGCAACAGGGCGTGAGATTGAAGAAAATTCAAGGGTATGTTTCCAACGGGTGGCACAATAGCCAGAACTTCAGATCTGTCTAGCCGTTCTTTGCTTACTTCTTGGCACTGTAGTCTTCCAGGAGAGTGACTGTACCGGACTGTCTAAAAATAAAATCCTGAACCAACTGATGAACCAGTTTGTGGTTCAATCAGTTAAAAAAAATGAAAATTCATCGTTTGGGGACTTCCCTGAACTACAGATCGCCATTTTGTTTGGTCATCCCCATCTCTAGTTAAGACTGTTTGGTTTGAATGAGATAACAAACGATAGTTAATGTGAAAATGAAAGTAAGCATTTTCGTGCTCTTCGTGGTCATGCTGGAAGTGGAACAGGCATCCATATAAAAACTAAAAGAGGACGCTCATTTTCATAACACAAAAGTATAGGTTCAAGGTACATCCGAGCCAGCCCTTACTCATGTTGATATACTGATTTCTGTCCCATATGCTTCATGTGATCCGCAGATCTGCTCTTGGGTTTTTTCTACTTTGTTTGTTTGCTTGCTTGCTTGTTTTAGAGTATTTTTACCTCGCCTTTCTCTTTGGAAAAGGACCCAAGGCGGCTTACAGTAATGAGGGATAATATACAGTCCAGTACAATTAAGACATGTTCAAGGAATTGAGAACAAGGAATTGAGGGACATCTTACAGCATGAATAATACTCAGTGAGCTGTTGCCTTAAAGGCTCTTTATAGCTATCAACACCAAATCCTTTGTGTGCTGTCTTAGAAACAAGCCCTATTGACTTCAGTAGGACTGGTGTTCAAGTAAGTGTTGTATGGAATAGCCATCTTAGCTCTTTGGGTTCTGCCCTGTTTCTTTATTCTGACTCCGGGGATAGAAAGCCCTATCCATTTTTAAGCTGCTTGTAATGGAATGGAAAGACCCTCTGCACTTGAAAACGGAGCATCCTTTGCTGGTTTTGTCCATCCAAAAGTCTGATGTTTGTTCAGCCTATTTTAAAGCAGAGCTGGACAATGTGTAGCCTCCTTGAATATTCTTACATTGGCCATCAACACATTCCATATGCCCAACCTCTCCAAATTTTGGACTCACCTTTAACTCCAATCTCCAGTTTTATCCATTCATTCTTCTTATTTTCTAACCATATGTGGCTGTCTCCTTGCTTTTTGTACCTTGGATAATCATATGCCAAGAAGGGCAATGGGTTCCCTCTGAAGTCAATGTGTTTCTTGTCAACAGTGTCCCAAGTGGCAGTCCTCACAAGGGATTAACAAAGCCAGAGCTGATTAATGCAGGAAGTAATTATTACTGCCTTGGATACTGATACAGTGTTTTCTTCCTTCAGCTCACTTTGGAGATTAATTTTTAACAATTTAGTAAATTAACGATCATACTTCAGTTCTTCAGCTGGAATTTCAGTGACTATAAGGTTGTAGGCAATTAATGAATGGACTTTACTTCCTCGGTGAAGTAATAAACATGTTCATCATTCAGCTTTTCCCTTGGTGTCATGGAGTTGACTTCTGTACAGAAGAGTCTTTTGGTGACAATTCATGCAAAACACCCACCACCATCTTATTCCCAAGCATGAGGATAAATTAAAATGGCAGCTGCTGCTTGGCATATGCATACCTGTTTATCCAGTAAATTTGGTGCATTGACATTGATTTTAAATATAGGCATGTTGTAGATCAGGGGTGTCCAAACTTCAGCCCTCTAGATGTTTTGGACCACAACTCCCAGAATTCCAATTCTGCATTGCCAATGACAAAGGAATATGGAAGTTGTGGTCCAAAACATCTGGAGGGCTGAAGTTTGGACACCACTGTTGTAGATAACTCAGTAGTAATGCTGCAGCTGTGTTGAGGAACTGCTGTGCCCTGCTAGTGAAAGTAGGGTTGACCTAGCACAGTGTTGGCGAACCTATGACACAGGTGCCAAAGGTGGCACTCAGAGTGCTTTCTGTGGGCACCCAACCTCGCCACTTCACAGCCACCTGTATTCAGGTTAAATCCCTGTATTGGCACTTTGCAAAAAATAAGTGGGTTTGGGCACTTGGTCTCTAAAAGGTTCGCCATCACTGACCTAGCTTTTCCAGTCTGGTTTCTGTAGCTAGACACACACACGTTGTATATATCTGATAGGTACTTTTATTTTCCTCTATGAAGTAGCAGGTTCCTAGGATTTCTCAGAACTCCTCCAAGCCAGGAATTAATGATACCCAGATTTCTTAGCTTCACCTGGCCTTAAATGACTAGATATTGATCTATTATTTATTTGTAACATTTATAACCCTCAGTTTCCCCATTGTATCCTGCCAGTCATCATGAAAGATACACCAGAGAAAGATAATGTAAGGTGCTTCTTCACACTCATTGTTCTTAGGTTTAAATATTGTTTTAAATGTACTAAATGACTGTTTAATCCTCATTCAACTTTAAATATTGCCCTTTGGTACTGTAAGCTGCCTTGGGTCTTTTTCAAGGAGAAAAGTAGAGGTAATATATTTTAAAGAGATATAAAGAGATAAATTATTGGTTCTTGGTCACCCAGTGAACTTCATGATTGAGTGGCAGTCTGAGGCCAGATCTCCCATTACTCTAACCAGTCTGATTTTAGGGCAGGAGCTGGTAGCATTTTTTTTCTTTTGGGTACAGGATTGCATTTTCTTGAGGGGGGCAATCTTTTGGGGTCTGCTAGGGGTGTGGGACAGAACCAAACGGGAATGGTCCCACCTGCTTGCATGTGTGTGTGTTGTGTTGTTACAGTCGTGACCGACTCTTTGTGACCCCATGTCCATGGAGTTTTCTTGGCAGGAATACTGGAGTGGTTTGCCAGTACTCCAGGCTCCTACAGCACCTGGTATTCCCTGGTGGTTGCCCATCCAAGTACTAACCAGGGCCGACCCTGCTTAGCTTCCGAAATCAGGCAAGATCGGATGTGCTTAGGGCAGGCATGTCCAAACTTCGGCTCTCCTGATGTTTTGGGCCACAACTCCCAGAATTCCAAGCCTGTCTTTCCAATGGCAAAGCACTGTGGGAGTTTTGGTCCAAAACATCTGGAGGGCCGAAGTTTGGACATGACTGGCTTAGGGCATCTAGGTAGTATGTCATGGCTTATTTACAATCAGTTTCTTTTAGAGTAATAACTGCAGCCATAATTCCATGTTTCTAATAAGCGACGGATTTAACGTTTAGGTTCAAAATACTAATGAACTGAAATGGCTGAGTTGATTGAGAGAAATTATCTAAAGAGAAATGGTTCAGTATTAAATGGCGTCTTCAGAATCAAGGATATAAGAAATGGAAACGGAAAGTCCTCTGCTAATTTTTCTTCCTTCCTTCTTTCTCAAAAATTCAGCTGCTCGAAAACATGACGGAGGTTGTTCGAAAAGGCATACAGGAAGCGCAGGTCCAGCTGCAGAAGGCCAATGAGGAGAGACTCCTGGAAGAGGTGAGCGTGTTGACACGCGTGGAGCTGCCTCCTTTTAATAGCTACCCATGGCTGCTTTCCCAAGCACTGGACGTTTTTCTCCATCAAACCTCTTGGTTTCTCCTAGGGCCTGCTTCGACAAATCCCCGTCGTCGGTTCCGTCCTGAACTGGTTTTCTCCATTTCATGCTTCACCCAAGGGCCGAACATTTAATCTAACCGCAGGTAAAATCGATTGGACTTCTCTTGTGATTCAGAAGCTTAACCAATTATTTATTAGCAGGCGTGTGACATTAATGAGGTAGCAAGCATTAACAGCGGGAGACCCAGGCTGGTGTTGTCAGATCAACTAACTGGGGCTTTGACCTTCCCCAGGGGTCCTACAGAACATCATAGGCCTCATGCGAAAAAGAGTCCAAAGCCTGCGTTCATCACAACTGGCATTTATCCCGGTAAAAAGGTTTAATTCGAAAAGGAGGTTTTTTAAGCAGAGGCTGGGTGGCCATATGTCAGGAGTAGTTTGAAGGGTTTTTCTGCATGGCACGGGGTTTGGACTGGATGGCCCTTGAGGTCTCTTCCAACTCTAGGATTCTATGACTCTGTGACCAAAATAGGCAGCATTAGGCATGGTTAACCTACATTCCACACATGCTCTGCAGAAAAATTGTTTTCCTCTCTGGGCTGTGGGACATTCCCTCCATCAGCTGTGCAGTTGGGCACAAATCCACATGTGCCCTCTAGGCAAGGTTGGGGCAATTTTGTCAATTTTTAAGCCCAGCAGTAGCCCTCCCTGATCCCCCCTCTGTGTGTGTGTGTGTGCGTGCGTGCGTGCGTGCGTGTGTGTGTGTTGGGAGGGGGCACTAAAAGCTGCATGGGACTTTTTCAGTTAAAATAAATACATAAAAATAGGGGGCATTGCCAGAGCCCTCTAAAAGATGGGCATCTCTAGAAGCTGTGAAAGGTGCCCGCCGCCCCCCCCCCCCCCCCCCCCCCATCCAGTGAAGAATGTAGGAAGTTTTTGCATCTATGTTGATTTCAGGCACTGAAACTCATGCAGGAGTAATCCTTTGTGTCTGAAATGGGGAGGGAGTAACACCGAGGGTCTGTTTTAGTATTTCCGTGTGCAGTCTGGACTCAGAAGTGTAGCTAAACCTAGCGTGTCCATAATGCTAACAAACACTTTTGGCAGTAGCTTGTTTTAGAACGTCATGTATTGAAATCATACTGGGAGGTTGTGCTTTAGTAGCACCCTACATTTTGCAAAGTTAATCACAGATTTGCTTTGTTATAAAAAGTGTGTGTTTTATCTTTTTATTATTGAATCTGACGGGCTGCCGCCCCTGCTTCTTGGCAGGTTCTTTGGAGTCTACAGAGCCCACGTATATATCTAAAGTGCAGGGCACAGGGATCACCCCACCTCCAACGCCTACATCAAGCCGTTCCAAACAAAGATTTCCTGGTAAGTCTTTCTCTCCGTCTTTTATTTTTTTTAAAAGAAAAGCTGCTTACATGAGCGAAAACCCAAGTGTGTGTTGTAAGCTGGAGCAGACCCACTGAATACGGAAACTCACGGTGGCTTTAAGGTGCATACATGCAACCCTGCCCCCCCCGACACACACACTCTTAGCAGGGCTCCTCTCACACGCACCCATGGTGATTGTTTTTGTAATGATGGCAACACACCCATGGGGGGGGTCGGGGGTTCACACACATGCGAGGTTTAGAGCCCTACCCATCAGGGCTGAAAATCAGAGGGAACATTGCTGAAACTTTTGAAAGTATTGACTGGACCTTATTCTCGTTGTTTCAGTGGTTCTGAGGCCCAGAACCACCCATGAAAGAGAATGAAGTTATTATTTGATTGCTATTATTAATTAAGACATACAAGACTCCCTTTTCAGTCCTCACTTAGCTGGTTTCCTCTTTAAACTCTCCAAAATTAGGTTTAGGCAGGCTTGTTCTCCCGTGAATGGAAATGTAGAACTTATGGACTCGTCTCCTATTTCATTTCTTAGAACTTATTTCTCCTGCCAGGACTATCTGGAAGTTGAGTCGCGGCAACTGGACTTATTTTCTTGAGAGGTTGAAACATTTCACGGCTGACGAAACTGCTTGGATGAGCAGCGAAACGTTTCAATCTCTCAAGAAAAGAAGCCCAGTTGCCATGACTCGCCTTCCAGATACACGCCTGTTTATGACTGAGAATCTTCAAAGACACTGCCAGTACTAGAGAATTTCAATGACACCCAACCAGTGACAGGCAGTAAGGCCTGAATGACAGGCAAAACAGCTTGTCATTGACTTCTGAGAATATGCCAGAAGAAACAAACACCCACCAGAATGCATGGTCTCTGAGGTAAATAAGTTGTTCTTGCCGTTTGTCTGCACCTTGTTTTTAAGAAGTATCATTCCAAAATAATACAGACTTGGGACCCAGAAATATATCCTCATTTGCAATGCGGTGACTGGCACCTGAAAGCTTAAGGAGAAGTGGGAGGACCCAAAGAAACTAATACAGTACATTTCCCCCTAGGGCAGTGGTTATATATTTAGAATCATAGAGTTGGAAAAAGAAACCACCAGGGCCAGCCAGTCCAACCCCCTGCCATGCAGGAACCCCCATCACAATGCTACCAACAGATGGCCATCCAGACTCTGCTTAAAATCCTCCAAAGAAGGAGACTCCACTGCCGAACAGTTCTGTCATGAAGTTCTTCCTAATGTTTAAATTAAATCTCTTTTGAGACCATTGCCCCGCGTCCTAGTCTCTGAATCCAAGGGGGCGGGGGGGGGAGAAAACAGTCCCTTCTTCAATATGACGTCCTTTCAAATATTTAAACATAGCTCTCATACCCCCCCTCCCCTCTCAGCCTTCTTTTTGTAAGGCTAAGCCGTTCCTCGTAAGACATTTCTTCCAGACCCTCTACAGTGGGATTTTGCTGACTGAAGAAAGTTTTTAACTTTTTTAAAATGTATTTTAAATGAAAAGGATCCCTTGTGCCATTTTAGTTGTGGTTAATTTTTTTTTTAATGGCAAGGTATGAGTGGAATGGTGCTTGCAGGGCCTGAAGACAAGGGGAAATTTGAATGAAAACATTCTTTTCTCAAAACCAATCAATTAATTAATTAAAATGGAGGAGGCTGTAGTGGCTCGGGCCAAATGTGTTCTGCTCTTCCCTGTTCTGAGGGATCTGTTTTCTTTCTGCTGCGGAAAGACATTCTGCAGGTAACAAAAGCCGATAGTATCTAAAGTTAATTGCTTATTTTGATAGTGAGCCGCCCAGAGACCTCTGGGTAGTAGGCGGCATACAAGCTATATAAATAATAGAGATGGGCACGACTCAAAAAAATGGTATTTCGTTTGTCGTTTGGTCGTTTAGGGGTCCGTTTCGGTTCGTTTTTGTTTTCGTGATGTTTTTTGCAAAAAATTTCGTTTTCGTTTCGTTAGGTAACGAAAGGAGAAAACGAAAACGAAAAATTGCTGTTTCGTTAGCATTCTTTTTAGTTCAATGCATCTGCTGCAACGAAAACGAAAAACACGGCAAATTTGGTTGTTTCGTTTTCGTTATGTTTTTTTAAAAATTCGTTTCGTTTTCGTTGCGTAACAAAACGAGAAAACGAAAACGAAAAATCGCTCGTTTCGTGCCCATCTCTAATAAATAAATAAAATAAATAAGTCATGATTTATACCGACTACAAAAAACAGATTGGTAACGGGTATTCAAATCTTAAATCTCTTTCTTGATTCCCAGGACAAAAGCTGTTTAGAAGGTCTCTGAGGAATTCAGATGGTTTCAGCGAGACCAGCTCGGTGAGTCATGCCGACGATCTGGAGCGAGGAGAGCCCCGACCTGACACGTCCCCTGTGGGCCACGAAAAAGCCGAGCAGCCCGATGGGGCCGAGGTGCTCGGCCGGGAGGCAACCGACGACACCCCAGGAGACCAGAGCCGGAGCCTAGGGACCGACTGCAGCGCCTCCGAGGGCCAAGAGAGCTCGAGATAGAAGCCCGGGCACCCCACGTCCAGACAGACCGAAAACGCACTCCCTTTGTAGTTGCGTCCTTTCAAGATTGAAACGTGAACAGTGCCATAGTTAGTACAGTAATACCTACTGTGAACATGGGATTGATTGGAGGTTTTGCACAAAGATTAGCAGAAGAGTTTTCCTCTCCTTCACCCTTTTTGCCTGCTTGTGGGGCCTTGTTTTTACTGTCGGCTTTGTCAACCCCCCCCCCCTCTTTGTCCTTGCCTACATTCATTTGGCCAGGGGCTTTTGCAAGGGACTGTTTCAGCATGGCCTTAGGGCATCCTAAAGAAGAGTTTGTTTGCTATTATTATTATTATTATTATTAATTATCAACAGTGCTCTTCCCAGATAGCTCTTGTGTGTCTCCCCCCGCCCCGTAAAAATGATAAGTTTGCACTTGGTGCTTTTGGATGGTGGTATTAGACATTTCTAATTTCTGTTAAATAAATCGACCTGTGATTACTCGAATCTTTTTAAAGGCGTATTTTAATAGCAAAACCGAATCCATAGCCACCCTGTATTTTTAACCTTAGTTTTGTGTTATGAAAATCTCATTTTAGAAGTTTGCTTCTTGTGTACCTTGGTAGAAAAGCGAACTTTTGATACATCTTTTCTATTTCCAACACATAGCAAGAATGCTGAGGCCTCTCTTGTTTAAAACATAGTTTCTGTACCCACTGTGGGTAGGTAAGTGGAACTGATAACCCACAGTTTTGACGCTGTTTAGAATCACATTCAAATGGTAGGTTTTTGTGTTAGATTAACAATCACCTGATTCTCTTACATTGCATCCCTTGGCACATGTTGGTAAATCACCTGAATTAACATGTCACACACCGGTGATCATTCCTGCCCTTCCTGATTTTTCTGATCAGTAGCTTACAGTTGTTAGATATTGTAAATAGCCAAATAAATTATTAGGTTATATAAATACTACTGCACTATTTTAGAAAAGGCAGATATCCCTAGCTTTTTCTCTTCAAAACAAGAGCAAGTAATTATTCAGGAATGTATTTCTTCCCCTTGTAATTATGTGTTCACTTTTGAGAGTTAACTCTGTTCCTGTTAAGCTTGCATCTCACCCTATCGGGAGAAGCGACATTGTAAGCGTGTCCTGACGTGATCAGTTTTCTCCTGAAACTGTGATCAGTTGTTTGAAGGCCACCTAGTTAAGAATGACAACTTTGCAAGGGGTGGGGGGGAAGCAATGAATCCCATTTTGTAAAAGCCTTTCCTGGCGTCGATGGCCGCCTTCTCATGGTTTTCTTGTTTGTTCAGTAAAAATGCAGGCAGCCCTCAAGTGGAAATGTGAATCTCAACACTTACTCAGAGGAGGTGAAATTAGGGGCACCTGATCATGATACCCACTCCACTCCACTCCACTCCACTCCACTCACACACACACACACACACACACACACACACACACACACATTTTGATTGACCCTGGTGGCTGGTGTGGTCGGGTATTGCTTTAGGTTGTTTTGATTGAAGGCTGTCAGTCAAATGTTGCCTCATCACCCACCGGAATGCAAGAGGGGCTGGGAAATCTTCCTTTAAAATGAGGAATTTGGTCACACTGGTTTCCCGAATAATGGGTGACCTTTAAAGTGCAAATGCAATTCTTGTCTTCCTTTGACCGTTTATTTGGTGCAATTAATTATAACTAACATGGAGTCGTGGGAGGAGGAAGGTTATAATTGTTAAAAACAAAATGTTAAATGTTTTTTATATTTTTGGACTGGCAGTTTTGCTGGAATACAGACCTAATTGAGATACTTCCCAAATGCTTCAATAAAGGTTCTTGAAATTGTTACTTCCGAGTTTGAGTCAATAAAGCGCTTGATAGTTAAAAGCGAAAGCACACTTGGGGGGGGAGGGTTGCCGGAGTTTTGATGCATAGGAAACTAGTTCTTGGAGAAAAACTCATGCCTGTTGTTTGTTCTTGGTTTTATTTTACTATTAACAGGGCAGGGGGAGAAATTAGGGGTACAGTACTTTCCAGAGATGATTGGCCCCACCACTACTGGAATGCAGACAAAAATAAAAGTAATTTGATTCTCAACAACAGCAAAAGCATTCCCTCTTGTTAGACTGCTATAAACAGAAGAGGAGATGAAAGAACTGCTAGGGGGAAGCTTCTGAATTTTGGCCTCAGACTTCCAGCCGTTCTCCAAGGTTTTGCTGGACTGTAGGTCTATTTTCTGTTAAACTGCTTGCTATATGAAGGTCCACTGTACTACAACCTTAGGAAGGCGTCTTCATTTCAAAATTTTTACAGTGGACCCTCGTATAACATACGGTTTGTATAACATAAAACCTGTACAACACAAAAAAATTCCAGAGATAAGGGAAGTTTGCTCAACAGAATCTCCTATGGGACAAATCTGTACAATGTAAAAATGGTCACGATTAGGGATTACTCTGTTTTCAATGCATTCCTATGGGAATTTTTTTTTTCAAGCAGTGGATAAATTGTATTTATTTTTAAGAGTATTTTTACCCCGCCCTTCTCCTTGGGAAAGGATCCAAGGCTTAGAAGTCCTACGATACTGGAGAGCCATGGCCAGTATGTGAAGGGCGCCGCAAGTCAAACAAGTTTTGGAACCATTGCGCAGCATGGTCTTTAGTTTCAATACACAGTAAAAATACTTTTTTTGTTTATTTTTTGTTTCGTTTTACCATGCTATATATAGAGTCTGCTATTATCCAGTGTTTTCAGCATCTGTGGGGGGGGGGCTATCGTGTGAAGATCCTACTGTAATTTCTCCCATCTATACCTATACAATCCCTCCTCTTTTTCTGCAATGAAAATTATAGAAAGTATGAGAGGGTGGTCCTTTTTCAGTGCCAGTTCAGTCCTTTCCCAGTATCATGACTTTAAAACAGAATACACAACGGTTTCAGAAAAGGGGGGGGGGACACAAAAACACCATTCAGAATGTCCAACCATGATTATTAATTACAGGACTCAGATGAAAAAAATATATATACCCCCCCCCCCCAAAAAAAGACACAGAAATCTGCACAATCTCAGTTCACAGCACGGTTGTCATAGGCCTGCAGCATGCAAGAAGAATTTAGTTGTATCCACATATGCACCGGGAGGGAAAGACTACGGACGGACAGAACCATTCAGGAATCTTTGGATATCCACATGGTAATTCAACAGCAAGAACGGCTTGCAGAGCAGATGTACAGACCTTGCCGACTAGAATGTTAGAGCTCCAACCTCAAATAGAATTTCATTGGTTAACCCTACTCATAAGAGATGGCTGGCAAAGGAGGAGGCAGACCTTGTGCAGGGCAGCCAGTGGACTGCTGGAGGAGCCATAGCACAACTTTGATACACAAGGAGCTACCCTGAAGGTATACTGGGGCTGTGCGGCCATGGGAAAGGGTGTAAAAATGACCGAGACTCACAAGGAGGCAGGCACTGCACGTGTTGTTATGGTACGTCTACTTGTGCCTTTGGTCCAGGAATTACCTCAAGGGCCAAGGCTTGGTGCCCTTGGCCAACTGGCAGGAGTCTTCTACTAGGTTTGCCAAGAGCTATAGCTCCTCTTCCAACTCTGTGCCAATTATCTGCAACAATTAGGATATTATGGAACTTAGGAATTTTGGAGAATGCGCCAGCTGTACATAATTAATGTCGTTTGTCTGATGAAGCAATTAACGGAGCACTTAGAAAGGCCACTCTTCCTTTGGCAGAACACACACAGACGACAAGTTCTCTTAAGCTTCTCCCTGTCCGGTCAGATCTAATCTGAAGAGACCCTCTCCCACAGTCCATCGCCATTTTTCTTGTATATCCATGGTTCCCAGTTAGGGAAAAGCGTCTTCTCGGGAAAAGGGTGATCTTTTAAATACCTCAGGGTTGCTCTGATATGGGAAACAAAGTGAGGTGGCTCCGCTAAAGGCGAAGTGGACAAATTCTGCAGGTTAAAATGGCACAAGTTAATATACCTCGCCTGTTCTGTTAGGCTAACAAACTACTATTCCTGAAACATGGAAGAAAACACGGTATCTCTTCAGCACTCAGGCACCAGAATTGGAATAATCTTCAGGGCTCCCAAGTCCCCCATGTTCAACTCCACCCATTTTGGGGGAGCCCAGAACATGTTTTAGCTCAAAGGACCCTGGGAGTTGGGTAGAGAAGGGACTCCAGTCTTCCCCCTAACACAAAGAAAGCGACAATGTACATCCAAGCACTTGCTGTTTAGGTTATTTGCTCGTGTGTGTCTGTTGTATCTGCACAGCCATTTCTGGGCCTACTGACATCTGTGGTGGGGAGTGGGCGATTGAATGTGGCCCCACATCTTCCCCACTGTGGGATAAAGGGATAAGGGACCCATATGTACCTCCCTGCAGGGCTCCTCTGAGGATGGAAAGACACCATAGAATCCTAGAGTTGGAAGAGACCTCAAGGGCCATCCAGTCCAACCCCCTGCCATGCAGGAACCCCCATCACAGGACTCCCGACAGATGGCCACCCAGCCTCTGCTTAAAAACCTCCAAAGAAGGAGACTCCACCACCCTCCATTACTGTTCCCTCAAGGGGAGGAAGATGAGATTGAAAAGTAAGTCAACTATGAGAAGCTGCAGAGGGTCTTTCCAAAATGGCAGGTGGCTCAGATCAACGACTGCCACTTATCTCTCAGAGGAGCCTTGGCTTACCTGCAATATGTGTTGATCATCCTGCTGCAGCCAAAAATCCACATGGGGGAAAGGCATCCAGTAGTAAGGCCCAATACGGAGTTGCTCTTTCCTTGAGTCATAAATGTTGACCATCTACAACAACATGAGAAAGGGAACACTTTGAGTGGTCCATGGCGACCATGGCCGGTCATGCCCCAGCTCCATAACCACAACGCAGCCCCCCCTCCACCTGTGTGCAGATAAGAACATCAGAACACCATCTCTGATTTTAAAGTCTTTTAAAGACTCTTTTAAAGTCCAGCAACATCTCTCTCTCTCTCTCTCTCTCTTTTGCTTTTGTTTTGTTTAGTTTCTTGTCAACACATCAGTATTTATTTATTTGTTTGTTTGTGCATTTTTATACTGCCCATCTTTTCCAAAGGAACTCCAGGCGGTGTACAACATTCACAGAAAACAATTAAAAAGATAAAACAAATGGAATAGAATTAAAAAAAACAACAAGAACACTTAAACCAATTTAAAGGGAAAAAAAATAATGCTGGGCAAGATAGCAGAACAGAGCAAAACAAAACAAAACAAAACAAAAAAACACTAATGGTTGCCAAATGCCCCTCTGAAAAGCAGGGTCTTAATATGTATGTGTACATATGTGTATTCATACATACCAAGTGCATCTATTCATGAATTACTTTTATTTGTGATTTCTTCAAGCCAAATGCCACATGGTTCCTGCCAAAAGTTTTCGCCACATACCTTGGCTCCTGTTAAGGTACTGGCAGATCGCAAATCTTCATCAGGTCCCCGGTCCGGAAATGTTGCATGGAAGATTTCTCCCATTTTAACATTCACAGCTGGAGGGTGGAGGGAATAGAATCAGAATGCAAGAGAAGACTGCCAAGATTTTCCCCCCTATATGTTTATTTATTAAAATTTAATATTGTAAAAATGGATGGAAAATGTTGAGTCATGTCCTGAGTCATGGACAAAATGGATGCAAAATTTACCCCTAATTATGTACAGCTGGAATAAGATGATGCAATGTAATGAAATACCTGGTGAGGTCATGTGTACTGCAAATTGGTGTACAGTTGTATAAAAGACATATTTCAAGAATGAATCTTTATCTGCTGTAATTCAGATCACTTTATTCTCTGTATTGTGTATCATGTCTTGTGTGCCTGATGCTGTGTTGTTACTACTGTATGTTGAACCTACTGTAAATAATATACTGCACTAAGTTTTGTTTATATACTCTCTCTATGTCAGTGTCAGTGTCTATTCCCACACATCCTTAACTCTGCTTATTCACAAGAACTCCACATTTCTAAGTTGAGGAAACTTGACAAAGACCCACATAGAAATTGTGGGTGCAGGATGCAAACCAATGTGTTCAAATCACAATGAAAGGGAATTATGAAGAAGCATTAGCAAGATAGTCTTGATGGTATGTGTTGTTTTTACAGAAACAGATGGCCTTGGAAAATAATATTATTCTCCTTCATCAGCAGACTTTGAACAGAGGCTTTTGACCCCAAGGGTAGACACTGTATCAAGCAGATGTCTCGCTTTGGCAGGCGTTTGGTCAAGCTGGTTTTGAGGTCTCTTCCAACTCTGTGATTCTCTAATTAAAAGAGCACAACATTAACTGTTTGGGACCATGTCTACCCACTTCTGTTGGCCACTTCTGGGTGGAGCTAATGGGAGACGCCAGCCACAACACCTGGAAAGGTAGTTTCCCCATCTTTGGTTTATACAAACTTGTTTTTTGAGTTTGGAAGTCACAAGAAGCTGTGGCTAGTTTAAAAGTGAACCCACAACCCCCCTTGAACTTTATCCTAGCTATGTACTAATTCTAAACTGACTAAATAGACACCAAACTGACTAAATAGACACCAATAGACTAATGGGAGATGCAAGCCACAAGACCTGGAAGGACACCGTTTCCTCATCTGTGGTTCATAGAAACTGAAGTTTTTGAGTTTGGAAGTCACAAGAAGCTGTGGCTAGTTTAAAAATGAACATATTCTATCTCCTTCTGTAGCTTGAAAAGGCATTTTGGTATTGCATGCAGCAGGAACCCGGGAGTTATACCTGATCTGGGCCTAAAAGTTAGAACAAGACTCTGCGCAAGTTAACTGGGGAAAATAACAGATCTTGAAATCTCATTGTAACTAAAGAAAATGAAACATGAAACAGAAAACAAAGACAACACTCACAACACCCCTTGAACTTTATCCTAGCTATGTACAGTGGTACCTTGTATAAAGGAATTAATTCGTTCCAAATGAAATTCTGTTAAGCAAATTTTCCTTTATACAAATTTCCCATAGGAATGCATTGAAAACAGATTAATCCCTAATCGCGACCATTTTTATGTTGTACGGATTTGCCCCATAGGTGATTCTGTTACGCAAATTTCCCCTATCTCCGGAATTTCTTATGTTGTACGATTTTATGTTATGCAAACCGTTTGTTATACGAGGGTCCACTGTACTTATTCTAATCTGACACCAAACTTGAGTGTTACTTACCAATTCCATAAATAAAGGGAAAGTGATTTCCATTTTCCTGCCGGTCATTTAATTCTGTGATTTAAAAGAACCGGAGAAGTGTAAAAATATATTAATTCCTCAAAGTGGAATAAGAAAGCACTAATAGAAAATTAAAGCTTAAAATAAGGAAAGTGGAAGGTTGTTTAGTCAAGAGGCAGGAGAACCAATGTGGATCCCTAGCCAGAAATGGACCCAAGAAATATGGGGCACCCAAGGCCAAGGAGATGGGCAGATGGGCTGCAGGAGGGGAAGAGCAATGGGTTCCCCGTTTAAAACAATTACCTGTCACACAGAGGGTCACTAAATGGATACAGTCTTGCAGGCGGTCAAACGCTCCTAAGCGCGGAAAGAAGGGAAACTTACAATGAGGAAAGTGACACAAACCACCACAGAAAGACTATTGACTTTTATTCTTGCAAGCTTGTGCTTCTTCCTGCTGATGAGCCCGTAAGAGTCTATTTCATGCCGCGTTGGCAGGCAAAAAATATACGCATCAGCAGTGGTCTAAAAAGGCATTCATGACTACCCTGTGTCAATGGAAAGCCCCGCTTGACACCCGTTGCAAGTTGGAGATCGCAGCGGTGGCATTCCACCTTCCTATCAGGAACTTGCCTTTTGTCTCCAAGGGGCCTGGTGGAGATTTCTACTTCTCTGAAACTCCCAGCGTTCCCCGGGCAGCTATACTGCTTGGAGAGTTCTGGGGATTAGAGTCCAAAAATGCAAATCTACACACCTCTTCTGATACTTATCCAGGAGCAATACAAATTCAACAAGAGACATCAAGTGCTCAGGGTACACCATCCCCCAGACACCCCTGTACCCACATGCATATCAAATGGACACCCAACTGTACTGAATTTTACTTGATAGCCGAAAACACTAAAAGCGCTCCCAGAAAGAAAAGAAAACAGCAAGAGGTGGGGTGGAGGAGAATCCAAACTGACCTCGCTGTCTCACTTCCTCTCTGGCAGCACTTGATTGCCCTCCTCTCTGCTTTGCTCTTGCAAGGATTGGTGCCTTCTTTTCAGCAGGGAAAGGCACTTCTGAATGGGCTGCTCAACCCCCAAGCCTTGACCCGCTGAAAAAAAGGCTCTGATCCGTGCAGAAAGCAAAGCAAAGAGGAGTCTTCAGGACACGGAGAGGAAACAAGGGCTGCCAGAAAGGAAGGGAAACAGCAAGCTAAGTTTGGGTTCTCCTCCACCCCACCCCCACCCCTCAAGAGAAACTTTCTTCCCTGTATACAACACCCCTTAATTTTTAGTGCCATGGTTCTGGGGTGTGGGGGGGGAATAGCATCATATACACAGAAAAATATGGCAATGCACTCCCAGATCTGACTGAGGTACATGACCTGCAGGCATATACAACCCACTGCCCCAGGCCCAGCAGCAAAAAGATCTACGGAGCTTTGACCCAGCCTTCATGACCTCCTCCAGCTCTACCCTCTAATCCGTTCGGCAAAATTCAGCTCCGAAAAAGTAACCTCACTCCAAGCCCTACAACTTGACCAAGAAAGCAGGAAAGCAAACGTGAACTGACGCAGGAGTTGATTGGTGAGGTCCTGGGATAAGTGCCTGTCGTCCCGGAAACCTCCAATCAGGTGCAACTCCAACCTGAAAACAGAGTTACCGTCAGTTAATGCAACGTGTGCTTTTCAGTTCCATTTTATTATTACAGTCGGTGACCAGCAAAAAAAACATTAAACGTAAATAACAGAGTCTACATTTATAAGGCAGTCTCTTATAAGGCTGGTAAGGCACAAGAAATCTTCCAATGAACAGGGTCCAATTTTTATCAGCAGCTCTAAAAATGTTAGGGTTATGTTTCCAGTTTATCCAGTCTACTTTTGCTGTGAGTCAGCTACTCTTACAAATAACGCAATGGAGAATATTAAAGTTGTTTGTCCCGTGTACTGAATGGTAACAAACATGTGCTTATTCAAGTATAAGTTTCCCTAGAAATGTCCGTAAACAACCTCTAGAAGGCCTTCATATTGGGTTTTGAGAGTTGTGGACACAGATTTCAAAATTATTTAACCCCAGTCTGTGTGCCACATGTCTGTGCTTTCACCCACGCATGTTTTATTTATTACCTCTGAACTGCTGTAAAAAGCCTGAGAAGTCCTCTTATAAAACTGACCTTCCACATTCCGTGTTAGGAGAAAGCACTTTGACAGCATTCGTAATTAATAACACTTCCATTTCTGTATCTGATCCATCACAGTGAGTCAGACAGGTAGCCCCGCTACCTAGAAATAAATTAAATTAAATTAAATTAAATTAATAAATAAAACGATCAGATTTCAAGTAAAAAGCCAAGCGTACGGCTTATACAGGGTGCCACTATGCTTAAGGCACTCTCTGGGCAGTTTACAGTTTAATCATGCAGGCTAAAAATTGCCACTGCCCCCCACTCCCCCGCAAACTGGGTACTCAATTTGTGTATGTGTGTGCTGCGTCATTACAGTCGTGACCAACTCTTCATGACCCCATGGCCATGGAGTTTTCTTGGCAGGAATACTGGAGTGGCTTGCCAGTTCCTACTGCAGGTGCTTACAGCACCTGGCATTCCCCGGTGGTCTCCCATCCAAGTACTAACCAGGCCCGACCCTGCTTAGCTTCTGAAATCAGGTGAGATTGGATGTGCTTAGTGCATCTAGGAAGCTTTACTGACCTCAAAAGGCTGAGTGAACCTCAGGCAGGCTATCTGGGATTGAACCCAGGTCATGAGTAGTTTTGGTTGCAGTAAACCAATTCAACCATTGCATCACAAAGCTCCTTTTGCAAACATCAGGCTCATACAACCAAGATTGGGTTCGTTTGTTTTTTGCTTCGTTTTGTTCTAGTTTCACGTTAGGCAGCATAGCCAGACCCAACACGGTGGTTCAGAGAAATTTACACTTTGAATTAATGAACCGTGGTGTACTGAACACCTGCTAAAGCCAGAATCCTAGTGCAGAAATGTGGAGTGGAAGGATGGATCACAGTCAAGTCCCCTTAGCTCCCCGTTTTGTGCCTTGTCGCATGGCCAACCTTGGAACCAAGAGGAGAACTTTCGTGGGACAGGGAGCCAGAGAGAGTCAGGGGAGGCCACTTCCACCATCCACCTTCCACTCTGCATTGTGGAAAGGCAGCAGAATATAGGCTCAAATCCAGGAAGCACTCTTTGGCAGGAGAGCCGAGCTCACACAAGTCTTGCTGCACAAACCTACACTTCTGGACTGATCCCCCCTACCCCAAATCCCCTTTTCTCTTTTCTTTCACTTCAGAAAATCAAATCGGAAAGAAGGTCAGGAAGATTTTTGCCGTGGTGACATTCAAGCACAAGAAGACCGTTTCCCTCCCAACTTAACTGCTATTGTAGCTGTTGTGAGTTTTTCCAGGCTGTTTGGTCGTGTTCTGGAAGTTTTCCTTCCTGACATTTCGCCAGACTCTGTGGCCAGGCATCTTCAGAGGGCAAGGAGCTCGAGAAACTAGGAGTTCTCTCTGGGCTCTGGGGTACAATGGTCCCCCGCCCTTTCGCGATTCATGTACTATGGGCCCGCTATATCGCGGGACCGCAGTACCCCAAAAGGGCTTGAAGGGGTGGAGGTTTTAAAAGCTGGGGCTTCTTAACCCCCTCTTCCCCAAGCCCCGGGCTCCAGATGATTGGCACTGGGGTAGGGAAACAAAAGGTTCTTCTCCCCCACCCCAGTGCCAATCAGCTGGACCCCGGGGTTTGTCTTCATGGAGGCATCACACATCTCTTCTCCCCATGCTTGGCTCCCTTGCTGAATGTCATTTTAAACATCACATGCCGCTCCCCCGCACGCCCAGCACAGGGGAGTGTCGAGCGATGTTTAAAATGTGTTTAAGCAGCGGAGCCAAGCTGGCTCCGTTGCTTAAAGATATTTTAAACATTGCACACATGGCCCCCAGGCCCGACCCGACCTGCATCCGCATAGCGCGGATTTTCAATTATCATGGATCAGGTCAGTCCCGAACCCCCACAATAGACTGGGAGGGGGTGTTTACTGTATAGAATTAACTGCCATTCTTATTGGAACTAATTTTTCCATTGCTACAAAAGGTGATTTGCTCTTGAATGGGCAATTAAGAGCCGTTTGCATTAAAAAAGATAGGCTCCTCATGGGTCGCTAAGCACCAATTCAGCGTCTTGCATTTTAGGATTCTCCTTCAAGAGAGGCCTAGTTGTGGTGATTGTCCAGATGAGCACCCATGCTTCCATATTTACAGTACCCCTCACCATCATCAACTGTAACGGAATCACAGCCCTCTGGGGAACCACAGAAGGATCAGATTCAGTGCCAAGATGTAACACTTCCTATCCTGTTGGGCTACAACAATCCCTGAGCCAGCTATCACCTCGCAACCTTCATTTTTCCAGAGTAATCAGAACTAGAATCATAGAGTTGGAAGTGACCTCAAGGGCCATCCAGTCCAACCCCCCCCCCGGCAAAGTACTCCTGACAAATGGCCATCTAACCTCTGCTTAAAAACCTCCAAAGAAAGGGTCTCCACCACCCTTCGTGGCAGCATATTCCACTGCCAAACAACTGTAACAGTCAGGAAGTTCTTCCTAATGTTCAAATGGAATCTCTTTTCCTGTAGTTTGAAAGCATTGCCACAAGTCCTAGTCTCTGAAGCCATGGAAAACAAACCAGCCCCCTCTTCAATATGACATTTTAATTATTCAAACATAGCTACCATATCCCCTCTCAGCCTTCTTTTTGTAAGGCTAAACATTCCAAGCTCCCTAAGCTGTTCCTCGTAAGAATATGCTCCAGACCTTTAACCATCCTGGTCACCCTCCTCTGGACCTGTTCAATGTTGTCAACATCCTTTTTAAATTGAGGTGCTTAGAACTGGACACAGTACTCCAGGTGGGCTCTGACCAGGGCAGGATAGAGTGGTACTATCATTTGATTGAGACACTATGCTTCTGTTGATGCAACCAAGAATTGTGTTGGCTTTCTTGGCCGACGCGTCACACTGCTGACTCATGTTCAACTTCTGGTCCACCCAGACTCCCAGATCCCAACTAATGATATACACCCACAAATCTGGCAACCAAAGAGGTAGTACAGTTTAGCTGTATCTTCTGAACTACAGGTGCTGACACCCACCATCTCCAACCAGTAAGGCTGGTGGTCAAGGACAGTGGTCTGACAAGATAGAAGGGCTAACCAATTCCCCATGGCGGTCTGAAACTGGGAAAGCATGCCAGACGCTGTCATTTATGAGTCAGCCCAGAAGCGGGACAGGAAAGGACGGAAAGCGGTGACGTACCAGTGTGCCGAAGGACAACTAAGTGACAGGTGGTCGCATCCTCCGATCCAAGAATGGAAACAGAACCTATTGAAAAGGAGAATGGAGCAGAGGTAAGGATTTGGCCCTTCCCCCTCGCATTTTGAGCCCCCATCTTGATCAGTAGCCACTTACCATCCTTAGGAGTAGTTGTTGCAAATTCTCTTTGCTGGACATACAGGAGACCTTTGGGCCCCACCGTCTGAGCAGGCTGGCTTCTCAACACTTTGGCTCGGTCCTACTTAAAGAAGGGTGGCGGGGTGGGTGGGTTAAAAATGGAAAAAAATGGCACATGGGTTCTCATTTTGAAACACAGATATCGTTTTAACATCAAAGCCGTTGTCTTCACCCACCCACTTATCCACTCATTAATTTTATTGATTGATTTAGCAAAATTTCCCCCAGCTTTCTCCTTTAAAAAATGACTTACCGTATATACTCAAATATAAGCCTAGTTTTTCAGCCCTAATTTTGGGCTGAAAAAAAGAGTCCTCTGCTTATATTCGGGTCAATACTTTTAGCCACTGAGGCAAGTTTGGGTCGGTGGCTAAAACTCATTTTAAACATTGTGCGCCACTTCTCCTGACCCACCCCCATGTATAAAATGACTTTTTAAAAAGTCATTTTAAAACAATGTTTAAAATGACTTTTAGCCACCAACTCAAGCACTTGCCTCGGTGGCTAAAAGTCATTTTAAACATCACACACACACCCCCAGCTCACAAAGGAGGAGTTGCCAGGCCCTGCTGCATTTCCCACCCTAGACTTATACTTGAGTCAATAAATTTTCCCAGTTTTGGGGGGTTTAAATTAGGGCCCCCGGCTTATACTCGGGTCGACTTATACTCGAGTATATATGGTATGTCATTTTAAAAAGGTCTTTGCTTGCAGAAGGACAGCAAAGCTAGGGCCAGCCTGGCCTCCTGTAGGAAGGAGTTCCAAAATCTGGGGGCAGCGACAGAGAAAGGCCCTCTCCTGAGTCCCCATCAAAACACAACTGTGAAGGTGGTCGGGACAAAGAGAAAGGCCTCTCCTGATGATCGTAACACCAAGCAGTCTCATAAACGGAGACCTGGTCCTTGAGAAAGCATGGGCCAAAGCCGGTTAGGACTTTACACGTTAGAACAGGTATGTCCAAATTTCGGCCCTCCTGATGTTTTGGACCACAACTTTCAGAATTCCAAGCTTAGACTGCCAATGACAAAGGACTGTGGAGTTGTGGTCCAAAACATCTGGAGGGCCAAAGTTTGGACATGCCTGGGTTAGAAACAGAACTCTGAATCGGAGAGACAGGTTTTTTTTTAGTGATCCTTGTGCCCAGCTCCTGTTAGCATTGTGGCTATTACATTTTTGGACCCACTGAGGTCCCCTGGCCTCTTCCATAGGTAGCCCCACACAGAGTGTGTTCCAGTAATCTAGCTGGGATGGAACTAAGGCCACAAATGGATCTGATTTACTCCTCAAGAACATTCACCCTTGGGGAAGGGTTAGGGCAGGCATGACCAAACTTCGGCCCTCCAGATGTTTGGACAGCAACTCCACAGTCCTTTGCCATTGGCAATCTAAGCTTAGAATTCTGGGAGTTGTGGTCCAAAACATCAGGAGGGCCGAAGTTTGGACATGCCTGGGTTAGGGTTTCAGACAATTCATATCCGTTAGCTGAGCCCCCTACATGCTATCTCTGCATCCAACCTAACCTGCTGGAAGGCTACTTATTACAGTATTTTAGTTCCATGTTTCATCTCTCAGTACAACCAACATTCCGTTGAGTGTGTGCTCCTATGTCCATTCATCTCCTTTACATCTGGCGTGAGGTCCCACCTCCCCACCCTGCTATCATTAAACTCTCTTAAAATTATCTTTCAAGCAGGAGTATCAGTGCATTGGTATGCTTCTGTCAAATAGGGCCTGATGTACCTGAGGACTATAAAGCAGTGGTGGCCAAACGGCTGCCCTCCAGATGTTTTGGACCACAACTCCCAGGATGCCAAGCCTGTATTGCCAATGACAGAGAACTGTGGAAGTTGGGGGGGTCCAAAACATCTGGAGGGCAGCCGTTTGGCCACCACTGCTATAAAGGGAAAGGGTGCTCTCTGTCTTCTTTTCTCATGGCTCCACGTGCCCAGTTCTTTCCGTCTTTCCTCACAGGGCTTGGTTTCCAGACCCCTGACAAGGCCCTTCTTTGGACCTGTTCCAATTTCTCCAAATCCTTCTTGAAGTACAGTGCTCGGAAGTGGACACAGTACACTAGATGAGACCTAACCAGCACTGAATAGAGGGGAAGTAATACCTCACAGGTTTTGAGAATATACTTCTGCGAAAACAGCATTTGCTTTTGTTGCAGCCACATCACACTGTTGGCTCATATTCAGCTGTTTCCAAGATCTTTTTCACTCACAGAATCATAGAGTCCAAACCCCTGCCATGCAGGAACCCCCATCACAGTACTCCCGACAGATGGCCATCCAACCTCTGTTAAAAACCTCCAAGGAAGGAGACTCCACCACCCTCCGTGGTAGCATATTCCACTGCCGAACAGCTCTAACTGTCAGGAAGTTCTCCCTAATGTTCAAATGGAATCTCTTCTCTTGTAATTTAAAACCATTGCTCTGAGTCCTTGTCTCTGAAGCCATGGAAAACAAGCCAGCCCTTCTTCGATATGACATCCTTTCAAATACTGTATTTAAACATGGCTATAATATCCCCTCTCATAGTATTACTGGGCCAAGTATCCCCCATCTTGTAGCTACCTGCATAGTTTCTTTTTCCTAGGAGCAGTACTTTGCATTTATCCCTGTGGAATTTCATTCTGTTGTTTTCAGTCCTTTACCCAAGCCTATCCAGATCATTTTGAATTTTATTTCCATCTTCCCAAGGGTATTAGCTATTTCCACCCATTTTTGTGTCATCTGGAAATCTGGTTAGCATTCCCTGCAGCCAAGTCATGAATAAAAACGTTCAAGAGCACTGGGGCTAGGACTGAGCAGTTCCCAGACATGGGTCTCTACTATGAACCATAAGCAACTCCAAAAAAATCCCCAGAGTGGGTGATGGTCCAGAATTCTGCAGATTGCAATCCAATATCAAGTAGGAACAGCAGCAACAAAGTATGCACACATACCTAAGACAAGGCAAATATAAGACGCTGCCTTTGTCTGATAACGGTCAATTAGGACTGGCAGAGGCATTCCCAGATTTCAAAAAGAATTATTTCTGAATCGCATCTACAGATTCTGGGAGTCTCTCTATAGAAAGCAAGTACTCCAGGAAGTACCTTGTGTTTCCTGCTGGTCTCCGAGCTAAATACAACCCAAGGTTTATTTTTTTAATTTTATTTTTAATTTTGAATATTTTTACCCGACCTTTCTCCTTGGAAAAGGACCCAAGGTAGCTTACAATAATGAGGGTTGACCTTACTGTGCTTCTGAAACCAGATCATGGGTACCAAGGCTCCTATGTGATGGTACTCCTGGGCAGAAATATTTGTTTATTTATTTATTTTAGAGTATTTTTACCCCGACTTTCTCCTTGGAATACCGTGCCAATTTCCCAGAGGGAACTCTGGTCAGTTCACATAAAAACACGAGAGATCCACAAGATAATAATAGTGATTGAGAGACAATAATAATAAAGTACAGTGGACCCTTGTATAACAAACTGCTTGTATAACATAAAATAATAATCATACCTTTATTGTCAATGTACAACAGGTGCACAATGAAATTGGCTGAGTCTCGCTTGTCCACCCCCACCCCCATCCCACCTCCATCCCACTAGCAACCACTCAGTCTTATTACACCCTGTGTACTTGACACAGAATACACCAGCCCACAGGTCAGTTCTTCTATACTTCTCATGGAATTATTTCCCATTCAGCAGTCTGACAGCCCATGGATAAAAACCATTCTTTAGTCTGTTGGTGCGGCAGGCTATACTACGATATCTTCTGCCTGATGGTAACAGGGTAAAGAGGTGCTGACCGGGGTGTGAATCAATCGCTTATAGGGAGAATCCATACAACATAAAAATGGGATTACTCCGTTTTCAATGCATTCCTATGGGAAATTTGTATAAAGGAAAATTTGCTTAACATAATTTCCTTTGGAACGAATTCGTTCCTTTATACAAGGTACTACTGTAAAGGGGGAAATACCCAGCAACAATAAAAAAAAGAAAATAATAGAAAATATCTGGCAAGAGGCATAAGACAACTAATGATAGGTACGAATCCCAAGACAAAAAAAAAACATTCTACACAGTGTCCTTGTGATGTCTACAGTGTCCTTGTGATGGACGCTCAGGCTATGGGCACTGAACCTCCTCCCAGCTTCTGAACCCAGTTCGGTCAGGAAAAGGGGAAAGCACCGGGCGCTCCGGGGTGCCCACCCAAGTGCCCCGGGTGCCAGCAGCCCTTCTCCACCTCGTGTCACACACTCCTTCTGCCACTCTGCACCGCTGGGCAGTGCAAGTCGCAGGCAGCTCCTTTGCAGGAACCCTGAAATAAACAAATACAAGTGGACCCTTGCATAACCAATGGTTTGTACAACATAAAATCTGTACAACATAAACAATTCTGGAGATAGGGGAAATCCGCTTAACATGATCGCTTATGGGGAGAATTCGTACAACATAAAAATGGGATTACAGTCCTCTGTTTTCAATGCATTCCTATGGGAAATTTGTATAAAGGAAAATTTGCTTAACATAATTCCATTTGGAACGAATTCATTGCTTTATACAAGGGACCACTGCAATAAATCATGCAACACGCGAGCTTCCCTGGAGGAAGCACCACTTCCTCCGGGGCGTGTTGTCCAGCGTGAAGACCCTCCCGAGGCTGGCGCGCGGGATGAAATATGTAGTCGCCTTTCAGCTCCAACCGGTCTCTTGGGTTGCAAAATAAACCCCGCGGGTCCCGATCCCGGGTGCAAAAAAACCACGCCCGCTCACCTCCAGCTCTGGGTAGGCGTCGACCAGTTCCCGCGTGCCCTGCGGCCACACGACCCGCTGCCCGTTGATCAGCAAAGGCATCTCCGGAGAGGAGGCTCCCGCTCGGGCGCCCGACTTCACGCGCCTTCCTCCCCGGGGACGACCTGGGGAGGCGGTGGGGGCGGCAGCCTCCAAGCCGCAATGCACCCTGGGAAATGGAGTCTCCGGCTTGGCCTCCCGCTGGGGGGGCCGCTCTCGGGGCGGGGAGGGGGGTCCGGCCGGTCCCTTTCCTGACCAAGCGGCCCTTTGCCTCCCTGGGGCCTCTCTTTTTTTGGGAGAAGTCCCAGGGCTTTTGGGGAAAGCACCATCCCTTGCTAGGACTACAACTCCCATCATGCCCCAGCCAGCAGGGCTGCCCGATCGGCCCCTGGAGGGTGACGGGAGTTGCAGTCCTAACACAGGCAAGGGGGTCCCTTGATAAGAGAGGTGAAGGCGGGGGGGGGGCTTGAAAAAAATCAGGGGAGGGAGACACACACACACACACACACACACACACACACACACACACACACACACACACCCGAAAAACTGGAAAAATTGAAAAGAGAAAAAAAAATTATTATGGCATGTTTTATTTTAACATGATTAATAAAATATTTCAAGACAGGGTGTTCTAATATTTTCCAAATCATTTTTTAAAAAAATTTGCACTAGTATCAGATTATTCTAGTTTCTGTGCACTGAGGACAAGCAAGCCCTAGGTTACAAGCTGAACTCTCCAAGGCAAGAAAAAGATGCATTTCTTCCTTTTTAGGAGGTGCTGCTATTGTCACATGAAAAAGAAAAAAAGTTTCGCTCTTGGTTTGCATCTGGGTGGGTGTGTTTTTGGTTCTGTGCTGTGCTCTTCACCAGACCTCAGAGCACTGGAAGCAAATATAGAGCAACAAAAGTGATTCTGATTAAATTTCATGCCCATTTAGTCCCACTTCCTTCTATATGTTTCCCCCCTCTTCAATTCTTTTTACCAGAATGAGGTTTTTATTTTATATTTATTTAACACTGTGGAGAGGAATTATGAATTGTTAATTCTGGATTTTTAACCATTGTTTCGTAGAGGGTTTTTTTTTGTGTTCCCCCATAAACTAGTAAACAGTTTAGGAAATTGTTACTCCATTTGTTACTTACAATTACAAATAAATATTACGGTGGACCCTTGTATAACAAATGGTTTGTATAACATAAAATCTGTACAACATAAAAAATTCCGGAGATAGGGGAAATTTGCTTAACATAATCGCATATGGGGAGAATCTGTACAACATAAAAATGGGATTACTCCATTTTCAGTGCATTCCTATGGGAATTTGTATAAAGGAAAATCCATTTTCATACATTTTCCTTGCCATATATTTATATCAAATCAAGTTGCCATAGTGATTTAATTCCAACTTGACAGCAAGTCTCACCCGCCATTTGCTCCACGTTCCCTGGCCTTGGATAGAGCTCTCCATGTTGTGACCCCTTTGAAGGTCAGAAGCAAACTGACGGTCTATAACAGCGTTGGCCAACCTATGGCACGGGTGCCAAAGGTGGCCCTTGGAGCCCTTTCTGTGTGCAACCGACATCACCCCTTCACAGCCACCTGTATTCAGGTTAATTTGCTGTATTAGCACTTTGCAAAAACTTAGTGGGTTTTGAATCATAGGTTGGGCACTCGGTCTGTAAAAGGTTTGCCATCACTGGTCTATAACATCAACAACATAACATTTTTAAAGGCTCTCCACCAGTCTGCCTATATGAGAACTCTTAGGATGAACGGCTGGCTGTACATAAGAATGTATACCAGGGTAAAGGATGAGAAAAAGAGAAGCTTCTTCAAACAGCAAACAAGAGAAATAATATTTTATTGTCCGTTCACGAAGTTGCAGTTGTGACTGAAGAGGTATCTTTAACATGCCTGATTGGGAAAGTGTTACTTACTGGAAAACACTGATGTGACAAAATGGCCCTTGACAAGTCAAAAACAACGAAAAGCAAAAACACAAATTTTGTTTCAAGATAACAAACAGCCAGCTGCAAAATTAGGAAGTATGCAATGCACGCACAGTCAGCTATCAAGGGCAGGAAAATTATAGTGCTCTGGACAAATGTGGACATAGTCTAACATCACCTGAAAAACAACAACATCCTGTTCTTATGAGTACAGTTGCTGGAGTGCCAACTGTACTCATGAATTAATATCAGACATCTAAATAGAGTTCTAAACGCCCAGCCTTATATGAGCTTCACCCTCTTAACACAATAAAATTGAAGGATAATTCAGCAACAAAGTAAACCAGATATGTTAGTACCAGATGGTATAGCTGCTGACATCACCGATCAAAACTCTGTGAATTGGTTACTCATTCTGGAAAAGAATGCCAGCCATCTTCTTCCCGTGATGCTTCAGCGCTATTTCAGCACGAATATCAGCCTGCAAAAGAAAAGTCACCATCTGAGATGTTCTTACAATTTAAGGAAGAAAGCGCTTTGTGGCTACAATTTTGTGTATATATATATATATATATATATATATATATGCATGTTAGGGTGGATTCGGGTTTCTTCATACCTATACCCGTGAAAATCTACGAAAACAAATATATATATATATATATATATATATATATATATATATATATATATATATATATATATATATATATATATATATATATATATATATATATATATATATATGTATATATGTATATATATGCATGTTAGGGTGGATTCGGGTTTCTTCCCGTGTAGAAATCTGGTTGTTTTGGTGACGTTTCGACGAGGTCTCACTCGTCATCTTCAGGCTGGTGTTCTGGCTTCTTTCTTCTTGAAGCAAAGCGTGATCTCAGTTGAAGTCCTTCTATAAATACTGCTGGGGGTGTGTGGTTTGCTTGCTCTGTTGCTGATTGTAGGTTCGTTTGTTCTTTTGTGATCTGCTGTGTGGCTGAGGCGATCGTTAAGGGCTTAACTGCTGGTGGGTTAGATGGCTGTTTAGAGACATCATGTGTGGGTGAGGTGCTGGATGTGTGTCTATTAGCCTTTTGTTTCTTAACGACCTTGGTGATGGGTGTTCTGGCAGCATCCTGGGCTTTGGTGGATTGGGGTCCTGTGTCTTGTGAATTCATTTTGGTCTGGCTGCGTGTCTGTGGTCTCCCAATGTTTTTTTGGCGTGTGTAAGTGTGCTCCATGTGGTGGCTGGAGTGGGGAGTAGCGGTAGATGGTGTAGTCGTGGTTTTGTTATTGGATGGTGGTTTCGTTTCATCTGTGGGAAGGGTCTGGGTTTGTGTTTGGTGTGGATGGAAGGTGGTGGCATCTTGTGTCCTTTTGGACCTGGTGTCAGTCTTTGTGACAGAGGCTCGTCTATTGACCAGGGCTAGTTTCCAGATGTCAGGCAAGCGGGAGGTGTCATCACGTTTATTCATGTTGTTTGGGTGTTTCTCTATTTCAATGGCTTCCATGATTATTCGACTGTTGAAGTGTTCAGTTTTGGAGATGAGTTTGGTTCTTTTAAAATCAATTTCATGACCTGTTGTTTTTATGTGCTGGAAGAGAGAGGAAGATTTTTCTTCTTTTTTGACTGCATTCTTGTGTTCTGCGATGCGTGCGCTTATTCTCCTGTTTGTCTGTCCGATGTATGTGGCTGGGCAGACTTTGCATGGTATTTCGTAGACTCCTTGGTTTTCTAGCTCAATCTTGTCTTTGGGGTTTCTTAAAATGTTGGCTATTTTTTGTTCGGTGCAAAAGGCTGTCTTGATATTGTGTTTGTGGAGAATTTTGCTTATTTTGTCTGTGGTGCCTTTGATGTAAGGGAGGAGGGCAGTGCCGTTGTTCTCTTCTGTTTCTTGGTTCTTGGGGGGTGTTTCTTTTTGGATTAGTTTGGTGATGGTGTTTTTTTGGAATCCGTTCGCAATTAAAGCATTCGAGAGAGTGTGTAATTCAGTTTTTAGGTGGTCTTTGTCAGCGAGGCGTTTGGTTCTGGAGATGAGGGTTTTTGCTACGGAGTTGATCTGTGCAGGGTGGTGGTGTGATTGTGCATTTAAGTAGCGGTTTGTATGTGTTTTTTTTTCCGGTAGATGGTATGTCCTAAGGAGCCGTCGGGTTTTTTGTAGATTAGGACGTCCAGGAAGGGAAGTTGGTTGTTGGCTTCTATTTCCATAGTGAATTGTATTTTGGGGTGTAGGCTGTTGAGACGTGTGAGGAAGTTGTTCAGTTTGTCTTTCCCGTGTGGCCAGATAACAAAGGTGTCGTCAACATATCTGAGCCAGAGTTTGGGTTTATGTTCGGACTTCTGTAACGCGTTGGTTTCAAAGTGTTCCATATATAGGTTTGCGATGACCGGTGAGAGGGGTGATCCCATGGGTGCTCCTTCTATCTGTTTGTATCTTTGTCCATTGTGGATGAAGTATGTGTTGGTTAGGCAGTGGTTGGTCAGATCTAGGATGTGCTTGGGGGGGTTGTATTTGTTGTGGATAGCTGTCAAGGCTTCTTGAATGGGCACTTGTGTGAAGAGCGAAACAACATCGAAGCTCACGAGTAGGTCATTGGGTTGTAGGTCTTGTTTCTTTATAATTTCTATGAAGTGGAACGAGTTTTGTACGTATGAAGAGATGGATTCTGCATAGGGCTGGAGTTGTTTGGCAAGAAATTTGGCGAGGTTTTGTAGGGGTGAGCCTATGGAGCTGACTATGGGTCTGAGAGGTGTTCCTTCTTTGTGAATCTTGGGGAGGCCGTAGAGCTTGGGGCATCTGGAAGATTTCTCTCTGGGGATGATGCTTGGCTTGATTTCTTCACTTAAGGGTGAGGCTTTTATTTTGGCTTTGGTGGTGGTTTTTTTTTTCCAGGTAGGTGGTGGGGTCTGTGTTCAAAGGTATGTAAGCAGGGTCTTGTAGTAGGTTGGATAGTTTGGCTTGGTAGTCAGATGTGTTCATCACCACTGTGGCATTGCCTTTGTCTGCTGGGAGAATGATTATGTTGTTGTCTTTCCTCAGGTTGGTGAGGGCTTTTTGTTCTTCTTTGTGTAAATTGCTTCTGGGTGGTTTGCTGGAGCAGAGGATATTGGTGACTTCGAGTCTGATTTTGTTGGCTTCATCTGGGTTGATTTTGGTTAGGCTGGCTTCCACTCCGCATATGATGTTTTCAGTGGGGATGTGTCTGGGGGCGACTGCAAAGTTGAATCCTTTGGACAGGACTTTGGTCTCTGCGATGGTGAGTGTCCTGTCTGATATGTTGTGAACTGTTTGTTTCATGGGCTGCTGTGGGGGGTTGGGCTTCTGGCGTTTTTCCAGTTTGTGGAGTTTGTTGGTGTGTATGTCTGTCTTGTGGGAGGTCTCTGTTTCAGCTCTCCAGGCGGCGAGTTGCTTGGATTTGTTCCAGAGTGTTGGGTGGATTTTGTTGCTGAGTTTGAGGTGGAGAGTGAGTAGGTCTCTGTTGGTTTGATCTAGTAGGTATCTTTTCTTGTGTAGTTCATTTCTGATTAGGGCTAGTTCTGTTCTTTTCAGGATCCTTTCGCTGGATGGGGTTTTTGAGTGGAATTTCAGTTGGAAGCTTGTGGGGATCACATTTTTATCTCGGCAGTTGCGTAGGAATGCAATGTCACATAAGATGGTGGCTCTTCGGACTTCTAGTTTCTCGTAGGTTCTGGTCAGCTGGAAGGTTTCCTCCCCGTAGAGGTTGGATATTTGTTTTCGTAGATTTTCACGGGTATAGGTATGCATGTTAGGGTGGATTCGGGTTTCTTCCCGTGTAGAAATCTGGTTGTTTTGGCGACGTTTCGACGAGGTCTCACTCGTCATCTTCAGGCTGGTGTTCTGGCTTCTTTCTTCTTGAAGCAAAGCGTGATCTCAGTTGAAGTCCTTCTATAAATACTGCTGGGGGTGTGTGGTTTGCTTGCTCTGTTGCTGATTGTAGGTTCGTTTGTTCTTTTGTGATCTGCTGTGTGGCTGAGGCGATCGTTAAGGGCTTAACTGCTGGTGGGTTAGATGGCTGTTTAGAGACATCATGTGTGGGTGAGGTGCTGGATGTGTGTCTATTAGCCTTTTGTTTCTTAACGACCTTGGTGATGGGTGTTCTGGCAGCATCCTGGGCTTTGGTGGATTGGGGTCCTGTGTCTTGTGAATTCATTTTGGTCTGGCTGCGTGTCTGTGGTCTCCCAATGTTTTTTTGGCGTGTGTAAGTGTGCTCCATGTGGTGGCTGGAGTGGGGAGTAGCGGTAGATGGTGCATCCACCCTAACATGCATACCTATATACCCGAATCCACCCTAACATGCATACCTATACCCGTGAAAATCTACGAAAACATATATATATATATATATATATATATATATATATATATATATATATATATATATATATATATATATATATATATATATAATTTAATAAATGCATCTCCAGCCTCTTGGCACAAAGCTATAAAACAAACTAAAAATATATACGCAGCAATGTAAATTTGCCTGCCGATGCCAAAGACTATCCGGGAAGGAGGGAGCTATCTTGATTTGCACCAAGCAGACGCAAAGAATTAAAACCCTCTTTTCACTGCTACCCAGAATCTTCATGCTATGTTTCAATTAAGAAAAAGCAAGCTTGCAGAGGGTAATCGTGCGATTAATGTATAGTTTGCCCCTCAGATGCACATCAGAATCTGTTGCCCATTTCTGCATTTCCTTCTATAACCAGAGGGACTATAAACTGGATTTTGTTGGAGTTTTTACAACCTCACATGCTGCCTGGAGAAGGTGTGGGTGGGAGGGACCCTTCTGGGCTGGGGTGACCGTCAATCTAGCCAGTTGTTCCCTCCTGCCTCTGATTTCAAAGACAGACCAACCTGTCTGCTGAGGGTTTTTTTCCGCTGTCTAAAGTCTGTTGAGGTCTGTAACTGAAAGCAGTCATGTTTGTAAGTTTGTTGATTAATCTGTTGACTTGTCCTTTTTTATTACTATGATTATTTATGTCATGTTGGTTTTGATTGATGAGTCTATTTATTTACTATTTTAAGTTGTTTCATGTGTTTTCTTGTACAGTATTTTGCTTATGTTTGTAAACTGCCCAGAGTAGCTTTCTGCTAGATGGTTGCGGTATATAAATCAAATAAATAAATAAATAAATGGAACATTTTAATTCTTTCTCTTCTTAATGTCTCAGATTGAGTCACTGAGACTGAAAGTGCCAGTTAATGAGAAAAAGCAATGGACTACTCTGGGAAACTTGAAGCTATTCTGCTATGTGAATCCTTGCACTTCTGCTGTGCAGCCTGATGAATGTATCCAAAAATTCAAATTCTGCAGCAAATTGAGAACAGATACATAAAATCAATGCATAATTTCATCCTTATAAATATCTGCATGTGTCTAATCATTAACTTAATAAGTTCAGATTTATATCCCTTCTGTCCTCCTATATGACCCTCTTCATCTTTAGCTTCACAATAATCTTAGGTCAGCAGGGAGTATGGCTGGCCCCACCTCACACGTTGAGCCTCGTGGCTTTGGGGAAAACAAGCACCTGGTGTGAAGAAATCTGAGTATTTAGAAAAATATGGAACACGAAAAATGTTGATTCCCCCCCCCCGTGCTTAACCTTATGGACTCGTGTAAACTAGAAGGACAAACAGAAAGGGCACCGTTTGATGGGACGTTTCCCACTTGCCTTTCTTTTCTAAACATTTCAAAGGAGAGACTGGAAGAAGGATTTGACATTTCTATGATATTGTATACCAGAAGGATATTTCACAATGAACCAAATCCTTCTTTGATGTGCATCATTAGGGAGTAGGTCCCTTCCTACCTAATAAGAGTATGTTAATTGGACTGTGGAGAAGGAACGCCATTGTCCTGAGATGAAAGGGGATTACTAGGAATGGAAGTTAATTGCTGTTTGTGTCTTAAGTCCCCAAATGAACCATAAGGAAAATCAGCCACATTAGTTTGAGTCTTAGAGGAATCTTTGGAAGTTTTCACACAACCCCTAAGATCCGCTGGCCACTTAAATTCGGACCAGAGATCTTAGGGGTTTGTCGCTGTTCCTGCGTTCCCACCCCCTCCGCACTCCTGGCTGCTGGCTGCGTGAGGGGAGGGAGAAAAAAAGGAAGAAAAGAATGCCGCTCACCTCGGTTCTGCCGTCCCGGCACTGCATTCAGATCTCTTAAAGGGGCGGGCGGCAAAAAAAGAACAAACAGAAGCAAGGAGAGCTGAGCAGTCACTACGTTATATCCGCATCAGGAATTTTCACCTCCAGAAAGCAGGTACCTGAAAAGTGCGCTGGGACGTGCTTAGGTGGGCGTGGTCACACTTAATTATCTGTAAACTCTGGAGCTGGTGGGGAAACAATTTTAAGCTCCGGAGCTGGGAGCCATTTGAGGTAGAGTTTAGGGGTCGTGTACAAAGGGCCTTTGTCTCCTCATGGCTTGTCTTCCTCTCGAGTAAACCTGCAACCTATGCTGCTTAGGCGCGAGTACAGAAGAAGGTAGATGAGAATGTTTTTCTTTTATAGTGTGAATTTTGGAAATCTCCCAAGTTTACTTATTAGTTGCTCCATAGAAATGAGTGGGTGGAATGTTCACCTTTTGACGTTTGAACGTTCACTTGTAACTGTTTTGTTCTTTTCTTTCTTTTCCTTTTATTAAAATATATATTCCACACCCACCCCAATTTGTTGACTGGATTTTGAAGACAGATGTCTTTCAGCCTCGTTCTGGTACTGGATCTTTGGTAAATGGCAGGGATGGGAATGCACAACTCCCTGTCAAGCCCGACTTAAGTTACACCTGCGACTTGAGTTGGACTCGGTTTAGGTGTTTTGGAGAAGGGGAGACTTGGGGCCTCAGGAGGCAGGTAGAGCAACATCCAATTAAGAAAGGCCACATCCAATTAAGCTCACTAGACTCTTGCCTTTAGCACTTCCGTAAGTCCCAATCTCATCTCAAAACAAAAAGGGTAGAATAATTCATGCGTGGCTATCAGAAGTGACGCCTGGACTTCATAAGGCTAGTCCAGTACCTCAACCAGTTCAGCACACTGTACATTCCTCCACATCATTTATTATGATTTACCGCTAATTTCCTCTGCTCCCCTTCCATTCACTGTGATGGTTACGTACAAAGAGGTTCGCCCAGTTACTTACCGCCTGGCTAAGTTTTTCTAGCACTGGGATGAGGTGTAGCAGTTCCTTGTCTTGGGAGTCACCCGTCCACCGAGGGACTGCTAACACATTGGCTGTCTTATAAAAGAAGAAGAAAAGGCTTATTTGGGTGTCTGTGCCATCCACCCCCAGGAATAGACCTTCTGGTATGGATTAGGAGTGGCCATTAGAGACCTGACAGAACATTTCGGGCCTCAACCTCAAGGAGGAAACACGGATGTGTCTTATTGGGCTATTTTTTTCTTATTCTGGCTATTCACCCACCATATTTTTGATCTGCCAACTCCATTTGTGAAATGACAAATGTGTTTCAATGTAGGAAAATGTAAAGTAATGCATATTGGGGCAAAAAATAATAATCAAAACTTTATTTATCGACTCATGGGCTCTGAACTATCCACGACGGATCGGGAAATAGATCTTGGTGTGTTGGTGGACAGCTCAATGAAGGTGTCTACCCAGTGTGTGGCAGCGGTGAAGAAGGCCAGTTCCATGCTAGGTTGTTGGAACTCCCTGCCACAGGATGTGATGATGTCATCTGGCCTGGATGCCTTCAAAACGGGATTGGACAGATTCCTGGAGGAAATGTCCGTCACAGGTTGCAAACTATGATGGAGATGAGTCATCTCCAGGCTTAAAACCAGGGTACTTCAAGGGCCAGATGCAGAGGAGTGGTATCAGGAGACAGAGATCTAGTCTCGTGTGCTCCTAGAGGCATTTGGTGGGGCCACTGTGAGATACAGGAAGCTGGACTAGATGGACCTTTGGCCTGATCCAGCACGGCTCTTCTTAGGTTCTTATGTTTCATTTAAAGGGGAAACAACAGAGTTATTGTGGGGCACCAGTTTTCTCAGTCCAAGAATCACAGGTGCAGATAGTGAGGGGATGGGAATGTCCTCCGTCATGTAGCCCAATTTAATTCTAATTTAATGTTTGTCATTTCATTGTATTTTGGTCTGCTGTCATTTTAAATGGCCCTTTCAGTGGCCTTGGATCACAATTCTAGGCGAAGACGGCACCTCCTAATGGCAAATTGACCCCAAGCAACCCTCCAGCTCCTTCAGTTGTCAACTGAACACTTCCTGTGCTCTTTTGCAGAGGTGTAGGGGAAGTGAAATTATTTTTGCCCGTGCCAGATCATCGCTGATGCACTAAATCACTTAGATTATTAAATTTTTAAATCTTTACTTTGTGTCTAATGCCAATCGAGAAGATGCCCACAGCCCTGGTTGGGGAGTCACACAAGGGCAAATAAAAAAAAATATCAAGCCATTCAATGTAACAGTGATGTTGGATTACACTCAAAGTTCCCTAAGCCCTGTGCATGCCGACAGCACCCTCCAAGCAGGCGTTTTCCACCCCCGTGCACCTACCATGGCCATTTTTGTTCCCGTTGTGATGCAATCTGCAGGACGGGAAGTTGCTCACGCGTGCATAGGCCCCTCACTCAGGAGGGATGTGATTAGACCGCAATGCAGCTAGTCTCAAAGAAATCATTAATTTCTAAGTGAGAGGCCCTTGTTGAGAATGGGACCCCAATCCAACCACTACCTGGTAAGGGAATGCTTGCAGGTATGTGGCCACCGCCACTGTTCTCTCCAGGTCTCTCTCCAATACTGAGAGATCTTTTATGTAAGAGCCATGATGACACAGGCAGTCTTCTTGAGTCAGCTGCTGCCTGCAAAGGAGGAGGGGATAAAACAGAACAGGCCAGTCACTGGTGATTCCACTGACCACTTACCCAAGTTCTGTGGCCAATATAGCTCACAGAGAGCTCAAAAAGGTTACTTATTCACACAACTGCTAGAGGAGAAATTGTGGTTAGTCAATGTTAAAAGTATCACAGGCGACATAAGTAACTAGTTAAAGAATTTCTTAAATCATGACACACACACACAAATCCCTTAAAATTATTAAAATATGTTCAAGTGACAACTACAATCAATGAACAATAAAGTTATTGCTGCCGATTAAAAATTAAATAAACAGATATTGCAAATTTCAAGAGACTGAAAGATAACAAGTTGATTTTAACAATATCAGTCTTGCAGATTAAATGCGTTAATACATTCCACTTTGCTAAATTCTTGCCATTTCTCCATTACAGGATTTTAATTCTTCTCCTGCAATGACTCGTTATTTCCTGTCACTCTGCATACAAATAGCTTCTTGGTTATTTTATACCCAGCCCTTCATTCCCAAGCCAGCAATGGTCTGAGGATAATGTGCTGGTATGATTTCCCAATCCACCTTATAGAAAATTAAAATATACTTAAAGAGAGGAAATAATATTCCTATGGAACCTTCCCTGTCCTGACCTAAAGTTCCTCAAAGGTAACATCACCTGATCAATTTCCGGTGTGGTCCAAGAGCCTCCAGTATTTTATCGGTATAATCTTGTTTGGCAGTGGTGAACACAAAGACCTGAAAGAAAATGTTGAAAAGAATTTGGTTTACTGCTGGTTTGAATGCCCAAGCAACATCATTATGTTTGATATTAAAATCTTTAAAAACAAACACCTCTCTGGCTTATGAATGTAGGAATACTGTAGAATAGAGATGGGCACGAATCAAAAAAATGGCATTTCGTTTGTCATTTGTCATTTAGGGGGTCCGTTTTGGTTCATTTCCGTTTTTCACGATTTTTTGCAAAAAAATCGTTTTCGTTTTCGTTCGTTTCGTTACCATTTATTTCAATTTTTGTGATTTTTTTAGCATTTAAAGCAGTTCAATGTATTGCCGTAACGAAAACGAAACGGACGACAAAATTTCTGGTGTTTCTGTTCGTTTCATTTCATTTTAGAGACAAAATTCGTTTGTCGTTTCGTTGTGTAACGAAACGAAAAAACGAAAAAGGGAAACAAAAAATTGTTCGTTTCGTGCCCATCTCTCCTGTAGAATCCTGTGCTTCTGTACCCACAATTCAAAACACCAGGAAATGGCCCAATATTGCTGCATAATATCACGCCTTCATTGCCAAATAGGGAAAAGGCTGCCACGCTTTACACAGCAAAGGGCAGCCTCATTGTCAACAGCACCCATGGCAGCACCAGTCAAGATGGTTTAGAGGACTCCCTCTTGTACTCGCTGCCATTCACAAAGTGACACCACGCAGGGGGGAAATCCTGGAAGCTGACTCTCCCCCCCCCTTTATCATTTTACCACTTCTCACCCAAACAAAAAACAATTGCCATTGGGGCTGTTTTTCAACAAGTCTGAAGGGTGGGTTTGCATCAATTTCATGCATGTGGAACAGCAGCAGTGAGATGAATAAAGCTTGTCAATTAAGCAAACTGGTTTTGAGGTTGTGGGTGTCTAGAAAGACTTACTTCGCCCTCAGTGGAGCAACGGCTTATTCCCAGCCTCTGAAAAGAGATGGGCTTTTCAAACAATGAACCAGGCTATTCTTCAATACCCAGATGAACATTGATATGATTGATAAAGCTATCTGCTAGCATACTGAAATAAACACCAGGAGAAGGAAACGTCAATTGTGACAGAGCTCCTCTGAAGGTGCTCGTCTGTATTTCTCCTGGCTCCTTTCCCAACAGAAGAAAGAACAGGTTCAATTTCCAAAGCTTCATCATCATTTATCTCAGGCAACTCCAGGAAACTCATCATGTTCAGTTTAACTTTCAACTTCTGTTCCTCACTTTAGGTGGTGTAAGGAAGAGCTTTTCACTTCTGGCTTCCACAAAGGGTCTCCCCCCCCCCAACAATGTCCCAGGGGCCTTCATCTAAGGTAGCAGGTAGGTCCATCAACATTGGTCCTGGTAGAATTGACAACATGGACACATCTCCTGCCTCAGGTGTCCAGGGTCCTTGGGTTTGATTGTCCCCAGGAATAGGGAGTGGCGATCTGTCTATCCCATATTGAATCCTCCATCTGTCCTTCTCCAGATGCAATAGGAAGGTTTCTCTGTTTTTCTTCCCCCCCCCCCATCTCTTTTCATGGTGCCATCAACTTTTCCCACTTGTTGTTCCAAGGATTCTCAAGCCATATTCATTCCCATCTAGGAAGCAGAACACCCCTTTGTCCCCTTGCCTCAACCTGTTCTGCTTCTCTCTCTCTCTCTCTCTCTCACACACACACACACACACAGAGAGAGAGAGAGAGAGAGAGAGAGAGAGAGAGAGAGAGAGAGAGAGAGAGAGAGAGAGAGAGAGAGAGAATAGGGTGTCCTCTGTCCTCCCCTCCCTACTTCTGCTCTTTTCTCTTCTTCTTTTCTCACCCTTTCTAACGGAGCTGCCCCATCTTTCCCACCTGAACAGATGATCCCGTCTCTTTTATTAGGTCTGTGTCTTTTACCCTTGATGCCCTCTCTCATCTTGAGTTGCTTCTGTCCTTTCCTGCTTTTTGAGCTGTTGTGACTTATGTTTGAGGGAAGAGACGGCATTTGGGGAAGGGAAACCTCCCTCTCACCTCTCTCCTCTCACCTCCACAGACTCAAACCACCAAGGAGCATTATAAACTACAATATATGGTTTTTTAATTTGTTTGAGTGTCATGCATTTGATATCAACATTACAAAAGCTAGGGAACCAACAAACCAGTATTATGAGAAAAAGTGTCTGTGGCCAACTGGCTGAGCTGGAGCCCTAAAAGGACTAGGTTTGGCCCCAAATCTATTAATATTCTAAATCATATCTGCTATTGACATGCAACCAGAAACACTTTGCCAACCAATAGTACATTGTCTTGAGGGCAACTCTGTTGGCGCAGTTCTGTTTCAGGCACTTACTTCATAGATTTTGGCAAGCACCTCCAGGAATTCATGAATGTGTGGCCTCAGCTTTATCGAAACCTCAAAGATTAAAAGAAAATCAGGGAAGACAGAGGTAGGAATGGGCTTTTCAATAATCTCAGATCATAGAATCATAGAGTTGAAAAAAAAAGTCCAACCCCTGCCATGCAGAAACCCCCAACTGTTCTACCACTTTGAAATCTGCCCAGAATGTTACACTGAAGTATCCCTCAGTTTCACTTCAAATCTCAGAGATTAATTATCAATGTACTAATTAATTTTCCAGTTCTGGTTTATGGTCAGTGTTGTTGTTTCAACATAGGGTATTTATTTACAAATGATACAGTAGCTTTCAAGCCTACTCCCAATACTTTACTGGATGTCTTCTCCGTCAAGTAGCTACCCAGAATGACATCTCCCACTGTTCACCCTTTGGGCTACAACTCACATTACCTCTGGGTAACTTGATGAAACCTCACACTGCCTGGAGCGCATACAACCTCCCCATATAGGGAAAGGCCAACAGGTGAATTGCCAATGTGCTAATTAATTTCCCAGTGGAAATTTCAGTGGAATAGAATCATCAAATCATAAGAGTTGGAAGACACCTCAAGGGCCATCTAGTCCAACCCCCTGCCGTGCAGGAACTCCCATCACAGTACTCCCGACAGATGACCATCCAGCCTCTGCTTAAAAACGTCCAAAGAAGGAGACTCCACCACCCTCCGTGGCAGCATATTCCACAGCTGGACAGCTCTAACCATCATGAAATTCTTCCTGATGTTTAAATTGAATCTCTTTTCCTATAGTTTGAGACCATTGCTCTAAGTCCTAGTCTCTGAAGCCATGGAAAACAAGGCATCCTCTCTTTGATATGACATCCTTTCAGATATTTAAACATGGCTATCATATCCCCCCTCAATCTGTTTGTAAGACTAAATATCCCCAGCTCCCTAAGCCACTTCTCATAAGACATTTCTTCCAGACCCTCAATCATCTTGATCATTGGGGGGAAGTACCTAATTGGGAGCATCCTTCTGTGATGATGGATGAGAATTCTGCACACACTCAGAGCCCATCTTCTCTTTACATTTAGAGCTCAGCCCTGGGCAATGATGTGCTCCAAACATACCAACCTGGTAGGACTTATCTTGGAAACGTGTGATAAAGGTTGATCCATCAACCCAGTGAGTGGTCAAAGAAGATATTGCTGATGTCCCTTCCTGTAGAGAAAGGGAAAGGGAAATAAAAGCGAGAGATCCGTAATGCATGGTGGTCATGGTCCGATAGACCCTACTTTGACTTCTAGAGCCTCTGGTGCAGTGGTTAAACTGCTGTGCTGCAGCTCTAACTGTGCTCACGGACTGGGGTTCAATCCCACTAGTCGGCTCAAGGTTCACTCAGCCTTCCGCCCTTCCGAGGTAAGCAAAATGAGTACCCCGCTTGCTAGGGGTGGGGGGCAATGTGTCGCCTCCATAAATAAATGGTAAACCGCCCAGAGACTGCTTTGAGCGCTATGAGGCAGTATATAGGCAGAACACTTTTACAATGCCTCCTCCTTGGTCCAATTTGACTAATCAGTTTTGGAAGCTTTCCCAGGCCTCGTCTTTCGTACACCAGGGTGTGCCAACACACCAGCCCTTTGCTGTATGTAGGGATTGGAAATCTATTGTATTCTACCCCTCTCTATTTCTGGTTCTCTGTGTTGGCTGGGGGAGTTTAGAAGTTATAGGCCAGGGGACAAAAAGCTTAACATAGTTCTTCTTATAATCAAGGTCTGTGAAGATTCTCAGTCATCCAGGTGAGTTTATCTGGAAGTTGAGTCATGGCTACTGGACTTCTTTTTTGAGATATAGAAACGTTTCGCTGTTCATCCAAACAGCTTCATCGGTTTGAATACAGCTAGTGCAAGTCCTCCATCTTAGAGTCAGCTTTGACCTCTTGTCACCCTGATCTGAATTAGGCTCATAAGATGAACAATAGCCTGAATAGGCTTGTTAGGGAGACAATAGTATCCATAGCCTTAAGGTTTGGATGAAGAGCAAAATGTTTCTATCTCTCAAAAAAGAAGTCCAGTAGCCATGACTCAACTTCCAGATATAATCAAAGTCTGGTTCCCCCTGTTCCCCAAGTCTGGAAAGGGTTTGGAAAATTGCAATTTTTAAAAAAATGATAAAAACATCTCCTGGTCTGACTGAATAAGACTGAGCTGAAAACCCTTGCATTAATCCAAGAGTAGCTGGGCTATAGGAAAAAATTACAATCAGACCAGCCTTTGCAGGGGTGGGGAGATTTTTCCCTGCTCTGGATTTTTTTTACTGATGTCCTTCTGGACTTCCAATTTGTACAGAATGCTGGACAGGATCAGCAGTTGGTCCGATCCAGCCACCCTCTTCTTAAGAGCATAAGTCCATTAAGTCTTTTTGGTTCCACAAAGGGTTTTCTCCTAACAACGTTGTCCAAGGGTCCTTCATTTAAGGTGGGAGGTCAGTCCATCAACATTAGTCCTGGTGGAACTGACAGATCAGGCACATCTCCTGCCACAGGTGTCCAGGGTCCTTGGGTTTGAGTGTCCCCAAGAGTAAGGAGTGGGGATCTCTCTGTCCCATGTGGGCTCCTCCACCTACCCTTCTCCCGAAATTCTCTTTCCAGCTTAGCCCTTTCCTCTCACTTCCTTGCCTCTTCCTTCAGAAGATGTTGGCATCTCAGGAGGGTCAACGTTTCCTCACCCCTGTCACAGCGGGTCTGGCATGAAAGCTCCGTTAAAAAAGCCACGCTGTCTCCTAGCTTTTAAAAGATCTCCGATTTCTCTGGACATTGCCCTGCTTGGTTTTCCAATGGGCCGTCAGAAGGTAAGCCCAAGTCTAATTTGCACGCCTAATCCCTGAGGCAAGTATCCCATTTGAGATATGTGGCTCAGGGGAGAGGACACACAAGTCAACGAGAGGGAATGCAGGTTTCCCCCTCAATGTTTAGTTTGCTCGTTCAGGCATGTCCAAACTTCGACCCTCCAGATGTTTTGGGCCACAACTCCCACAGTCCTTTGTCATTGGCAAGCTAACCTTAGGATTCTGGGAGTTATGGTCCAAAACATCTGGAGGGCCGAAGTTTGGACATACGTAGCTTGACCCTTACCAGTTCCAAGACCAATGTATTCTTCGGAGTACGGCGAGTCTTCCTTGGGATTTCTCTCTTCCGTGGCTTCTGAATGGCCCTGGGGTGGGTAAACCTAAGGAAGTGGCAAGGATGACACACAGAACAGGACACATCGATTGTCAATTTGGGTTGTCCTCCTCAAAGTTCTGCCTGTTCTCCTTCAAGGTCTGACGAGTGTCTCAGAAACATCCCCTGCTGCTGCTCAGCCCAATCTACCTCAAGACTTCATTGCTTGTCCAGTCCCAAAAGGAAAGCCCTTGTGCACAAGACACATGGGAATGATCTGCTGTGCAACAGCAGAATTGGGGATAATCCAGGACACCGTTTGTTTCAACAGTTAAACAAGACGTGGTACTTTATTTACTCTAAATAGGGGACAGCTCCTCTTCAGCCCTAACAACTCAGGATAAAAATACAGTAAGAAGCAAAACAAAAATTAACAGCCTGCAAATAGGAAAAAAGTTAATTCCAAAAATAAATCCAACACAACATAAATAGAGGAACCCCCGTATCTGTGGGAGCAATATCCATGGTTTCAATTATCAATGGCCTGAAAATATAGAACCATAGGATCTTAGAATCATAGAGTTGGAAGAGACCTCAAGGGCCATCCAGTCCAACCCCCTGCCATGCAGGAACCCTGCTCATAGTACCCCCGACAAACGGCCATCCAGCCTCTGCTTAAAAACCTCCAAAGAAGGAGACTCCACCACCCTCCGTGGCAACATATTCCACTGCCAAACAGCTCTAACCATCAGGAAGTTCTTCCTAATCTTCTAATGGAATCTATTTTCCTGTAATATGGATATATTAAATGAATTCCTGCAATAAAATATTAAATGAAAAAAACTTAGAAATAATGAATACATTTCCATGGTGTAATGAACAAAACTGGCCACTAGAGGGAACCAGAGACTGTTGCACTGGTAACTTCTCACCTTTTTTTGTCAAAACGCCCATGGGGTTGAGGCAACTCCTGCTACCTTTTGGAGCGGCATCTCAACTCTCCCGAAGAGCTGGAACAGCTGGCGGGGTCAGAGAAGGGGTGCCACCCTAAGCCAAGCTGCCACCAGGGAGAGTTTTCCAACCTCCTGCCATTGTGGAGCCTCATGGTGCAGTGGCCAAATGCCTGTACTGCAGCAAAAACTGTGCTCACGACCTGGGGTTCAATCCAGGTAGCTGACTCATGGTTGACTCAGCTTTCCATCCTTTTGAGGCCAGTAAAATGAGTACCCAGCTTGCTGGGGGGGGGGCAATGTGTAGCCTGCATAATTAAACTGTAAACTGCCCAGAGAGTACTTGAATTGCTATGGGGCAGTATATAAGCAGAACACTTTGTTTTGCTTTTTGCTTTTATTGCCTTTTCAGCCAGTCCCTCCCTTGTCACTCATGGGCAAACAAGGAAATACATGTGCGTATTTTAGAGAGTGGGGGAGATTGTCTTTCTTTGGCAAGTTGAACGAGGGGAGACTTTCAACTTGGCTCTTAGCTGTTTGACTGGATTTGGGAAGTGCCAAGTGTAATCCCTTACCTCATCACGAAACGTATGGAATAGCCCTGGATCACTGACCATCTCCCTTGTGAGTATAAAAATAGAAAAGAGAAGAGCCATAATGAGCTCCCCAAAGGAAAGGAAAGGTATAAAGGGAGCAAATAATCAACTTACATGCTTAGGGTATCATCACCAACAGGCATGCCTTGCAAGAAGCCTCCCCAATATGAGGTATCATCCTTCAGTCTCTTTTGTGGTGGTAATAAGGTGGTCTCTGAATCTGCTAGAAAAAAATGTTGTTATAATTTGGGCAGAGGGTCTGGATGACTCTTCAGAATCCTTGCCAAAAGGTCGAGATCAAGGGTTTTTAGTGCGCCAATAATCGAATCGAAAAATCTTTTATTGGCATCAGACAAACAAACATTAATATAAATAAGCAGTTAATGGTATGATTAAAAGATATATATGTGCCCATTTAAATTACACAAGCTAATACTGCAGGTGGCATAAGAAAAGGTGATATAACAAATCACAAAATGACAAAACAAGGAGCTTTAGATGGTATTTGATCATCCTCCATAGAGTCTAACCACCTAGGGGTAAACATCCTCATCCTTAGGGGTGCACCAACAATAATTGTGTACCGTCAAGCCAATTCTATTCTACTAGAGCCCTTTTTGGGGTTTCTAGGTATTTTTTTGGATGGCTTATTTTTCCTTCTCCTGAGGCCATAAATACACACAAGGGACATGTACTGGTATTTCCTTTTTCAGAAGAATGGATTTTGATCTTTGAAAACTCACACTGGCAATATTTTGCCTAACCACCACCCCCTCTCTTTTGCTCTCCAACTCTAACATTCTTAAGTCTAAGAGTTATAACTTGGGGGGAAGATTTTTATGACATGTCACACTTTCTCTGCAACCTATAGTTGAACCCACAAGCAAGCTTAAACATGTTTAGGAGTAATCTGGCCTTTCCCACCAGGTTACTCATAAACATGTCCTAATTCACATAAGTTTAAACGTAGGGTGGCAGAAAAAAAATATGACATGTCATAGAAATTTATTTATTTATTTATTCATTATTTATTTTAGGGCTTATATACCGCCCGTCTTCCAGAAAGGAACTCTGGGCGGTTTACAACAAAACAAACAGTAAACAAGTTAAATACAACATCGTTATAAAATAATAAAGTCAGTTAAACACATAAATAAAAAGAATGGCAAGGAGCCAAATGGCGGGCAAAAATCAAAGGGGAAAAAAAAGAAAAAAGAAGAAGAAGAAAATTAACAGTCACCAAACGCCTCCCAGAAAAGCAAGGTCTTTAAAGCTTTTCCACTCCCTGCTTATAAGTAACAAAACCTGGGTACCGGTATGTAGGTTGGCAGCCTCCAGATACATGGAGGTATCATTTCCATCATTCTGAGGTTAGGGATGTCATGAAGGTGTTGGTGGGGCCAAGTGGGCACCACACTGGAGACTGCCGTGCTCTACAACTGCTTAAATTACTCAAAGGCTAGCAAATTACAGTGGAGACCCAAACAAATGAAACAATGTTTGACTGGGAAATCGGGGTGGGGGGGGAGAGTTGGGCCACGGGTTCCCAAGGCTCTGATGGTTTTTATGCTCACCTCCTGCTTTTGGAAAAGAAAAGTAGCTGGCAAGTGGCAGGGAGTCACCGTTGGCCCTCAACTGTGCCTTGGAGTCAGAGAGAAACATCTCAAATGGCAGCTTCAAATGCACCTGAAGAAAATGCAGAGGGGTGGTTATGACTAACAACTGCTGAGGGGAAACGGCTCCTGGGACAAGCGGCAAACAAACGAAACAAAATCCCAGGTTCTAATCTGCTTGCAGGCAACAAGAGGGCTATTCCGTCACCCTGTTGGAGAGAAAGGGGGTCCTGTCCCAGTCTTCAACTTTTTATGGGACTCTTCCTATGCCAAGTGGACAAGTGACACTTGCTTTGTACTTAGAGAGAGAGAGAGAGAAAGAGAAAGAAAACAAGAACCAGCGCCCTGCAGGCTATAACATTGTTTAAAGGCCCAGCTTCCAAGGCTGTGTTGGTCCTCACAAGCCTCTGAAGATGGGACTTCCTCAAGATCTCCCAAGACGCTTCATTCAGATCTGAAGTCTGATCTGCACAGGAAAAGAATGAGAGGATTTCTTCCTTTGTTCTGATGAGCCTCCAGCATCTTCAAGATAATACCCTTCGAGATAACCAATGAATAGAGCTTTTAGCATCAGCTACTGCAGGGTAAAAAGCTGTAGATTCCTCCTGGTCTTCTGCCAGATATAAACCTAAGTAACACGATCTCTGGCCACCTCTGTGAAATCCAGAGATTATTTGTATGTGGGATGGTACCGATCCATAAATTGGCAATCCTACTTTTTTTGGGCTACCAATCCTGGAGTTCACCTTCAGCTTTCCAGTGTCCACAGTGATGTGGAGAAACCACAGGCCTTACCAATGTTGGTAAGACTGTGACTCCTACTCTCAGCAACCATTGGGCATGCTGGTCAGCAGTGATGGGAGCTGGAGGACCCACCTTTGTCACTCCAAGGGGTCCCCGAGTGCTTTAGAGCAGGCTTCCTCTATATGTTTTTGTCTAGAACTCCATAACCACCACTGTGGCAAATTGTGATATTGCAAGAGTCCTTATGCACACCCAAGGCAAAGAGGCTGTGATATCTCTGTTGCCGTCACTTCCGACTCATGGCGATCCTACCAATCTCCAAAATGGCCTGTCCACAACAATCCTGCTCAGCCCTTTGTCAATTTAAGCCTGTGGGAGTTAAACCATCACATATTTGGCCTTCCTCTTTTCCTGCTGCTGTTAACCTTTGTCACCATTATTGTCTTTTCCAGAGAACCTTGCCTTCTCATAGATATTTCTATTACAACACTACAAACCACAAAGACATTCTAACTTTTTTGGGTCTTATGGGCCTTTGTCAGACGAGACACCTTTTGCCTGTGAGCAGGGCAGCCAAAAATTCAATAGTTCCTAATAATAATAATAATAATAATAATAATAATAATAATAATAATAATAATAATAATAATAATAATAATAATAATAATAATAGCTAGATGTTTACACCAGTTTCAGAAGGAGGGCAGCAAAGCCAAGGTAGGAGTGCTGGTTTTAAAGCTCACCTTTGACTGTGCTGATTGAATTATCCAAATTTTACTTGACAAAAGGATTCAATCTACTCGGAATTCCCCCTCCACACACTCCCATCCCCGGAACTGACTTACAGTAGAACTAAAGTCTCTTTTCTTCAGCAGGAGATTTTAAGAGAAAGCTGCCTTAGCAATACACAAAACTATTGTGAGATTATGTGTTTTTTTGTAGCCACTTGTGTCTGAGTGCTCTGGGCTGTCACCATGGGTATGTCAGGTGATAATGATTGGTTCTAAAAAAGCTTAAACCTACAGGTGTAGGTGTTTAATTACATAAGTTACTCTTAGCTGGAGCCCCATAGCTTAATTAAAATAAAACAGCCAACGTTATAATGCCATTGTACAAGACAATAGTAAAGCCACACCTGGAGTATTGTGTACCATTTTGGTCACCATATCTCAGAAAAGACATAGTGGAACTGGAAAATGTGCAGAAGAGAGCAAACAAAATGATTACTGGGCTGGGGGGGTACTCCCTTATGAGGAAAGGCTAAAACATTTGGGGCTCTTAAGTCTGGAAAAAAGGCGCCTGAGAGGGGATACGATTGAGACATACAAAATAATGTAGGGCATGAGTCACGTGGATAAAGGGACACTCTTCTCCCACTCACAAAATACCAGTACTAGGGGACTGCAATCAAACTGAGGGTTGGGAGAGAGAGAACAGGCAAAAGAAAATACTTCTTTACCCAGCGTGTTACGTAAGAACATAAGAGCCATGCTGGATCAGGCCAAAGGCCCATCTAGTCCAGCTTCCTGTATCTCACGGAGGCCCCACCAAATGCATCTGGGAGAGCACGAGACTAGATATCTGTCTCCTGATATCGCTCCCCTGCATCTGGCCCTTGAAGTACCCTGGTTTCCCTGGTTTTAAACCTGGAGATTACACATCTCCATCATGGTTTGTAACCTGTGATGGACATTTCCTCCAGGAATCTGTCCAATCCCGTTTTGAAGGCATCCAGGCTAGATGCCATCACCACACCTTGTGGCAGGGAGTTCCACAGACTAACAACCTACTGGGTAAAAAAAAAATTCTTTTCTGTCATATATGTGTATATCCTCATCTTTGAATGAGTGCCTTTTGTCCTTCAAGTGGTGGTGTACTGCTGATTCTGGTCCTGAGCGGTTTCCCCCTCCTACGTTGGGCCATCCTCCTGTTTAATGGCTGTTTAGTTTCCCCAACATAGAGGTCTGCACACTCCTCACTGCACTGGACATAAGGTCAATGCGGACTATAAGAGGGAGGACTCGCTACTAGCTTTCCCCAGACTGACGAAGCTGTTTGGATGAGCAGTGAAACGTTTCAGTCTCTCAAGAAACTAAATCCAGTTGCAATGACTCAACTTCCAGATAAACTCACCTAGATGACTGAGAAATAGAATCTTCACAGACACAGTGTAGAATGACAAAGCAGGAAGCCTTCCATGTAAGCAAATGTTTCTTTTATCAAGCTGTTTGACAGTAAGAGCCTCCATCTCTCTCAGGGGTCAGAAATAAAACATCCAGCCCCCTCCTCAGCCAACCCTTTCTTCCCTTTGTCCTTTGATGAAGTCCTTGCTATTCCTTACTCAACGATACAGTTGTCCCCAACCCTTTCACGGTTCATATACTGCGGTCCTGGTATACTGCGGGTCCACAGCCTATGATAAAAGGCTCCCTGGGGTAAAGAGGAAAGGCCTTCCCGGGCCCATCGGAGGTCCCAAAAGTGCTTCCCCGCAAACCAGAAGTGACCTCCGGATCACTAAAAAGCACTTTTGGGTCCTCTGAGGGCTCAGAAAGCCCCTTGCAGGCCCGTTTGGGGCAGCACCAGGCCTGGGGTAAGTATAAGAGCCCCCAGAGAGCCCCCCCCCAGTCCAGACGCGACCCAGCACCCACATATTGCGGAATTTCAATTATCGTGGGTCAGGCCGGGTCCCTAACCCCCGCGATAGGTGGGGGTTTACTGTACTGTCGTATTGCAGCACATTTTTAATGGTGCTTTAAAATATAACTGGCTGCTGGAAAGATTATTTGTGTGTTAGGGGAGTGTAATACTTACAGAAAGGACTTTTTAAAAAATCAGATGCATTGTTATAATAAGGAATTCATGAATTCGACGGAGACACTAGCTCCTATTCATTCTCAGCTCGAGCTTCCTATTATGTCACCAATAAGACCAGGTGTTGCTCTTTGTGTCTATTAAGTCCCCAGGGCAGACCATCTGAACTGCTGCTCCACATCAACAGGATTCTACGGGGTCAGACAATCCACGCTCTCTCCATGCCACAACGGAAGAGAAAATTGGACAAGCACCGGTCAGGTCTGCTTTGATTTGGATTCCTTCCTTGAGCACGGGGTTGGACCCATTGGCTTTGGAGGCCCCTTCCAGTTCCATCACTCTGCGATTCTATAGAAATCGCTTTGAGCAATGATGCCTGAAGCAGTTAATTAGATTAGGCTAATCAGATTAGTCAGGATGGCACCATGTAACCAGAAAGAGAGAGGATAGTTTAGTGATGTCTTTAATATTTTTAGGGAAACCAATTTATATCTCGAGTCTGATAAATATTTTTGTCTTTTTTGAATCTTTTTGCAAGTATAATGTTCTTTTGTAACTTAGTCTAGAAATAAAACTCTTAATAGATGGCCTCAAGAAGAATTTTGTTTTGAGGAAAAGAACCCAAGGTGAATCAAAAGGGATATTGTGTCTGAAATGTTTTGCCTTAGAGAGAAGGAAATCTCTTGGTGCTTTGACCTCAGCCTGTAATCCATCCTTTTGATTTACCCTGCATTGGTCAAAGCCAACTTCCTATTAATTTTTATACAGCCGCATCATTTGGAAAATGGATATTTGTTTATCAGCTATGCAACGTTCCAAAAACGGTGTATATGTTGCTAACAAACTCTTCAACGGGGATATTCATTAGCAAGAATGCTGGGAGAAGGTCTGTTGAAAGGATGTAGCAGCCAGGTCCATCAGTGGTCCTAGATCGGCCGGGCTGGATTTAGCCAGCAACAGGCAAACTCTTCTTTGGGTGGACTTTGCTTCCTCCTTAATCCTTTTATTGTGACTAACGAGCTTCTCTCAACATGAGGAGCAACCTGGAGCTAGCCTCATCCTTGCCTAGCTGGAGAACAGCTGTTTCAGAAAGTTCCTTCACATTCTGCTTTGATGTGACCTGTCCTTTTGGTTCATGCATTTCTCTCCTCCTCTGTTATTTCATTTCTTAAAAGAAAAAAGAATCATGAGATGTCATTACACCACTTCTAGGTGCTGTGGGTTGCAAGGCTCTTGATCCTGAGTTAGCACTGCCTTTCCTACTTGGCCTATTTATGGATGTTGTAGTTTAAATCACAAACAGTAGTTGAAATGCAAGACTGGGCCTCCTTTAGATAAACTTTGGTGCCGGAATCCAGTAACAAGAGCAAACAACAAATATATTTTCTACCGAAACCAATTAACGCAAAGCTTCTAAGCTGCTTCGCTGGAGGTTTGAAATGCCACTCTGTGCTCTGAGGAAGAGCAAAAATGTAGACCATATTAAAAGATTGTGCCTTGAAGTACTGTATATACTCGAGTATAAGTCGACCCAAGTATAAGCCGGGGCCCCTAATTTAAACCCCCAAAACTGGGAAAATTTATTGACTCAAGTATAAGCTTAGGGTGGGAAATGCAGCAGGGCCTGGCAACTCCTCCTTTGTGAGCTGTGTGTGTGTGTGATGTTTAAAATGACTTTTAGCCACCGAGGCAAGTGCTTGAGTTGGTGGCTAAAAGTCATTTTAAACATTGTTTTAAAATGACTTTTTAAAAAGTCATTTTAAACATGGGGGGTCAGGAGAAGTGGTGCACAATGTTTAAAATGATTTTTAGCCACTGACCCAAACTTGCCTCAGTGGCTAAAAGTATTGACCTGCATATAAGCCGAGGACCCCTTTTTTCAGCCCAAAATTAGGGCTGAAAAACTAGGCTTATACTCGAGTATATACAGTATTTCCAAAGGAAATGAGTCAAGACAGTTCATTTGTTTTTTGTTTGAATTAAAAACACGAGTTTTTTGGACCTAGTAAAGCTAAGTGCCGGGTTTTCTGGCTCACAGCCCTGACACATTTAATAATTTAGATCAGAACACAGAAACAGAGAAAGGAAGTAATGATAAAGACTACCAAGACTTCCGCCAACATTTCCTTTGAATATGGTACAAATCCATCCGCCATGAGACACGGTCTGTTAAATCTTCGTAAGAGACAGTCTGTTAAACTTATGGCCGCACTCTCTTAGAAATGGTCAAAAAAGGTCTTTCTGTAGAAACGGCAGCTGCACCACGTCTTTGTCTGCCAGTTCTTGGGAGATCAGGACAGTTACTGGCGGGGACCCGACGCAGGTTTCTGGACTGTGATGGCTGGACTCAAAGGAACCGGGCATCAGGCCCAGCAAGCCATCGTTTTGCGGAGTTTCGCCTTTCAAAAAGTCATCTTCCTCTTCACCTTTGATCTGCGCAAAATAAAATACAATAAAAAAATTAAAAAGCTACACTAAAACTGCCTATTACTATTTGAGTTCCTCTGAGCTTCCCTACATTCCCCCTGGGCCCTCTTTAGATGGCTTCCTGGCTTGTGCATTGCCATCTCAATAAATCAAAGCTCTGCCTAAGCTCAGACACTGCCGGTAAGAGGATGCTGCTAATCCTGGTTCAACCTTTGTGACTTGGGTCCTTCCCACCACTGGAACTCAAGTCCCAATAATGTAAGGGTCAAGGCCAATGCCCCCCCCCGTGCATGAGTGCTAGTCGTGTCTGACTCTAGGGGGACACGACTTTTTTACCATCTCCGTTTCCAAGCCAAAGAGCCAGTGTTGTGCAAGTCCCTGGCCATGTAGCCGGCATGGCCAAAGACATTTCTGCACACGAAACACTTCCCGCTTTTTATGGAGGGACCTATTTATCTACTTGCATTTACATGCTTTTGAACTGCTAGGTTGGCAGGAGCTGGGGTCATCAGCAGACGCTCGCTCCGCTGCGTGGCACCCGGGATTCGAACCGACGAGCTGCCAACAGTTTTTAGTGCTCTAGCCCACTGAGCCACCACGCCCCTGAAATTAAAGATTGGGTCTCAGCCTGAAAATTATCTACTCTCTAGGCCCTCCTGATGTTTTGGACCACAACTCCCAGAATTCCAAGCCTGTATTTATTTCCAATGGCAAAGGACCGTGGGAGTTGTGGTCCAAAACATCTAGAGGGCCGAAGTTTGGACATGCCTGCTCTAGACCTAGAGCAGCCTTGGGGGTTAACCATATCTGTTTTCTAACGACAACGCCTATCCTGTCTTATAACTAATTATGAAGACTGAGACTGAAGGTAGCATGTTGCATCTGGCATTTGAAGAATATCAGGAAGAAAGAAGACTGATGCTGCACCGTTTTTACATAGGGCTTTCTTTGTGGAATAAGAACCCTTCACAACTGGCAGCACAGCTGCATCGGGACAGAAAGTGACGTTTGAATGATTTTACTCACCTCATTAGTTGGTTCTGTCTCCTGCTTGAGGTCCTCTGCACTCTGCTCTTCCCAAAATTGATACAAAGAGTCAATTATGTCCTTTGATCTACAAAACAGAGGGCAGTGGGGTGTAAGGGTTTGAACAGAAGAAGAAAAGAAGGTGACAACGCAACAACAGAGAGAGCGAAGCTTGAAAGGAGCCTGACGGCCAGCAGAAATGTATCCAAATATTTAAGAGTAAACCCCGTTCTCCACACAGTGGTCTCTATGAAGTTAAAATGTCACCATCGACAAACAAGGGGGGGGGCTCAAACAACATGAGGGGAGTTCCCAGGCTTGTAGAGCACCCAAACAAGCAGACTTAGCCTGAAAAGAAGTATGTAGCACTTTTAAGGAGAAAAGCAGGGTAAAAATATTTTGAATAAATAAAAAGTGGGGTAAAATATACAGTAGGGCCCCCCGTATTCACTGATTCATTATCCACTGATTCAGTTATCCATGGTTGGCAGAGGAAAAAAAATTAAGTAATTCAGCAGCCACAAAGCAAGCTATTGTCACAAACAGCGGCTGTAAAACAAACTATTGTCACAAACAGCAGCCATAAAGCAAGCTACTGTCAGGAAACAGCAGTTTGGAGGTGAGTGGGCAGGTGTTCTCTCTTATCCACGGTTTTCATTATCCACGGGAAGGCCTGGAACCAATCCCCAGCGGATAATGGGGTCCTACTGTATATTAAAAAAAATAAATGAAACAGAACTCCACAGCAAAGAAAGAGAAGATGCTTACTGTCCACGGAAATAGATACCTTTTCAAAATGTAAGGATCGAAAGGGAAAAAAACTGTCAAGGGGGTTAGTGGACGTTTCTATGGAGTCCCCCCCACAGCTGCTTCGTACCACTGGCAGCACTTGTCTCTTATTCCTCTCAATGATGGTGTCACAGAAGGCGATCTGGTACTTCCTGGAAGCCAAGGAGAAAGGTCAGCCAAAGTTTCTTATATAATGAGAGACAGAGCGACAGAAACCTTCATTAGCTTCTGCCCACAAAGTGAATGGTCCGGAGACACTAGAGAGTACGGCATGTCAACAAAGACTCCTTCCTGGACTCTGCTGGGGCCCAATCACATGTAGACACCCCCCACCCAGAACTCTTTCTTGGGGTTCACCACATTTATATTTATGTATTTATTATCTATTTATTAATTTTTTACCCTGCCCGTCAGGCCACTCTGGGCGGCTTACTGCAGACTTCTACAACATAAATATCAAATGTAAACAATCAGTTAATACAGTAAGACTTCAATAACATCAACAACAACCCTATACATGAAACAGAGCTCCGATTAAATTAAATTAATCTTAACTAAGATTAAAATTACAATTAAGCTAACTTAAATTAAAAATTGAGAGGACAGCACCACGTGTACCTTCACTGTGCATCACAGGCGAGTGGGTATCTTAACCCCTTTTTTGAAAAAAAAAAACATTTCTCCCCATCCCTTTTGTAGCATTTATTTTACCTCTTCTCCAAATCAGAGGTGGGGAACAAGTGGCCCTCCGGATGCTACAAGCCTGTAATGCCAAATCCTCCCAACCTTTGTTTGGAAGGGCATCCTTTTCCCCACCACTGTGTGCCCGCCAAGTGAAGCCGGTGGCAAAGGATGCTGGTCACTGAAAATACACCAACATCTGGAAGGCCACATGCGCTGAGTCGTGAACAGCCTTGAACGCTCAAGCAGAAAGCCACAACGAGAATTTACACATTTACTGTTTGTCTTTTTTTTTTTATAAAAAAAGCCACCATTAAGGGAACTGATCTTCTCACCCATCAGTATTGGCCTTGGTTCAAGTTCAGGTCTCGATGCTTTGGGTCACACTCACTATCCATGTCCTGACTACAGCGGTACCCCGACTTAAGAGCAGCTCGACTTAAGAGCAAAAAACTGTTGGCGTTTTTACTGCCGCCTTACAAATTTTAGATACAGTCTGCTCAACTTACAAATATATTTTTTTATTTTTAAACTTATTTTTTTCAATTTTTTAGATAGGTACCCCGACCTAAGAGTAGTTCGACTTAAGAGCATGCATTCGGAACAGATTAAATTCATAAGTCGAGGCACCACTGTATGTTTATTCTGGTCAATCTCCAGCGATGGCATTACTTTACTTACCTTCACCATGCAGGTATTTTGTGGAAAGAGAATTTTTGAACAGCAAAATTACGGGCTAGTCCAAGCCATCACAGAAACACTATCCCTCTCTGTACTCGAGATGGGAATCTCACTAACTCAAAATTAACAAGGAATCTTTTGGCTCCTCAAAGACACTGGAAGGCTGGAAGTGGGCCGGGATGAATCTGCCCCTCCTCTGTATGGAAACCTTTCAAGTCTTTGAAAAGTGCTATCCTTTTATCTCCTTTTATCAGGGCTAAACATGCCTAGTTTTTTTCTTCAGTCTTTCCTCATAGATGGACACCATGCTTGCCTTTCTGGTGAAATTCTGGAAAAAACAACTGCACGTTTGGTTTCCGTTGGATGGCACACGACATAAACAATAGTTATTGTATATCCATCCCTGGAAAACTCAAGAGAGAGAGAAAAAAGGAAAGAGTCTTACCTGGTAAGGGCCGCAAAGAAATTTATAATGGAAGGCAAACACACCTTCAGTGGGTTCAGCTGAGACATAACGATCCGTTCAAAGTTTAAGTTTTGCAGGAATGCCAAACCTTGAAAACAAGATAGATTGCTAGCGCTCAGTGTTTTTACATGGATTTTCTACATCTGAAGCAATGCTCATTTTTATTTATGATTATGTCTGTGAAGATTCTCAGTCATCCAGGTGAGTTTATCTAAAAGTTGAGTCATGGCAACTGGACTTCTTTTTCTTGAGAGATTGAAACGTTTCGCTGCTCATCCAAGCAGCTTCGTCGGTCTGAGGAAAGCTAGTAGCGAGTCCTCCATTTTATAGTTCACTTTGACCTCATGTCACCATGGTCTGAAATAGGCTCATATGATGGACAATGGCCTGAATAGAAGAAGGAAGAGGGGCACCTGAAGACAGCATTTAAGGCCTAAAGATATCCAAAGTGGGCCTTCAACTAAGCAGTGTGCCGACCCAGAAAAACAAGGGATCAGTCTGAGCCGACAGATGAACCTGGTCATTCCCTACACAGCTGGAGTGTCTGAAAACCTTAAAAGTGGGCCGTTAAACAGGAGGATGGCTCAACACGAGAGGCGCAGCAGCTCAGGACCAGAATCAACAGTACAGTCCCGACCCCCAGGTTGGGAGCAGTGCACTAGAGGGAATAAGAACAATGATCAGGTGGAGGTACAGAAGGACATTTTCTAGCTGTTGTTGCAATGAAGCAGAGGGACAAGCAATACCCCTAGATGTGCCAGCTGACACAGTTCAGTGTCCTGCTCCTCCAATACACAGTTTGGCTAAGCAAGAAGTCTGGGTGCAGTGCTGGGAGCCTTGGAAGGCACACACAAAATAGTCACGGGCCTAAGCTCTGCATTCAAAAAGCCTGAATGAAAGAACAGACCCCGGAGCCTTCTGCATTCAAGGAACCCGCCCAGAGCCATGTCACACTTGTCTCCTCGCCTATCTGAACTGAACACCATCCAAAGGTGGCCTTGCTCTCTAGGCCAAGAGTAGGGAAGGTGTGACTCTCCAGATGTTGTTGCATTGCAACTTTAGTCTTTCAAAAAGAAGGCTGAGGGGGGATATGATAGCTATGTTTAAATATTTGAAAGGATGTCATATTGAAGAGGGAACAGGTTTGTTTTCCATGGCTTCAGAGACTAGGACGTGGAGCAGCGGTTTCAAACTACAGGAAAATAGATTCCATTTGAACATTAGGAAGAACTTCATGACAGTTAGAGCTGTTCGGCAGTGGAATATGCTGCCGCGGAGGGTGGTGGAGTCTCCTTCTTTGGAGGTTTTTAAGCAGAGGCTGGATGGCCATCTGTCAGAAATATTGTGATGGGGGTTCCTGCACGGCAGGGGGTTGGACTAGATGGCACTTGAGGTCTCTTCCAACTCTATGATTCCCATGGTCCCTTACTACTGGCCCTGCTGGCTAAGGCTGCCAAAGCCCAGCAACATCTGGAGCTCCAAATGTTCCTCACCGCTAGTGCAATGAGAAGCTAGGAGAACAGGGTGGGTAGCTACTTTACCCCACCAGATGTTTGGGGCTTCCCTCCCCAGAAGCTTCATGCCAACACAGCCAACAGTCTGGGATCAGGGTGGCAGTGGTCCAAAACATCTGGAGGTCCAACATCTGAAAACCACCGCTAGAGAGAACAGCCTCCACGTAGCAGTGTTTCGTACACTCATGCCTTCAGCTGCTTCCAGGCATCCGCTGGGTCTAATGTTTCTCAAGATCATTCTCAAATTAGATCACTGCCCACGTACGTTTTCTCAAACACGTTTGATCGCACTTGCCTTTCTTTAGGTTCCCATCCAAGATCTGCTGGTGGCGAAAGATGACCACGTAGAACACAGCCTGGCAGGTGGCGTAGAAGGGGCCGTGAATAGCCACGTCGCACAACGCCTTTGGCCCCGTGCCCTGGTTATTGATGTACACGTGCAGCCAGTTGACCAGCAAGTCCAGGCAGGCTTTCACAGTGCTGCAATGACAAAAAGCTTGATGGACCTCCTTCGTGCAGGATTTTATTGCTCCCTCCTTTATTTTATATCCCATTTTTGCACAAACGTCTCAGAATATTGCAGAACAGGTATAAACAAAAAGCACAAGAAGCTATGATATTGAACTGAGGTTTAAAAAGTTGAATCACTGTTGAGTTTGAAAAGGAAGTGATAGAACAGCACGCCCCACCCAGCAAAAGTGCCTTCTTCAGAAGCCCAAACCTGCCTGAATGTAGAAATCAGTGCCAGCTGCTAGAAGGACCACAGGGGAGGGCCCAGCCTAGCTCTGAAGCCTGAGGGGTATCACTATGCAGCCCCTTCGTTACATCCCCACAAAACATGCCCCCGACTGAGTGGCGGGCCTTTTTCTCTGGTGCACTGGATACCTCTGGATGCAGGTAGAGAGAGGTAGGTATTCCCTCCCCGCCCGTGTCACATTCTATTAGGACTGATTGTGCCTCATCCATTCATGCACATTACAGTGACCCCCCCTCACCTATCGTGGGGGTTAGGGACCCAACCCAACCCATGATAATTGAAAATCCGCGATATGTAGATGCAGGTCGGGCCAGGCCTGGGGGCCCTAGCTGGGGGCTCTTGTACTTACCCCTAGCCTGGCACTCTTCCAAACGGGCCCGCGAGGGCCTTCCCGGGCCTTCTGGAGGCCCCAAAAGGTCGGCCCTGCGAACCGGAAGTGATTTCCGGTATACCGGAACGAAAATCATTTTTGAAGGCTCCAACATGCCTAGAAAGGCCCTCAAAGGCCTCAGAAATGATTTTATGAGAACCCGAAGTGACTTCTGGTAAACTGGAAGTGACTACCGGTTTACAGGGAAACCATTTTCGGGCCTCCAGAAGGCCCGGGAAGGCCCTCGCAGGCCTGTTCAGGGCAGCGCTAGTCCTGGGATAAGTATGGGAGCTCCCCCCTTTCCCTAGGGGGCCTTTTTTCATAGATTGCGGTCCCGCGATATAGTGGGGCTGCAGTATATGAACCACAAACGGGCGGGGGACCACAGTACTATAACATTTAAACTTTTCATGGGAACGTATGTGGAACAATCAGACACGCTGAAAGCAGTACGAGTTCCTAGATATCTGAATTGGTTCCTGCACAGCGGACAGAACAACAGGCCTGGGAAGCGGTCTAGTCTGCATGTGTGGCTGCAATGGACTTAGTTTATTCTCCAAGGGCAGACCTGGCAACGAGCATTCAAGAATCCGGGGATCTTCCCACACTTCTATTTGTGGATGATAGAATGTCCCCCAAATAACTGAAAAGTAAAATTTCAAACTCTATCTGGGGCAAAAGGGTCCTTTGGTATCCCAATACACTTTTTTGTCCTCTAGCTAGCATTCTCTTCAGTTCTCGCTTGGCTTACACGGCGCATTTGTCTATCTCTTTTTGAAAGAAATAAAAATAAAAAGAACTCAGAGAGGCTACTTACACGACCGGAATAAATTTGGCCCGTGCCAAAAAGCTGCCGATGTAATTTGCCGCGGCCTGCCTGATCACAGCAGGGTTATTTGGATCCTGGAGTTTCTTCCAGAGGTGTTCCACAAAAGCTTCTGCAATGGCCTGGAAGACACAGGATGCACATAGCATGGGACTGCTAGCCTTGCTACAGTGCATGGGCATTGCCTGCCAGCACCAACCGCTCATTAGATCCGGGGTAGGGGTGTTATGTGGAAGAAACCACAGGTAAGGAACCTGAGGTCCTGGGGTTAGAGGCTGCACTGCCTACCCAATGACACACCACTAGGGATGGGCATTTCGGTTCGGAACCGGCAGGTTACGAAACAAAGCACACGAGCTCAGGTGGTTCTCGGAACCGGCTGATACACCCAGATCCAATTGCTTTACCTTTCTCTGACTTGCGCAGGTTTAAAATCCAATGAGGAAGCATGCTGCAACATCACCTTTCCTGCTTTGTGCTGCTGGCCAATCAGAGCGGGAGGCGGGATGAGGCCTGTCCCCCGCACAGCTCCTGATTGGCCAGCATCACAGACCTAGCACAATCCTGCGCAAGACAGAGAAAGGTAAAGCAATTGGATCTGCGTGTATCAGCTGGTTCTGAGGACCACCTGGGCTCACGTGGTTCGTTTTGTAACCTACTGGTTCCAAAATGAAATGCCCATCCCTACACACCACCAATTTCAACGTCAACACGTTGAAATGCCTTCCTTAAGGCTTCGTTACTGAGAAGGTGGGGAGAAAATGAGAATGTAATCTGCCTTGAGGTTGCAGCAGGAGAAGATGAGATACAAAAAGAACTACTCAATAAAGTTAAGGAAGTAGGAGTTGAACTACTAGACGCACCAGTCGGAAGCTACAGAGATAGAACATGATGTATTGCACATGACATGATCCATGGGTTGGTAAAATTAGCTTATCAAAGACCGTCACCAGGTCACGATACAAGTCCTTGGTATTGGCAATATCGAGCTTCCCTAGGGATAAAAGAATAGGAATAAAATGGTTAAAATTGTCTCCATTACTAAGCGATCGCACAGATCTTCCATAACATTGCTGCTAATGAAAATTTTCCCAAAACATTTCACAACCTCTTTACTAATAAACTTAAGAAAGCATGTTGTTACTTCTAGAAGGCACTCCCAACTTCTACACCCTGATTCAGCCATCAAGGAGGCATGGCATCTCCATGTTCACAGGGTCCCTCGATCAGTGGTGGTGAACCTTCGGCACTCCAGATGTTTTAGACCACAACGCCCAGAATTCCAAGCCTAGATTGCCAATGACAAAGGACTGTGGGAGTTTTAGTCCAAAACATCTGCAGTGCCAAAGGTTCACCATCACCGTCCTAGACTGTGTGGGAATGCTCTCTGCAAACAAGGACACTCTATGGTTGCCATGCTTATTAGTCCCTTCCTCTGATAACTGAAAAACCAACAAATTGGGGTTTGATGGTATTTTTGGCACATTATTTATTTACTGGATTTTTATACCGCCCATCAGGCAGCAAGGTCACTCTGGGTAGTTAACAATTAATGAATACAATAAAGTGCAAATAAACTCAAATAGTTCATAACATACAATAAACATAAATTACAGTAATATAATAACAATATAATTAACATTCAAGTGACATCAAATAGTGTATATGTATTGTTATTGGCGGGCAAATCAGTTAAAATCATGTTTTAATGGGTGAATACTGAAATTACTTTATATTTGAGGGAATGCCTGCTTAAATAGCCAAGTTTTAAATAGTTTTTAAAGGCAGCCAAACAGGGGGCCAGGCAGATGTCTGGTGGAAGGTTATTCCATAGGCGAGGGCTGCAATGGCAGAAAAGGCCGTGTTTCTAGTTTTTTCCTTTCCCACAAGTGACAAATGTCCCAAAGACTCAAGAGAAAACGGCAATGATTGCATGGAACTGCACTTTAAGATGGGCAGGCAATTTCAGTCCATACTGCCTCCCAAGACCCACTGTGGGCCACAATGTCTCCTTGTATGAATGAATAGAGTGTTCTGCTTATATACCGCCCCATACAGTATGCAGGCTACACAGTATGCAGGCTACACATTCCCCCCTCCCCCCAGCATGTTAATACTTTTTTAAAAAAAATAATGACAGAGAGTAAAATTTGATGCCTGTACTGCAGGTAAAACTGTGCTCACGACCTGTGTTCAATCCCTGGTAGCAGGCTCAAGGTTCACTCAGCCTTCCATCCTTCCGAGGTCGGTAAAATGAGTACCCAGCTTGCTTAGGGTGGGGGCAATGTGTAGCCTGCACACTGTAATTAAAATTGTAAACCACCCAGAGACTACTTGAGTTGGTACAGGGTTAGGGTTAGGGTTAGAACACTTTGCTTTGTTTTAACATGCCATTTTCCAAAAACACATACCCAAACCCCATGCCCCGCCACTTTAAAGCAGAATTCTTGCTTCAAAGACGTTTAGTAACAGCTGCTTTCCTTTCGTTTAACCTTTCTGGGAGGTGTTCAACAGAATTCAGGACCCATAAACACACAGTGGGGGAGCATATCCAGCCTGCATTTTCCTCAGGACTGCTTTAACAAACCAAAATATGAAAAAAAATTGCCTACTCTAATTTGCAGTCCACGTTTCGCTTGATTTTCGCTGCTAAGTCGACAACCCAGAAAACAGAGGTGGGGGTGGTGGGGTGCTCAGGCACAGTCAAGATTATACCGAAATGCCTCCACCAACTGAATTTCCTCCTCGCGATCAACTGATATTGTTGCCCTGATCAAAGCAGAAGGCATAAACGCTCTTACCGTTGACGTGACAGACGTCTTTAACATATGAAAACAATATGATCATCAAGATATCTAGGCGTTCTGCAATTGGATGAACCATTGTCTCATTCTTCCCTGGATTTTCTCCATCTTCGTCCTGTTTAAATTAAGGGCGGGTTAGAGTTGTGGCTTTCGTGGTTTTTACCATCCAGATGTTTTGGACTTAAACCTTCCACGCCCTTGAACGTGTCCATGCTGCCTGGAGCTTCTGGCAACAGAAGTCCAAAAAAATATCTGTTATGGAACTGCCCCCCACCCCCGGCTTCTTCACCTAAATTCACTAGTACTTTCAGCCCAGGTAGCGAAGGCCAAACATACTGTGAGTTGTTTCGGATATTATATGAACCAACTGCTCTGTCACTCCCTAACCACTCCTTTGTTTGATTACTAGGTTGCTTTAAAAAAAAAAGCAAATGGCTGTTTTGTTACCTTGAAGCCAACATGTTAGAAGGTTTTCAAGAGCTCCAATTTTGCAGTAACTCTACTATGTGAGGCTCAAGCCGGCACCAATACAAAACAGTACTAGGATGCAAAAAATCATCAAGGAGGATCTGAAGCACAAATAAAATAGCAGACAAAATTCTACTGGTCTTCTCAATGAGTAAGTTGCCCCTGGTAATCGTAGCTAGCCCACGAGGTCTCGCAGCACAACTTGGTTGTGTCACTGGGCCACGTGAGCAGGCATGCAACCAAGAAACTTACATGGACCAAAAAAAAAAAAAAAAGGAAGAAAAAAAGAAAAAAGAAAAAGAAAAAGAAAGAAAGGTCCTGGCCAATATACTTCCACCTTTACCACTGGCCACTCTGGTCCATTTGCAAGATAGGCAACAGCATTTATAAACAAGAAGAAGAAGAAGAAGAAGAAGAAGAAGAAGAAGAAGAAGAAGAAGAAGAAGAAGAAGAAGAAGAAGAAGAAGTCTTTCCCTCAACTTATCTAACTATACACGGCTACTCACACAATGCTGAAGAAATATAAGAATTCTTTCTAATTTTTAGGCACCAGGCTCACAACCATTCCTCTCAATAAGGCTAAAAAAAAAGGTAAAGGTCCCCCCAGCACTGCACATGCGTGCTAGCTGATTCCAATTTGAGGGGTGGTGCTCTTCTCTGTTTCCAAGCCACTGAGCCAGTGCTGTGCAAGTCCGTGGCCACGTGGCTGGCACGGCTGAACACATTTCTGCACAGAGAACACCGTTTACCTTCCTGCTTTTTACAGCGGCACCTATTCATCTACTTGCGCCTATTGGAACTACTGGGTTGGCAGGAGCTGGGGTTAACAGCGGGAGCTCGCTCCACTGCGTGGCACCTGGGATTCGAACCGCCGAGTGGCTGACTTTGCAGCCGACTGTTTCAGCGCTCTAGCCCAATGAGCCACCATGCCCCCCCTCGAGTAAGACTAAAACCCCTCTACAACTAAATGTTTATGGCCTAACTCCGTTATTCCCAACTAGACTGGATGTACCGAATGAATTCAACCTGTCGAGTCAATGCTTACACAAGCCTGATTGAAAGTGTCTACAATCCAGCAACTGGATTGAGCCCTATATTTAGGATGAAACTAATTAAATGCTATGATGTTTACCAAGCAATAGAGATGGGCACGAAACGAGCAATTTTTTGTTTTCGATTTCGTTTTTTCGTTTTGTTACGTAACGAAACGAAAAACGAATTTTGTCTCCAAAATGAAACGAAACGAAACAACAGAAATTTTGTCATGCGTTTCGTTTTCGTTGCGGCAATACATTGAACTGTAATGAATGCTAACGAAACAGCAATTTTTCGTTTTCGTTTTTTCATTTCGTTACGTAACGAAACGAAAACGAAGTTTTTTGCAAAAAATTCACAAAAAACGAAAACGAACCGAAACGGACCCCCTAAACGACAAACGACAAACGAAACACCATTTTTTTGAGTCGTGCCCATCTCTACCAAGCAAGCTTACCAGGTCAAAGAGTCCTTCTGTCTCCTTGTTCTCTATCTCTTCGGCGGCTTCAATTTCTTTTCTTGGGGCACTCACCTGTTGTAAGGAAAGCAGAGGAACAGAAGCATCCCTTTGTTTGCACTCTTCATGTTTTTTTAAATAAAGAAGGCATCAAGTTAATCACAGAAAGGTAATCTGGTCCCCCCCCAAAAAAAACCAGATTATAACAGCCACAATCCTTGAGCACTTAATTCTTTGAGCACTGGACTTAATGAGAACTGAAACCAATGCATCCAGGTTTAGGAGTACAGTGGACCCTCGTATAACAAACGGTTTGTATAATATAAAATCTGCACAACATAAAAAAATTCCAGAGATAGGGGAAATCTGCTTAACAGAATCGTCTATGGGGCGAATCCGTACAACATACAAATGGTCGCGATTAGGGATTAATCTGTTTTCAATGCATTCCTATGGGGAAATTGTATAGAGGAAAATTTGCTTAACATAATTTCATTTGGAACCAATTAATTCCTTTATACAAGGCACCACTGTATAAGGATATGTCTGTGAAGATTCTCAGTCATCCAGGTGAGATTATCTGGAAGTTGAGTCATGGCTACTGGACTTCTTTTTTGAGAGATAGAAATGTTTCGCTGCTCATCCAAACAGCTTCATCGGTCCTTCATCGGTTCATTTGGACCGATGAAGCTCTTTGGATGAACAGCGAAACGTTTCTCTCTCTCAAAAAAAGAAGTCCAGTAGCCATGACTCAACTTGCACTATATAAGGAGAATTTCTTCATGAAAAGTTAGGCTGAACAAGTGAGATAAAGAGATCTGTTAACCCAAGAGCGACTTATCACGCCGTATACTTACATCAATCTTTAACAGCCTCTCAATAACCAGCTCCAAAATCTCGCGTCTCAGCGTTGGGATGTACACACTAATCCGCAGCACATTGTGCACGAAGCATTGCTGTAGCAAGGCATTCATACAAGTGGGACAAATGAAAGAAGGAAAAACCCCTTAGATAATCCTCGCGCTGACAAATCAAATACAGCACAGGTGTTACATTTCTTCAGTCCTTGAGGCCAAACTTTTCTTTGCTCTGATTGCCCCCTCCACCATCACAAGATGGCTTGTCCAAAACGTTTGGACTCAGCTCCAACAGGGTTCCTATTTGCATCTGAGCGGGATAATCCAGAGAATTACCCACATCTCTACCCTTGCAGGAATTCCTGTTCAAATCTTATTCAATTACAGCGGACCCTTGTATAACAAACAGCTTGTAGAACATAAAATTTGTACAACATAAAAAAATTCCGGAGATAGGGGAAATTTGCTTAACATAATCGCCTGTGGGGAGAATCCGTACAACATAAAAAATGGGATTACTCCATTTTCAATGCATTCCTATGGGAATATGTATAAAGGAAAATTTGCTTAACATAATTTCATTTGGAACGAATTAATTCCTTTATAGAAGGTACCACTGTACTAGGAAAATAAGGGACAGCAAAAACCAGGGAGAAGATTGCCTGAATGTTGATGTTTGCTTGCTGGCTTGTTTATTTATTTATTTATATGCTTATTAACAGCCCGATTTTCCCTCAGGAACTCTGGGTGGTGTACGATAGATTGCAGCAACAACTTGCCCAAATACAACCCCCATAAAGATTTAAAAACAATAGCAACCTTATACTGTATTCACAATATTGTGCTTAATATTTACACGAGTAGAGCTCCTAATGCAGGAGGTGTTGCAGTGATCTGGTCAAAAGACCAGGCAATGTGACCGGCACTTTAACAGACCACCGCATCAGTGGAGCTCCACACATATAAATAGAGTTCACGATTACTGTTAATCTTCTCCCTTTCTAATAACCATAAACAGATCCTTAGCATTGCAAATCACCAGGGATCATACCTTCTGCAAAAATAAAATAATATAAAAAGCCTCGGAAGTAGATGGACCTGATAGGAGAGAGGAGACAAAGCATAGGGGGACCTGAGTCTTTTTTTTATGACAAAAACCTTTCAGGACACAATCACTACTTTCTGGAAAGTTTTTCTAGAAGGAGAATTGAGCCCAATAAAAGGAAGGAAATCGTTTCCCCAAGGGGAGTGAATTAAACATATATGCAGATTTTCTTTAGTTATTATTTTAATGAATGATAGTCATTTGAAGAAATCAATTTTAAAAAAAAGAAATAAACCTAATTTTAATAAATGTGACTGCTCACCAGAGTTCGTTCTGATTTATTAACGAAGGGAAATTTTTCAGCCAGCACTGGCATGAGAAACTGGGGTGTCCTGCAATAAATTAAAAAAAAAACATGTGAACACTGAAGAAGTCTTATGCAGTCCTTTTGGACTCAGCCTTCCATCATTTCGAGGTCAGTAAAATGAGTACCCAGCTTGCTGGAGATTAATTACTGTAATTAAAAAAACTGTAAACTGCCCAGAGACTACTTGAAGTGGCATGGGGCGGTATATAAGCAGAACACTTTTGCTTTTTAAGGCTACAGTACACATTTTAACCACTGTGCCATAAGGCTTTTCAATATTTCTATAGAAGACATACAACAATTTCATCCCAATTATTTTCCTCACCCACATGAGACATTAACTTTTAAACAATGTCCTTACAGCAGGCACAATATATTGAAAAAGGGTCTCAATTAGTGTATGGAACCAGAGCTGACGGAGCAAAGAACATAGAGATGACAGCATTAAAAGTCTGGCTTTCCATTCCACTCATCTCTCCAGATTTCTTGTTCTCTCTCCCTTCCAGCAAGCATCTCGTACCCACTCATGTTTGGGTGTCCCTCCCCCTCTGATTACTTTGTATTCGGCCCGGGGAGTGTGTCCTCCCTGCTGGTTTAGCTACAGGAGCAATGGCACTTGCAGAGGAAACGAAGAACTCAACAAGGTAGAATTTGTGTAATAAATATCTGCTGGATACAGAGTCAAAGAATCACAGAGTTGGAAGAGACCTCAAGGGCCATCTAGTCCACCCCCCTGCCATGCAGGACCCCCCATCACAGGACTCCCGACAGATGGCCATCCAGCCTCTGCTTAAAAACCTCCAAAGAAGGAGACTCCACCACCTTCCTTTGTGGCAGCATATTCCACTGCCGAACAGCTCTAACTGGCAGGAAGTTCTTCCTAATGTTCAAATGGAATCAAATGCACATCATTCTAATGAAAGGCAGGAGGAGAAAAGAAGAATAACTCTGGTCTCTAAGGATCTAAAAGGGACTCAAAATGTGCTATTTTAGGGAACAGTGTACCAGTGTACACACGATAAGCTAGTTTGTCCTAGACAGGCTTTGGTTTGAACTTATAAACAGGTGGAAAAGGACACGCGTATAAGATGAGAAATACCCAGTATCAAATGTTGTACTTACAAAGGGACATACTTTACTATTGTTTGTAATGCTCTATGGCAGGTGTTGAAACCCTCGGGGACATCTGGAAGAGAAACATCCAATCATATATGCTCATCTAGAAGATCTAAATACAAGTGCCATTTCAGTGTTAAACTCCTCTAATTTCTTTTCTCAGACAACTCTTCTATTATCTGCCTTTATCTTTCATTTTTATTACCTTTAACCTACTTGAGAAGTACCGGCCAAAAGCTTGGGATGGATTTAGAAAGGAGTGAGATAAAATGCATGAAAGACAGGGTGATCAATGCTGGCCAAGCATGTTGGCTGTATGAAATATCAGTTCATAAATACCTGAGTAAGCTTCACAGCCCTAAACCAAGCTAGTCTTACAAAGAAGCACCAGAACAAGGATTGGTTCTGCAAAGCACATTGTACTACAAACCCAATCAGACGTAACTAGATCAACTAAAAGCAGCATGCGCCAGTGAGAAAGAGTTTCTAAGAAAAGAACAGTATATGAAATTTCTACTCACTTTCATCATCGTCTGAATCAGAGATATCCACATTATTCTCTCGTATGGTTATCCGAGCTAGGTGGAAAT